>JBBPDB010000128.1:23106389-23127947 GCA_037974465.1 Brachypetersius altus
CTCCCCCCCCCCCCCCCCCCCCCCCCCCCCCCCCCCCCCCCCCCCCCCCTCCTTAACCTTAACTGTTCATTTTTATTAATGATAAACTGTTGCGTAAATCTAATTCAAGAAATGATAGCTATAATGTCTCAAATTCTATGGCACTTCAGTTAAACAGTTAACTTTACCTAAAGCAGCCTTTGGAGAAATGCTGAGGAGTTCAACAGATGGACCCTCTTCATTATCTGTAGATGACAATTATGAGTCAGACACATGCACATATGTGCACATTAACACACACACCTTGCTGCAGCAGCATAACAGTATTGAGTACATTGTGAGCATCATACCATTATTATTTTTGTCTTGCACTGTTGTCTCCTGTTGAGGATTCAGTTTTTGCTGGAATAAGCTTTCTTCACTCTAGATAAGCAGAAACCCAAACAGAGAGTGACAACATGTTAACAGAGAGAGACATAGAAACAAAGCAGAAAATGGTAATACTATTGGATTGAGCAATCATCTACACATCCAAGCAAATGACAATGTTCTTTAGAGAAGGAAAGATTCAAACCTGCGTGTGCTGACTGAAAAAGTCTTCTTGCTTGTCTCCAGGGGAAGTAGGGGACAGAGGAGCCTGACTGTCCAGCCATAGCTAATTTGAGTGAGAGAGAGTGTAAATAATTATACTAAAAGATTATTCTATTTATTTCTATATGTTTTATATCTAGTTATATCTATTTCTTATTCAAACATAAAAAATTCAAATACAACTAAACAGTCAAAATAGTCAAATGCCAAAAACTATTGTGAGTGTGTGAGGGTGAGTAACCTCTGTGCCATGCTGCCTGGTGGCTTGAGTGGCCAGACTTTTGATCTTTTCTCTATAAAGCTGGGCTGCACGGCTGTTGTATTTTACATTGGCTGCTCCTGCAGTGCCACCATGTTGGTTAAAAAAGGCAGTCTGTTTTGAGAGGAAGGAGACATTATTAGTACAACTTGTACATCAGTGAAGGCAAAACTATAAACATACATGTTTCCATGTTTACCAAACATCTGTTCTAATAATACACAAGAATGTAATGTAATGCAATTATACTGTATATACACACACTTTGTAGTACTGCCATTTTGTATCAACCTATTTGTTCAGCTCTACTTACCATATAGGGGCACCTGTTGTAATTTGATTGCAGTAAGAGGCCATAGTCCATCTGCATTATTTGCTAGCCCCTTTATCCTGCTCATTAATGATCAGGACCGCTATATTGGATCACGAGCAAGCAGGAGTGCAACATGCATGTGGTGGGTCATGCACAGAATGAAACACACAGTAGTGCTCCTGAAGTTTTAAAAACCTTCATCCACCAGGCAAATATAATAATACCTTCTCATTGGTGGTCCTGACCATTGATGAATGTGGTAAAGGAGGCAAATCAATAATGCATACAAACTGTAGGACTACAGCATGTAACAGTAAACTACAAAATGCACCTGTACGATTAGTGGAGCTGATAAAATAGACAATGAGTGCAGATACAAAGGATGAAATGGTGCATTGTTATATATAACACGGGTGTGTGAAAAGACAGAAGATTTGAATATAAGCATCATCCTCATGCAGACTGCCCACATTACCACATCAGCCCTGAAGTCAATGAATTGAGGGTTGAAACGAAAGCCATTGGGAGAATAACACTCACTGCACTGGCATTTCCCCCAACTTGCATACAACGCAGCTGATACCAGGACCAGTTGTAATCAAGCTCAGTAGACCTGAAGAAAACATTAACATTAATTAACCATTACAATATTCTCTTGAACAGTAATGACATCTGGATCTTCGGATCTCATCCTGAATAGGCCACTGGGGCTTAGGTGTTAATATAACATGGAGTTCATTGTACCTGATAAAGGACAGGTGCACTCCCAGAGAGCGATGTGTGCCGGAGCAGTCTATACACAAGAACACTCCATATGTGATACTAGCCCAGCTTGGGTTCTTTGCAGAGCAGTCAAAACACACCTGGGAAAGCAAACAGAACACATTATAACATTTTACAGCTTTATAACTTTCCTTTTGTGGTTTATTTTGTGCTTGGCTCAAAATAATCTTATGGAAAGATGTAATCAATAAACAAAAACAGGTAAATTAATTTGTGAACAACAGGATAGCAGGGGCCTAAAGTGAAAGATTCAATGAGTCTGTTCAGCATGGTTACAAAGGCTCAGTGTCTGACATTTTAGGTGTAAAAAGTCACTGAGACCAGTCAAAAAAAGAAAACAGAAGGATATAACTCCTCGTTTTAACGCTGAACATTCCAGTCAAAGTAAGCTAAAAACAAGTTTCTTTATCTTATCGTGGTCAGTTTCTGTTGTCATGGGAAAGAGACAGAAAGTGGGTTAACACACACATAATACCAATACTTATAAACTATATAACCTGGCACACTTTTCAGAAACGTTTTAGACACATTTGCAGTTGGAAAGAAGGAAAAACAGTGTGAACCGGAGCTGCCATATGTTTGACCAGACAGGAGAAAAATAGCAGCAGCTCTGAAACTGCTACGTGTCACATCTTCACCTCCCTTCCTTTTCTCCAGACATCCCTCACATCTCCATTATCACCCTCACCGCCTCACCTTATTCGTAGGAATGGCGCGTAAACGCTTGAAAATAGCAGAGATGTCCTGCTTGCTCGGTTCTGTCATCTTTTCCACCTGTTGATGTGTCCGGAGCACAAACACCACTCTCCTCCTCCACTTCCCTCTACGCCAGACGGAACGAACGACAGGCCACGTCACCGCGGCATGCTGGGAAATGTAGGCAATTTGATGCCCTCAAATGCTCCCACATCATAACAGACTGGATTTTTCTCACATTATTTGAAGAATGCAATACAAAAATATTAACGTCATCTAGCTATCATTATGTGATGTACTGGACCTTAGTTCATGTTCTCTGAATGTTGGAACTACGGACAGCCTTTTAATATTATTACAGGACCATGTGAATTTATTACTTGTCCTCCAACTGTAGTAAATAGACCATGCGTGTCCGTTGTTAGTTTGTCCTCAAAGAGGATTGTGCATGTCCATTGCTTTATTTACATTTACTTTAACAGCATTTAGCAAGTGTCTCTGGATTCTAATAGAGATGGAGGGTGGGAGTGTTTGTGAAAGTTTTCAGTGAGTCTATAGTCTTTAGTCTATATTAGAATGGCTCAGCAGTTCTGATGGTCAGAAGTTTGTTCCAACACTGAAGGCCCTTTCAATCTCTCTAAAGGTTGTTCCAGGACCATATATTTGATTCTAAATACCCTCTAAAAGTATTTGACCATAACAACTTCTAAATGTCATAATAAGCCCACATATGTCTGTTGCTTAATATCCTCTGAATGTCTTCATGGGACCACGTTCGTCCATTGTTCAAAGTCCTCTGAATGTAATGATAAGACCATGTACATCCATTGCTTAATGAGATAAAGGGGATGATGTGATCACTGCTGTTGTAATATTGTGAAGTCATATGACAAGAATTAGATGCATAGTACAGTGAATTAGGATGATGTGCCCTCTTTAATAGTTGGAGAAACTGTTTCCCCACAGCCTTTAATAATTTGCTCAACACTTCAGGACTTTGCCTGCATTAGAAACCACCTTGCCAGGCTATGGCCAAATGAGGGCAGGGAGCAGCATGCCAAGCCAAATACACACATGCTGAATATTTTCAGTGCAGTTATGCACTATGTAATTTCCCTAACAGGACTTTTCTCAAGCTTTGCACTAGATGGCACTGGCTTCCCTCCTGTAGTGAGTGTTTATACACAAACCAGCCACAGTATTAACATCACTGACAGGTGAGGTGAGTTATATTATCTCACTACAGTGACACACGTCAAGGGGGTTGGATATATTAGGCAGCAACAGTCAGTTCTTGAAGCTGTGTTGGACGCAGGAGAAAAGGTGAGTATATGGATAAGAGCAGTACACAGCAGTTAGTACCACCAGGACCACTGGTGAACCAACAACAGGATCAGGGACAGCTAATGTTGACAGATGCACCTGAGGAGGAAAGGCTCACTTGTCTGCTCTGATCCCACACAAACTGCTAAAATAATTAATGCTGGCTATGATAGGAACATGTCAGACAGGTCAGAGTGCCCATGCTGTCCCTGGCCACATTTGAGAGTGGCAACATCGATCGATAGATAGATAAATGCTTTATTGTCAGTGTCAGTACAGCGAGATGACATTTGGAGCTAGGCTGCAAATGCACACACAATGGCCATGTCAGGATCATTAATGGACCATGAAACACATTTTCCTTTACATCATGTGGACGGCCAGATGTGCAAAGAACGCAAACCAGTGGAGGCAGTGCTCCGGGCAATATACATACAGTACGTGAAAGTGGTGATGGATTTTATATTTCTGTGTAAATATGGCCTCCAACAAGTGTTTATAATACAAATCCTAAAAGAGAACTAAACAGAATAAACAAGAATTAAACCTTAAACAAATAGCTTATATTCTGTGATTTATTTACTGAAGCGAAAGATCCAAAATTATAGATCAATGGATGGGAAAAGTATGCAAACCTCTGGGAATAGCAGATCAGACTATTTCAAGGTGAAATTAGTTGTGTTCTCAGTCAGTGGGACGACAATCAGGTGGGAGCGGACTCCCAGTTTCATTTGTAGAAGCAAGGGTTTACAAATGTCTAAGAACCACTATGTGTATGTGGCATTCGTGTATTTATGTGTGACCACAAGGAGTCCGCGGCTGCATTCTGAATAGTACAGGACAGCCTATCTGAACTAAAGATATTGTAAACACATATAGAGAAGTTGGGAAAAAAAAAAGCAAGGTTTGCCCCCCCCCCCCCCCCCAAAAAAAAAACCATACATGGATTAAAAAAACCACAAAAACAACAAAAAACACAGAACAGTGTAGGATCATGGTTAAGACAAACAACCACACTTGTCGAGATTTTTTTCATTTCAAATCATTTTATTTGCCAACAGCTGAGTGACAAATTGAACAAAGTGCACTGCGTGGGCACAGTGGCTGCTTTAATGTAACAAAATCCATAAAGTTGAAACTGATAGCTGTGCCACTGCTTATTAGTTACAGCAAAACTCTGGTACATTCAAAAGTTTGCTTTTGTCCCCCCTGAGACGGCATTAACGAGACAACTGCCATCAGTGAACATGAACTGGCTGTTATATTACCACTGACAAATTCACTCTCGTGCTCAAAAAAAAAAAAAGAAAAAAAAAAAAGAAAATTAACATAAAGGCATCCTAAAATGTGCTGATAGTTGTGTCTGCATAACTCAATATGACCATCTGCAAGAAAGGCCTTAAATCATATATACACAAATGTAACAAAAGTTCATGACATTCATACGCCATATAAATGCTCAATTTATATACATTCTGATTCTGAATCACAGCATTTTGTCCATGGGCAAAACTTGGAGCATTTAGGCATTTAATATAAATTAATAGTCTAAATTTTAAAACTATCATTCATCCCCATCACCTAATTAAAATGCTTATTTTGTTCTTAAATTCAAGGCAATGTACATGCAGAAAGGCTGGCATTTGTCTTTCTCCCCCCATTCAGTAACTCCATCTTGGTGTGAAACATTGTACTCTTGAGAACATCATGTGATTGTGGCATCTTTTAACATCTCCCATGAGGTCGCTGTGAACTGTCCAGTGCAGGCTAGTGAATAAAGCTGACTGCTTCAAGTGAGGAACCCCCCTACTCCCCCCCACCCTTCAAGAAACATTCATAAACCATCTGAAATGAACATTTACACAGAGAAAGAAAAAGCTGAAACAAGGAACACAGCATAAGTGAAAAGTGTGAACTTCACCAGTGATGAACAGACCCTTAAATATAAAGGTTCTATACGCCACGCCAGAGGAGACGCGTTTTTAGTTACCTTTCAAATGTTCTTTAAAAACTGAAAGATTCTTTAGGATAGCATAAGTTGTTATTGTCCAAAGAAACCCTCTGGCACCTTTACTTTAAAGAGTGCAAGTGAACGAGTCACCAGTAAGCAGACCTATGATAACATTCAGCTCCAAAAATCCCTGATAAACTACTCCAGCATATGCATTCTGCCTCCCGCTCTCCTCCTTTATGTCTAGTTTAGAGGTGTAGATTCAATGATCAACCATCCACACACAACATAAAAAATGCTTATAAATAATAAAACCTTAAATTTGATAGTTCAGTAAATAAAACCTTCCCATTTCTGGCTTTAATGATCAGCAGAAGATCTATCAGGGATCTATCTCGCTACATTTCCATGCACAAACAGCTTAAAGCTCAATTTTTGAAAGGGTAAATGTGATCATTGAATTTGCATGCTTGGGCATCAATATGATTTCATATTCCTGTTTGTGGTTCTAGCATAAAATTTATATTTAGTTATATGGATATATAGCCATATGGCACATTTTGACTGCAACATGGGCACTAATATACATGGAAGCACATCTGATTTGTTAAAACAAAGTTTTTCTTTTCAAAGCCAGATTCCTTGGCCTTTAGCAACACAATGGCCTTAGGGAAGTAGTAACCAATACATTTTCTATTTCACTACATGGTTTTTGTTCAAAATCCAAAATTGTCAAGGCACAGAAATGAAACGTATCTTTTGTTTTACCCCAAAATATCTGCAGTTAACTGCTCTCACACTCAGCATTAAAAAATTTTTTCAGAGGTCTCAGCACATTGCATTCAGCCAATTAAAAGCAGAATGAGAGATTGTTGAACGGTGTGTGTGATACTCCACAGATATGCTGCTTGAATAGATACTTACTGGACGTTGCCACTTTGTACAGGTCGTTTTATGGACGCTGTGAAAGGCCAGGTGGGTTAGAATGCTTTTAGAGCTGCACAATAGGATGACCGAAAAGGAGTGAAAGGATAGAGGTTTTTTTTTTTTTAAATTTAAGCTACACTACAATGGTCGTCCAGCACCCACAATAAGGGGGGGAAGCAGTGAGTAGCTTCATCCAAAAATGTCCCTCCGTTCATCTTTCCTCCTCCCCTGTCCTGCTTTCTCTTCTCATATTTCTGGTCATTGAATGTCCTCCACATAGTTGGCTGGGTAAAGTCCCACCTGGCCGTTTTTCAGACGCCCTTTGCACCATCCCTGCTCATCCTCCTCTCCGATTTTAGTAAATTCATCACCTTTCAGACGGACAGAGAGATGGAGATAAAGAGACACAGACAAAGAGAGAAATAAACATCCTCATATGTCACTCAGCTGTGATTTAAACGTTTTACAACCTTAAATTTTCTTCAGTGATTGAGAACTTATCATATGATATTGTTTTAATAGTCTATTAGTTTTATGCACAAGTTAACACCAAGCTGAAATACATTTTGGAACCAGTTAATAAATGACTGAATGAGGTAATTTAGCAGATCCGATGAAGCAACAATACATTTAAATTTGTGCACCAAATTTGTAATTTTTTTTGGTGAAGATTTACAATGTTCAATCATTTGATCACAGAATGCAGTGATCAATAAAACCCTGAATACTGCTACGACATGTATGTCCATCATGAGTGTGTGTGTGAACTTTAAATTTAAAAGTGCTCTTATAAACACACCAAATTTTCTAGTATTCTTCTAGCATGTTTAATTCTCTGCCCAAGTTTCTCAGGTACTATTTTACCTGCTTTAAAGCTCAGTTCATCCTGCTCCTGACCCTCATAATCATACAGAGCCTTGACCGGTACGGAGATCACAGGAGAAGCTGGCTCATCCTCAAACGGATTCCCGTTCCCGTTAGCATCCACTGCGAAAGGGTTTCCCTCCTCATCTGATGAATCCCGAGTTTTTTCCACGTTGCTGGCACTAAGAGGAACGCAGAGTCAAAAGAAAAAGGTCACAAAACAAGAGAGGCAGTCGTTAATCATGAAGAGACCAGACAAGGACATCCAGCATGCCAGATGAAAGGGGCAGAAAGAGAAGGTTATAATGCAACAAAGTAAAAATACATCCCACTGGAAAGAAACACAAACACATCCAACTCCAAGCAAAAGCCCAAAGACATGCCAGAGTGCCTCCACAAAGAAGTCTTCTGCTCTCGCTGCATAAATGGGAGAGACCCTGCTGCCAGAGTGAAACTATACAGGACATTTAGAGAGAGAAGGCCTGACCCCTTGCAGCCGGCCAAACAGGCAAAGCTTATGAGTGCAGAGAATGAACAAATCCACAGGGAGAGGGATGCTCCATTCAACCCTTAGAAGTCACAATTATCATTAAAAATGTAAGCATGGAGTAATTCAGGAATATTTCACTTACTAGTAGCTCACTAAAATGACTGGTGAAATTCGATTAAATATACAAATTCTAAATGTTCCCATCAATCCCACATCTGAGTCGGAGATTATGTTTTTCTGAAAAACCAATAAATTGGGACAAAAGTATATCTAGGGTGATCTTCATTTGTGTTGGAGTGGGGGGTGGGAAGTGAGCTCTAGAAGATAAACTAAAGGCATGTTTTACACCAGAGCTTATGGCTGCTTGATCGTTTTTTTAAATGTTCGGTTCTCTGAGCTGAAGCAGACCCTGGAACTCACTTACACACATACGTCTCACAGCTGCGGACCATCAGGTGAGAGTCAGTAAACCTTTCTAGCAGCTTCAGTGCGATTAGTTTCAGAACGCTTAAAAAAAACAAAAAAAAAAAAACTCATCGATAACGAACACTAAGTATAACACTAAGTTTCCCCATGAACTCATATGATGACTCACTGCTACTTGTGTAAATGAGATAATAAATGGGCGATTCTCAGAAAACTGAAGATTTTTCAATGGAAAAAAACCCTTCTCTTTCATGGTTAGTTTTTGTATGGTTATACAGATGTATACGGATACATTTATAAGTGATTAGTAGAAAAATCGTCTTAAATCAAAAGCTAAATTGAATGTAATCATACATCACTATGTAACTACGCAATTACAATATCACATGCTTACAAATATATACCACAGTGAAACTTGACTTCTAAGGGTTAAAGCTCCAGAGATGGCTGCAGTCTGGTAAACCACCACAGAGGGCAGTACCAACACACCGCCCCACACAGAACACAAGCAAAAGGAAAAAATAAACAAGAGCATACACAAATTGTGTTACAGTCAGAACATTATGATTAACACCAACCTTTCCTAATACAAGAAATTGGTTAATCAAAAACTGATCAGTTTTCCATGCTTTGGTGTGTATATGAGACTTATTTAAAAATGTCTGACTGAACACTGGCACGCCTCAATGCATGACCAGGCCGCTCTGCACAACCAAAGAATGTTAAAGACAAACACAGGATGTGTAGATGCTTATGCAGTATATAGACTATGCGACCATGCAGAAAAAAGCAGCCACCTGAAAGAAGACCAGAAGGACTGAAAACGAAAGCAAACTGTACAAAGGTAACAATAAGAGACGAGAGAGAGAAAGACATGCACGGCAACGGAACAGGTGATTTCTGTTCACCAACGTTTTGGAAATAACTTCGTCTTTTTTCGCATTGACTGGGCTGCTGTTGGGCTGCTCGGCTGGCATTTCGTCCTCCTCTTCTTCATCGTCATCAAATGGGTTTAAGCCCACTGGTTCTGTGCTACTGGGCACAGCCACACTAACAACAGAGAGGGGCAGTTCTGTGATATGTTCATTCCCAAACAACGTGTGTCGGTAACATGTGCATTACAGCCCTATAAAATTCAGCTTATACTGAAGGCAATGAATGACAAACATCAGAACACCACATGACATTTGGCCATCATTATAGTGTGATTATTTTGACATAATAGAAGGTTAAACATTAGACTTAAAACTTTGACATAAAAAAACCAGACAGCAACAACTCTAATCCACAGTAAAATGCTTCGTATACTTATATCATTAAAACCATTTAGCCGTTTACAGAATAATCTTTAACAACTATTTCGATTGGCAACAATAATATGAGCTGCATAGTAGAAAACCTGTTTACTGCGACACTTATTAACAATAATACTATTTATTGAACACTGGTACTCAAAGCTTTTTCTGAACATGGCTGTGGAAACCACGGCTGGTTATTGTGCTACATTCTGCCAGATTATATAGTGTTAATATTTTGACTTTATCAAACAATGAATCCATTTGTACACCCTGATCAGACTGGGGTTGTTTGTGTAGCTTTCCAAAGTCACCATTAGTATGATCGAGGCCAACTGAAGCAGGGGTGAGGAAGTCAGCCAAGTGCAAGACAATGCTGGTACTATCAAGAGTAAGCAGCATGCTCAAAGAAAGGGAGCCCAGCACTGAGAAAGCTTTAAATGCTTCCCTCTATCTCACCTCCACAACTTCTATTACTCCCACACCCACTCAAAGGTGGTATTCTGCTGAGGTTACAAAAGTGTCTAATATTGTTCCGCTTGGTCAAATAAAGGTTAAGTACTTAAGGAATACTTCAGATTCTTACAGGTTACTCCCTGTGTAGACACAATGTCCTCAGGAAACAAAGCTAAGCCAGGAATTCAATGAGCATTGTGAAAGAACTGTTCTTAAATGGGCATTTTACAACACGGCTGCCTGAGTGTGTGCCAGTTAAATAGCATTAAAGCTTTGTAGTAAGGTCAAGCAGGTGGGGATTCCCCAGTATATTTCAATTTAAAAAGACAGGGGGCTACTCCGGTATTTCAGGCAGGAAGCCCGTGTCTACTTTTAACCGCACTGTATACGACGTTCAAGCCATAAGGGGCTGTGGCTGAATGCTGAAACAGGGTTTCCCAGAGAAGTTATTACTTTGCATGTATATGACCGCCAGACAAATTTAACATGATTAACCTATAGAGGGTCTTGTCTTATCAAAAGTGGGTGTGCACTAGATGACTAAGCAATGAGAGGGTTTCGCACACGACGAGTTTTTGTTATGATTTTATTTTGAACACACTAGACGCAGAGCAAAAACACTGTGGACAGTAAAAGCAGATAGTTCATTCTGTAACTGGAGAAGCATTATACTGCCAATTGTCATTAGCCTTGAGGTTCCTGCTCCATATTCTTAGTATTAAGGCTGCGCTAAAGACTTGCTGCGCTAGACACTTTCCAGCCTTCTCTATGTAAGCCAATCGAGCATGTGATTTCTTAATATATATGTAGTTGGTATACATTATAAAAATAAAAAAAAGTATATGTGGCGGCTTGTGGTATGGATCACCTGTTGTTGGTCTTTGATGGCCGCTCGCCTGTTTGATTGATGCCAGTCAGTGTCACTTCGTCACTTGGCTTCTTTTTTTCTCTTCGGGTCAGTGTCCGGTTTAGATCTACAGACCAGTCCTAACAACACACAAACAAGTATATACACATTAATAGACACACTAATGCACAGAGATAAAACATGCTGTTTCATAGGCTAATTAATATTGGAGTTCATTTGTCTAGTACTGTCGATTATAGTTATCACACACTTAAACTCAGCATCACACACACACACACGCCTTCATGCCAGATTACATCTCCAGTACGGGAGTTAGCTGTAGCAACTTCACACTGTTTATGAAACAAAAGTTTCACAAGTTCCCTGTGTCATGATTCTGTGCAAATGAAACAAATGTGTTTCCATCAACACAGCACACACACACACACACACACTCTAACTCAAACCAAGCCACACCACACACTGATTAAAACAGAGCAGTGAAAATACAGCACAATCCCTTCACACATGTCTGGATAATGTACATTTATGAATTTCTATTTACATCCGACCACATAAATATGGTGAACCCATTTTGCATCTGCAACACAATGTGTTACACACAAGTCTATGGAATTCTCTTAACTGGACAGCACAGAAATGATGTTTTATTCAATTATGAATTTAGTAACACTAAAATGAGAAACTGTCAGTAGTTCTTAATTATGTTCATGGTGAAAAATCAACAGAAGCCGTGGCTGTTGTTGGCAGCTTTTGTTCACCCCTAATTCCATTAATGAATAGCAGTGTTGCAGGGAAGAGAAAACTAAGTGAAAACATAAATGCATCAATACACTGCAATCACTGGACTCAAAAGGCTGAGGTTTGAAGGGAACAGTGAAGGTTCTAAAAGTTAAAAACAACAGGGCTTTTTGGATGAATGAATGGTGATATGGAGGGTGGGCACCAGCACAAGTGCAGCGGTGCAAATCACCTTGTTTACTCTGGCGAATCTCAAGGGAAAGGGAGGAGTTTTAGCGAGAAGTTAGGGAGTGTTACCCAGAACATGGCTTAAATTTTGACAGAGTGCACTTACTACATGAATGGACAAGCATGGAGTGAGGCAGGAGACCATCTTCATCTCAATTCAAAATAATTTTTTCCCCCACTGGAACAGCAACAGTATATTGAGATGATTTTGGGGGGGGCTTTCTTTGTTATCTTTCTGTTGATGTTTTTGTTTATGTTTACATTATGGCTAAATTTTTTTTTGTGAAATCGTTCTCCGCCGCAGGATCACAGCTCCAGGGGAGGAGAGTGTGGTGAGGGTCTCTTTTTTAAGGTCATCTCAGTGGTACCACTGACAGTCCTGGGATTCAAACCCATGACCTTCTGATAACAAAAAAAAAAGAAGAAGAACTCCCTCCACTATGAACCAATGGAAGACAACCGTACCATTTTCTCTTGAGTTATTAAGAATGGCTCTGTATTTGCTGGAGTGCACACACCCATTGTTGGTTTCATACTCAAACATTTGCAGAAGCATTCAAACTAATTCTGTTTTACAGAGTGCATTCCAATAAAACAAGAATCATTGCAGTTAGATTGTGTCTAAAATTAATAGCAGAACTTATATAAAATGTAATGAAAAACAGAACATGCGCACACACACACACTTTCTAAGAAGCAGAACCCATTCTGAAGCCAACAGTATTGCTGGCCATTAAAAACTCACTATGATGGACCTTCTCTTATGGAAATGTTGTTTTGATATGGCCCCTTTCTGGATTAGAGCAGAGAGCGAGTGGACAGGAAGAGGGGTTAGTCCGCAAAGGAAATTATCACCATTTAACAAGCATTTGGTAACTAAGAGCAACATTTAGCAAGAAGCTTAAGCAGAACCGTCAGATTAATTTTGCTCAGCTGTAACAATTATAAAAATAATTGGATTAACACAAAGAAGCAGTAAATTAATGCGACTAGGTACAGAGACAACCTGTCCTTATGCAGTATGTCTAAGAATGTTGGATCGAGCCTTTATCGAAAGCACATAAACAGTCCAACTACTGACCTCCAATCATAACTAACCTAAAAGCTGGGAAAAACGAATACAACTCAATATCACAATATTTTCTAAGCGTGCCACAATAACACAGTATCAAAATGAATCCCTTTAATACAATAAAAAAATGAAAGCATGGCGATACTTTATGCCAAAACTATGTTGGTGGGAGCTAGAGGCAGATCGTTCTGATTGGATAGATTTGTTCGGTTCCATTTCCCTCAACATTACAAATAGGACCTTAAAAACTATTGTAAACATTATCCAGACAAGAATCTTACTACTTCTTTAGTTTTCATGCACTTTCAACTGTTCCAAACAGTCTCATGAATTAGAAGAGTTGCGGTTAAGTATGTAAGAGAGTGAGTGTGTGAAAGCATGGGACACAAATATGTGATACCAGTCAGACTGGTTCTGTTTTGCTGTAACTTGGCTGATACAGAAAGATAAAGTTACTCTGAACAATAAACTCCTGTCATAGTTGAAATTCACATGATGCTCTAAAAATGTAAGCCTATTTGTCTTCTTAGAGACCCTTACCCACACATCCACCCACCATTATCTAAGAGGGTTGTTCTTCTCACTATATCTATTACAAGTCCTACACTAGAAAGGAACATTGTGTGTGTTTGTGTGTATGTACCTCAAACTGAGGCCAGTTCATAGGCATGCCTGGGCCATGATTAGAGCGGAACCATTTCAGATCCTCCTCGGCATCTGCTGCCTGAATCGTGTCTTCAAAATTCTGATACACAGTCTGGAACCTAAGAGGGCACAACAAGTTATTACTACACTAAACATTGTGTGGGTGTGAGTGTGCGTGTGTGCGTGTGAGAGAGAGAAAGTGTGTGTTAAAGCTGTACAATACGACTATTGCAATAAACATCTCAATAGGCTTTTCTGAGTGTTTTGTGTTTACTGCAAATCATAAGTCAAAGGACTCTACTTCAGATTTAGCTTAGAAATTCTGTTTTTTTTTTTTTTTCTTTCATTCAATAAACCAACAACATCATAAAGCTGAATTCATTCAACTGGACACCAACGAGTTTTAGTGGAACTGTTTACTTGCTGCCTAATGAATTCTACAATCTGACAGGCAATATTGTAATGAAACACATTTTTTTTTTTTTGAATCATCAGAAACCGCAACACACTTTTCTAAACCAGTATTTCATGCTGATTTCAGATCTGCTTTCAGTTTTAGTCACATAAACTTAGACATTTTTTTTATCAAACCGCAGTCACCAATCAAGTAACCGTTTCAATATTTTCAGTGTGAAGTCAGACAGGTGCACACTGTGGCTTAGATATAATGAACAGTGTCAGTCAGCTACCATAGTTTCTTCAAAAACGCTCAGCATATGATTATCATATGCTAATTATACCAACTATGATGCAATATATAACTAGCTTCATCACAAACTGCATGTGCTGGAAAAATAAACACAGATTTGAAATCAGCATAAAAAAATACTACAAACATAAACTTCTTATTTTGACCTGTGTAATCAGAGTTATTCACTTCACCTGTCACCTGTTTTCAGTGTTACGGCTGATGGGTGTAGTTTTGTGTAGTTCGCTGCTTTATAGCACAGTTTCTCCACACCATCACCACAATATTGCAAGGCCCCAAACTGGAGCATTTGGCTGCTCTCATTTTGTAAGGATATGCAAAGTAAGATGTCTAGTGTGACTGTAGCTGAAAGCTGTGCACACTTACTTGTGGTTAGTGGAGAGGTCAAGGTGCTGTTTCACTTCCAGCAACAGTTCCTTAAAGAAATGCAACCTCTTGTCCTCAAACTGCTGCCAGTTCTCAAACACTTGCTCCATGTTTTCCATATACTGAGGGGTCACCTTATCCAGCTCCTCCAGAGCCTTCTCATAGCGTTCCTTAGTCTGAAACCCCCATCGACACAATGTCAATACATTTACATGGGACATTTAATAAGCAAGTAGCATCCAACATAATCCAATAAAACCTTCTGAAATACCTTTCACCTTTCTGCATAGCAGTCTGTCTTTAGAGTCAATTTGCAAATCACACACACACACCTTCTGTACATCCTGTTGGCACTTCTCCACTTTCTCCTGGAGCTTTTTCTGAGCCTCAGTGTTGGTGGTACTTTCAAGCTTGCTGTTGTTCTCCCTGCTGGTGGCCAATTTCTCTTCCTTGCAGGCTGCATGGTAGGCTTTTTTCATTGTATCCACCTGAAGAAACAGGACAGTGTGACTCAAACACGCTTCTGAAGTACTGCATTATGTGGTGCTTCTACTTTGAAATGCCTTTTCCAACACTTCTTATTCTGCAGTCATCATCATGTTATAAAAAGAGGTGAAACTTCCCTTCCATGTTTATAATTAGCCTGTTCTCACGTTCTCAACACAAAATGCAAAACCGTGGACAAACAAACGTAAATAACAAAGGGTGTTATCTTTATGACAACGTTATCAATACAGGCTTCCACACTATTCTGCAGTCCAAAAAACATATTCTACGCTAGGTTAGGCATTTTACATTACTCTTTATAACACATAACTTTGCACTGTTGTTAAAGCTTAATTCATTGCCTGAGCATTTTTCTTTTCACTTATTAGTGCTGTTTGTCTCTAAGAACTTTATATGTCACAGAGCCTGTTAGTAAATGCGCTGCAAAAAAAATAAAATCCATCATTAAATAATACAAGGATACTTACGCACAAAAACAATAACAGTAAAATCTCAGTGCATTCATGTCCAAACGTGGTGCATATAAATAAATTTGGTAGAGGACACAACTAGTGGCAGGTCATGAACAGTTAAACTAATACTATGTTGTTCAGAAACCTTTCTGATCTCCTAAAATCACTGTCCTATGTTGTAGTAAACACAAGAGCTTGCCCCATCTTTGAACATGCAATAGACCGCAAAATATTAAAGCTCCGTCATTGCTGAAAGGCCTCACACCACTCAGCAATTCTGAACACTACACAAAGTCTGTTGCAAAACGCAGTTTGTTGACAGTTGTGTGTGACTGCTTTTTTGTTTCGCTGACCTTGCAGTCAGTCACAGGGTGATATGGATTGTACAAACAAGACAAAGCAATGTCAAACTCATTCAAAGGAGGTAGGTGATGCAAAAACATCTTAAAAGGATTAAAATATAAGACAACGTAGTTCTTCATATCACTTAACAAGCAAATAAACCATTGCCAGAAAAGGAAAACGGTGCCAAACAACAAGCATTAAAAACCTTCATTCCTACAGATGAGCCAAAACAAAGATTTCAGTTCCAGAAAGGTTTTTATATACATTACGAGTGAAGCTGATGTCTTGAAAGATCAGTTCCTAAACTTAACCATTTTGTGATGCAGAGGTGGTAATCTTTTAGACTCAGAAGAATTGTTTGTTTTGGCAACAAATTAGGCCTTACAATGGCATTTGGAAGTCTTTTTGAGTCGGTGCTTGATTATAATTGCTCTGCTGGTCATTAAATGTCTTGTTTGTCATTACTGTGTTAAACAATAATAGCAGGCTTAACAAAAACTAGCTTTTAGGCAGATGGTGAATCGGTCTGCGTGCATCTTTTACCTCCTTGAGTTTCTTAGCCCAGGGTTTCTGGGCCTTACGGAAACCATCATCAGCCTCCTTGGTCTCCTTGAAGCCACCTATCATCTGCTTGTGGTAGGCATCCTTCTGCCAGTTCTTCACCTTCTCAAAGTCTTCACCCATCAGAGCAGCCTTTATCTCCATGTGGAGTTCGCTCACCTTCTCTGCCTCGGTCATCACAGCAGACCAGGCTCTCTCCACCGTCCCATACTGAGGTCCTGTAGCATATCACACCATTCAGCACAATCTCACTCTCTTCAAATCAGTTTAAGCCAAAACCATCTTTAGAATGACACAGACCTGAATTATGTCCATACTAAAGTAAGAAACCAAATAAGCTAAACTGGACTAGTCTCAGACACTTTTGAAATGAGTTACTGTGACATTTTTGAAATGATTTGGATGTAGTTTACAAATAAAACCAAACCTCTGATGCCAAATATGTCCTTGACGATTTACCACTTTGAAGGAGAAAAGTTGTACAAGTAAGTTTTTGGAAAAACATGATTTTATGTATATTATTAAACCCAGCCTCAAAGGGCCTCACTAGAAACCACAAAACCAAGACAACGTCCATTAAAATAATGGCTGGCTGCCTAAGTATGTGCTCCTATCAGTACAGACTGGTATTAAGTTATTATTATAAGACTCAAGGTAGAACCCTTTATACCAAATCAACTTTATTTTTTTTAACTAGTTTATCAGGGGCATCTCTATCTACAATAAGTTTACCTTTTTCAATTAGCTGTCTCCAGCGCTTTGCCCATTCAGTAAGCTGTTGTGCGTATGCCTTTTCGATGCGAGCGCGCTCATGGATGCAATTCATCAGGTCATTACACAGCCTGTTCCCATCATCCACTCGCTTTACAGTCCTTTTGTAGTTCCCAACCTGAGCCAACAAAAGAAAATGAATGAGTCTAATTGCAAATGTATGTATCTATTAGTGTGTGGATGTAAGTGTGTCTGTTTACTACCTCCCAAAAGCTGTCACTGGAGACATCGATCAAAGAGTCGTTATAGGTGCCGGACATGGCTGCTTTCCTTGTTTACCCAGTGTCTTCAGGCACTGAAAAGAAAGAAGAAAAAACAAACATTTGCAGTTAACTAGCGAAACCAAGATAAACCATGATAAACAACTTTATTAGGTAGTTTTGAATATGAGAGGATTTAGATTTAAAGTATATAGATACAAAGTAGGTGTACTTTGTATCTACATACTTTGTGTCTCCATCCTCTCATATTCAAAACTACTACGTAAAGCTGATAAAATGAACAAACATGTAGCTAGTTAGTAGAGATGTGCGATATGGCCTAAAAATAAAATCTATTTTTTCCACAATAAACCCGATTTTTAATTTTAATCGATTTCCCTGTGCCCTCCTCAAAATCAAACTACAGATGACAAATAAATGGTTCAAAACAAGTTTTAACTTTATTTTGTTTCGATTTTTTACTTAAGGGTTAAAGTTCAATCTTACACATTTGGGTCTTTGGGTCTAAAACTTTTATCATGTTAAAGAATCCTGGCTTTTCCACAGTACAGGGCTCCAGACAAAATAAAAACCTTAGCACAAAATATTTGGGAGCCAAATTATTTTTTTAGGAGCCATAATCTCTGTCAAATGTGACATAAATAAAATTTTTTAAACAGTAAAACTGTGTGTTTCTCGTATACTTAATCTTTATTATTTGTATATATTTCGTATGTTTTAGAACGCGCTCTGCAATGGGTTGCCATCATTTCAAACGATAATTTGTGTGTTTTCCTCAGTGTTCAAA
The DNA here is from genome assembly GCA_037974465.1 of Brachypetersius altus. NCBI lineage: Eukaryota > Metazoa > Chordata > Actinopteri > Characiformes > Alestidae > Brachypetersius > Brachypetersius altus. The sequence continues at coordinate 23,125,016 of JBBPDB010000128.1, forward strand.
ATATTATACAGAGACTTAAATTGAGCATATAGATGTAATTAATAAAGGGTTAATAAATAGCTATGTCAAAAAACAAACAAAAACAAACAAATTCAAACTGTGAAAAGGTTTTTGGCTTCACTCCCATGGCAAACCACACAGTGGCTCAGTGGTGGTAAAACTGGTACACAAATGAGAACAAGAGGACGACTACTCAATACATTTCACAGGACAATGCAAAGGTAACAACAGTACGACCATCTAGTCAAACTCTTGTCTTTCTTATCACTTAGTATGGGACATTCTTTCCAGGGGAAGTGATGAAAATTCCTGCCATTCTTATAGTAATACAGACCCCCTCCCTGCTCCTTCAAAGCTGATTTACTCTGACAGAGTTCCTCCACTCCTCACTCACCAACATCACAAACACAACAAGAAAGGCCAGCACTTAGCACACACACCAATTCCAAATACCTTATCAGAGCAGCAGCAGGGAAACTCATACTTTCCATGATTTTACTGCTCATGCAGAGTTACACAAAGCCAGGTAGGAGAGGAAAGGCTAATGGAAAAAAGAGGAAGAAGGAAAGATTTTTTTTTACAGCCTGATTTTTGCAAGCCTGTCACACAGTTGGCTCAGTGTGTTGGCTGGCTTAGCAACAATCACCACAGCATGACTAAGAGGCCATACACAGTGTACTCTCACACATGCATGATCAGCTCACCGAAAACGTCATCAGTGTATGCGTAATATCACCTGCATTATACCTCAATGATACATCAACTTATCTGTAATGAGATCACTGTTATTGATTTCACCTGTCAGTGGTTTTACTGCAGCCAACCAGTGTGTATGTAAGTACTCATATGTATTCAGAAATTAGTGCAAAATAAGATGTCTTTATCTTAACTTAAGCCTGATCTTAATTTTAGGTACAAAGAATGTTTTGATCTTTAAATAAAACAGGAAAAAAAAGTAACTCTGGCCAAGTTTTGTAAACAAAAAAATTGTTGGTCCTGCAGGTTAGTCCTGGCTTCCTGTTTTCCTGACTTTGAAGGGAAACCAATGGACTAAAGGCTAACTTGTATCTCTCTCTCACACACACACACACACACACACACACACACACACACACACACACACACACACACACACACACACACACACACACACGCTCTGTTTACTTCTAGGTACAGGGAAGGAGATGTCTGGTGGGTTGATAAAAACTAAAGAATGTCATTCTATTCATGAAAAAACATCCAACTGTTATGGGTGAAGTAACATTACAGAGAACATTATGTATTCAGTGTAACACAGTGTGCTTCCACAAAAGACCTGCAGGTATTCTGAAATCTGATGAAACTGATTCTTTAACACTCTCCCCATGTTACTCACATACCCACACAAACAGGTTTTATAACTCTAAGCACACACTGGCAGCCTCTTCCGTTGCTATGGGATGGGCACTGCAGCTGAACAAGAGACTCCTCTATGACTCTCTCGCATCCCTCACTCTCCCCTTCACTGCGATTTAATCACTATATCCTCTCTTCTCCCAGATGCTGTCATTCAAACCAGTTTTCCCCATCCCTCAGTCCTACTCTTTCCATCTATATCCACATTCACAAGGGCTTTCAAGCCCCAAACACACTACTTTCAAGAATTTTCCTTCGTGCAAACAATAAAATGTCAATGCTATGTTATGATTAATCGGTGGGATAAAAGAATGTTACTTTTCAAAACCTCTTTACATCCACAAACCTGTTGATGTTGAAGGGTGGGCTACCCCTCAACAAGTAGATTCAAATTTTTTTAAATGGATCCTATACATAGGGACTGCAAACATTGCATTTACATTTTAGGGGACAATCTTAAGTAATTTTATTCCCCACTGGACTCCCACCGATTGCCAGAAGGCGAAAGGCCACATAAACCAATGAGGGGCTCTGTAACGCTCACCTTTGGTAACAGAGACTGAGGGGAACAGCAATCCTTCGCACCGAGGTGCAGTGAGGACTGATTTATGACCCTGCACCAGTGTCTTACAAACAGGTTTATGTTGCCAACAGGTTACGCTGGCGACCGGAGACAATATGACATATGAATATGACAATATGACCTCCAATATGAAATATTGAAACAAAAAAGTTATGAAAAAACTTCTATAAAAATGACTGATTACTAATTAACCCCACAGACATTAGTTCTAATTCGAGTTACCCAAATACCCATACATTAATGGTTTGTGGCAATTTTAAACATTTTAAACCTGAACAATTAGCTGAAGTGAGACAAGACAACATTCACTAAACTTGCTACTGAAGGTGAAGGTTGGCCATAGTGCTTCTCCTCAGTGTACTTCACTGATCCTAAAGGAAACAGTCAAAAATACGAACAACTGACTACTACTAATCTGAGCTATTTCACACCTAAAACCTAACCTACCAACCCAAAGGCAATCATTCTGCTCTATTATTTTGATAATTACAGCTGAATTAGTAGTAAAATTTCTTTATGAGGACCAGTAAAATTTAATTGCTTCTTTAGTTTGACAGTTCTCCTGTCCCTATGAGGACATTTGGTCCCCTGAAGACATAAATACCAGACCACATACATGCACACAGTAGCTACAAATAGCCCTACAGCAATATTTCAGTCCTCTCAGAGGTGCTCATATATTTATCACAGTCAGGAGTTCCCCCTTACACTATAACCCACAGTACAGGAGCCAAGTCTTCTCACAGGGAGATTGACGATGCTGTGTGTGTCTCTCCAGTTCACTTTGGCTGTCTCAGCAGCACTATCTTGAGTCAGCAGCTTCTCCTAGTTCCCTGGGCAGCACTTACTCAGTGTGCAAAAGCGCGCACACACACACACACACACACCCACACACATCAACACATACACACACACACACACACACATACACACACACACACACACCTGCTTCAA
>JBBPDB010000128.1:23135966-23160136 GCA_037974465.1 Brachypetersius altus
GGTTTTTTCTTCCCCCTTCGCCCCTGGGGGGGGTTTTTGGGGGGTTTGGGTGGTGGGGGTGGGGGTGGGGCGACACTTTCCAATAGTCACCTGACAGCAGTCTGATAACAGTTTCATCTGGGTTCTGAAACTTTGTGGCATGCTTTTGAGGAAGTTGCTCAGGAGATTATGGTGCACTGGAGAACAGACGGTTAAACACAGATGTTGAGGTGTTATAAATAGCAGCATTTGAATGGGTTATTTCTGTAATTCTTTAAAACCAGGTGTGGTATCATATTTTAAACGGCAGATGTGGTATGTGCTTACGCTGGTCTTTTGCTAAATAGCATGGCAAGTACTGACAACTTTAAATGACATCTTCCTTAGCCATTGTAAAGCACAATCACACATCTTGTTTTTGAGGATAATTAAAAATGCTGTAGTTAAAATGATGGCCTAAAAGGTTTTCACTTTTCAAACAGCAATAGATGATGGTCATTTTATAACACCTCTGATTGTCTGCACTTGGTTGATGACAGCAAGAACAGAACCTTTCATGCAGACATCAAATGTGATGAAAAAGACAGACAGCAAAAATGCTTGGAGAGTTTATTGTATTGACAGCAAGATCCGTTAAAATCAGTCTCAAGTTGCACAGTCCATCCTTTTGTAGTTAATTATTTAAGAGTCAAGTCGTTTTTGTCTTTTGTTAGGTTATGATTTTTTCTGATCGTTTTACATAAGGGCTTCTGGCAGACTGTTGCACCATTAAAAGGCAAACAATATATTATACATAGAAAGACAACATTTTCATAAATATCTAGATATATTTCGTACTCATTACATTCCTTTAACAATAAATAAGTCTGATAAAAATTGGACTTAATGACATTTCATACAAAATACAAAAACTCAGATCCTTGACAGGAGTAGCACATTTGATAGTCTGAGAAGTCTGAGAAGAAGCACGTTTTTTCTGGTGGAATCTCTTTGTCCCTTTTCTTCATCGACAGCCGACAATCAGGAGGTTTGGTACTTTGAGAAAGTCAGTGGCATCATGCAAAAAGTCATTCCTTCAGTTGAGAAACCCCTTAATGTCATGCAGGAAGGTGTGTAGGTAAATCTTCTTATTCTTTTCATTCCAATGAGAAAATGCAGAAACACTGAGATGATCAGTCAAAGCCAGAATGTGCTCATGTTCTCACATTTCTCCTCTGTGTCATGGCAAAAAGGCTGTAAAAGTATGTGGCCGAGATCCTGACCTCACTTCCAGGTGGCCGGGACGGGGCGTACACTGCTTGCTCTTGTGCTCTTTGACCCCAGAGACTGACCCGAGCGACTCCGGAGGTCGGTGTTCTCGCTTTGCGCCTGTTCCTCATCATAACTGAGAGACACAAAAAAGAATGAGGTGCAACCACAGCTATACAAAGCATGCAGCAGTAGCATAAAAATAATCAATGACTGTGCATATGCACCATGGAGTTAGACACAACATGTTGGTGTCTCATGACTAACTTAGCTACACCCTTCAACAGCTAAGAAGGCTGGGTGGGGAACTGTCGTGGTAATGATAGATATCCTTAGACCGCTTGTTCAAATCTGCCCTGAAGCAGCACTTTCACAGCTGTGTGGTCTGTTCTTAGAGCCACAGTCAGTGCTTATGTGGTTTAACACTTGTAACTGTTATAATTTCCATAAGTCTCAGTTTAACAGTGATGCAGTCTTTAGGCAAATTATGTATAATTTTTTATATACTGTTTAAATTAAGAAAACTTATAGCTTAGCCAAAATATCCAATATTCCCTTTAACTGAAACACAATCATATTGTTATCTGTAAAAAAGTTCTACCCAAAGATATAAAGCCATCTTTTACCTATTGTTAAACACAACATTATGTCACACCTTGCCAGAAACCACATAAGCAAGTCTATTTGAGATTTTTTTAACAACACAACACAGTTTGAGGCAGGCAAACAGGTTGGTTACAGGTTTCCCTTAGACATGTCTGGTAAGGGGACATCTTTATAAATGAGATTTTTAAAAATAGTTAAAATTCTAGATAGTTTAATTTGAAATGCTAAGATAGTTAGGCAGTGAAACAAAAAGTTTCAAATGCCTGAACTGTGGAACAGGTCAAATACTTTTGTACACGGTTCGTAAATCCTTGCTGGCAGAGGAAGGCATCACTCACAGCACTTGATAGTTCCCCAGAGCTTCTTTGGGTGGGCTCCGGTTCCAGCGGCAGTCTGGGATTTCACCATTGGGGGCAACGATGTTAAGCGTGTCGTTAATGAGATTGTACTTCAGAATGCGGTCATTAGCAGTGCTGGACGTGAGTGAAGGAGAAGCATTCACCTGAGAAACAGAGACACACACACACACGCACGCACATGCACACACACACACACACACACAAAGATAAGATAAACTAAGCCCCTGTTCACACATGCACCTTAAGTGGACCTGATCACACCTGGCAATATGCATCTCTACATGTGTCTCAAGTGACCACATCAGATCTCACTTTTCCACGCCAAATAAACGTGGATCATTTCTATTTAAAAGGCCAAATGTAGTGGCCAGTTAAAAATTTAAAGAAGCCAAACAATTAAAAAAAAAGAATAAATCAAATATGATGCCATTGACACGCAAATGACTACACACTTCTGCTTATACAGAGGAGGTCAGCTGAGGTGGTGGTCCTTCAATGTGGCCACATTTGCATCCACACTACTAAAAGTATGTGGCCATATGAGGTCCAGACCACCTTTGAATGTGTGATCAAAATTCATTGCTCACTTGTATTAGTGCTGTCCACTTGTGATTGTACTACACAAGACACATGTTAAAACAGCCTAAGAGCCTCTTTCTCATGTGTTTTAATCGGATTCTTTGTTACTGGATGTACCATTTACTGGAAATACTGTGTATCTGCTGGAAATGTAAGATGCTACCACTGTGCTGAAGTACTATAGTAACATCAGAGTTTACACATAGTCACATGCAAACAATGCACTGTGCATCACTTCCAGTTTATCGCTTCTTCAGATGAAACATTAATATCTAAGTGTGGTTCCTTAAAGCAAACTGAGACTGACACATATGCAATATGTGACATGTAATACCACTACCTTCATGGGAATTTCCATCCTACTATTGCTTTAACTATTACAAACCCTAACACCAAGGATCACAAAGGAACCTTCTGTATTTTTTTAGTTAGAAGGAAAACAGCGTAACTGAAGCTTCCCAGTCAGTTGGTCAACACAAAAGTCTGGTACACATGGGATCAAAACTGCTGAATTATGTACTAGTGTACACGAATAATGAATTATAAAATCAGCATTCTGAGCCTTTTCAAGGTTGAGAAATGGCACATGAAGAACATTGTTTTCAGAATAACACTGCATTCCTTTGTGTGTGTGTGTGTGTGTGTGTGTGTGTGCATAGATACGATACTCACTTCAATGAGCCAGGGTTTCAGCTTGTCATCGATGATGATGTCATAGCCATAGCACTCGAAGCAGTGTTTGTCATTGTTCATAACAGGCTGTGGGATGAATGTGGGAGAAAGAAAAGGAAGGAAGCTGTGTGTGGTAATGCCTTGTGGTTAGTGCTTCCAATAACATTGCTAATAAACACTGTATTCAAGTTCTTTCCTTTGAGAAAGGAGATTTAATGAAACAAGGAATGCATGGAAGTCCTCTAAGAAAATTGTTTATGAAAGTTCAAATACAAAAATAAACTTTTTTGTAAAATGCAGAGCAGCCTGCAATTGGAGAGAGAGCTCCGCTTGAATTTGAATGATATTTACATGTATTATCTGTTGGTATGCTTTTGAATGTCATTGTTACCTGACTTTTCAGTTTGGTTAATGGCATCAGTTTGCAGCTCGTGGTAAACGTAGTGAGGTTATGTTGCCATATTCTTGCCTATGTCCTGTGCCATTGTGTGGAAAGGCTCCACAGTAGAAAGGAGGATTTCCTTCATTGATTAAAGCATTTTTTTAATCATTAACTGCTGTGGGTTTCAACCGTATATATCAAATAATCTGATAAGCTGGCTTGCAGCTTCATGATGAACCTTGGACCGACAATTCTGCAGTCCTCAGGGTGTGAGATAAAAGTAACAGAGTCTAGATACAAAGGCCACAACTAGAATCAACTTCTGACCTTTTGTTACTTTTCTTGTCTATGAAGAAACATTGCAACAACACAGTCGTCAGATAAACATCTGAGCAGCCACGTGTTCAGTGACTTCTGATATAAGAAGACATCCAACATACACTTAGATACCCTTTAAAAAAGCTAAATGTCTGTGCTTTACTCTGTTTAGACTGTTTCATTTAAAATCAGTGCTCTGAAGAAGCTGAACTAACACGATAGCACTGATCCAACATGGAGGCACTATAAATATTTAGGCATTCCACTGTACAATTCTACTCTCAAATATTTATGTACTGGTAAAATGGGGAGTGTGTGTGTGTATACATTTTGACTTACAGCCACGGCTTTGAGTGACTGCACCACGATCCAGTGGATTTGGTCAAAGAGAAGGTTTGTGACCTCCTTTCCTCTGGTGCTCTCGAGATACAGGCGCAGGTTACTGACTGTCCATTTACCACCATGCACATGGTTATAGTCATCCTGTAGAACATACATGTCATAATGTTAAATACACACATTTATATGTGCATGTACATACATAGAGTATTGTGCGATCAAAAGTAGGCACCTGAGACAGTTATTGATCGGAGCAGTATGGAAAAAACTAACAAACAGACAAAACCACTAACAGAAGAATAAATACAAATAAACAATTTATTTTGACTGTGTGTTTAGTTAGTAATACTTGAAATGGCTACAGTGTAATATAAAGTATAAAGTTGTATTCCCCTATATATATATATATATTAATAACTTAAATAAAACACATTTGTACTTCTTCTAACATGATCTAGAGCTTTAAATAACATTACATAACAGGCAAAAACACATTTTTGTCATACACTTGGCACTTACCCCATGTTTCTGTATTGCAACATTTGTAAGGTGCACAAACATGTTGTCTAGTTCGCTAGTGCTGGGGGTGTATTTAACGGTGCAAAATCGGCAAAATCCAAGTTTATACCTGAAAATGCAAGATGAGCAATTTACTTGTATTCAACAGCTTTGCCATAAAATATATTAAATGAATATGGATATACAGGTCTCCTGTTCAATACTTACATGTAACACTTTAGAGGCCTGTAGGTTGTGACCAGAACATAAAGACGCAAATCAAACTTCTTTCCACCAATCAACAACGGATTATCTATATACAGTGAGATTACATAAGCTTCCTTCCCACTGTTAGCTGCCACAAACCTAAAAGGAACAACACAAAGCATGTTCTGACTTGATTACCAGCAATCACAGTAATTTCAAGTCAAGATGGAAATGCCTTTACTCGTCCAGACAGCTATGCCAAATATAGGCATGTCGTCATGGTGTGACAAAGAACAATAGCACTGATACAAGCAGGAAGAAAGCTGAATGGATTAAAGACGGACAAAATAATAACAACTGAGAGAGTAATTATGCAAACCAACCTATATAAATTAGAGTTAATTTTGCATGTGTGTATATACACGTGTTTATAATGTGTGTTCATAATCACAGCACAAACTACATTCTGAATTATACATACAATATAAATTTACACACACACATATGTGGAAACTAAACACTGTAAACACTATAAACATATTTAAAAAACAATATTTACTATATATTATGGTCTGCACACATACAACACACAAAAAATCTTGCATGCAACTCTTTACGCCCCCTGGTGGAGCTTACGAGGAGGTGCGGCTGTCTCTGGACCATTTCTTGATCTGGGAGAGTTTGTTGATGAGAAAGATGCCTTTTCCCTGAGCCTTTCCACATGGCTTCATGATCCATGTGCTGGATGGACTCTTGCGGAATTCTTCAACAAACAGGTTGTAGTCGGCTGGCAGCATAAACGTCACTGGCACAAAATCTGTCCACAAATGAAAAAAGAGGATGAGATGGTTAACACCAAGAACAAAAAGAGAGAGGAGAGAGCAGAGGTGCAGAGCAGGCCGTTCATAAAAGCACAATATCTGAGAATTAACAGATGAAAAGAAAATCAGACAATTGGTAAAAATCACAAAATCGGTCAAAACACGTTTCTGTGGGGTATTTTTTTAAATATATTTTTTGATAGCCTAATGATATTATTGTTATAGCATATTATTGATCAAAAGAAGAGTCTCTTAAGTGTTACTGTACCCAGATAAATGTATTTTCCATTTTCATCTTTCTCAGCCAAAGGACCTCCCTCCTTCTCCAGCTCTTTTCTGTAGCGTTTGATGTTCTTGATCATCAGGTCCTTCCTCGTCAGCTCATAGTGGTTTGGGAAGTGGTTAACCATCTGATCATCAGATAAGCGATAGCCTGTGTCCACACTAAACACGTTCCGGATGGTCTGGATACTCATCCTGCAGAGCGTTCATATACATGCAGCAGATAACCACAATAAGTTTATATTATACAACCAGAAATAATGGAACAGGCAGGATGGATGCAGAACAAATGGCATGAAAATAACTGCTATCTTGCCAGTAAAAATTCCAGTCTTCGCTTTCCGTCACTTGTGTCCATCCTCTCTTCTCAAAGTTGTTGAGGAGCACAGACTTCTCGATGTCAGTCATCCACTTCACCTTAGCAGCCATGGTGACTCTCGCCATGAACGTGGCCGCTCCTCATGCCAGAGAAGGGCTGACATAGAGCAACTTATGTCTCAAAGCATGAAATCCAGTCCCAAACTCTGAGGATCAAAATTAATTACATTTAAAAATACTTTTCAGCAATTTTAAGTAATATCCAGTAATTTGTCTTTGTGGACCATTGAATAGCAACGAGTTGCAACATTACCTTTAAAAATCAAGAAACATGGCACATAAATACACCATATTCTAGATACTGCAATCTTACTATTGTGTAATTTATATAGACAGTGGTAACTATTTTCCTCATTTGCAAATACTCCAAGCATCTGTTACATTAAAAACACTTCTGAAGTTCTTGTGCTCTTTTCAGAGGTTTTTACTGGTGGAGGGGGTCAGCATGGTCACTCTGAACAGTGTCCCCTTTGCAATCTTGTACATGACCAATTTTGTTAGGTACTAAACACTACATACCAGGAACACCCCGCAAAACCTGCTGTTCTGGAGATGCTCTGACCCAATCATGACAATTTGGTCTTTGTCAAATCATTCAGATCCTCATGATTATCCATTTTTACAGTTTAATATATCTTAATATATCCCGCCCCTTAACAGGCACCATCATAACAAAAGAATCACATCACTTCACCTCAGTGTGGCTGATAGGTGTATAATTAACAAACAAGCTTGCAGTGGGGTGGGGCACTAAGTTGTTTATGACCTCTAAATGATCAGGTTTTAGAGTATTCATTGTTTTATACAATTATTCAGCCCAGATGAGCTGTGTGGGATCCTATTGCCTGAGTATCGGGATTTGGTTATTAGAGAGAGAGAGAGATACAGACAGTGTGTGTGTTTGAGAGAGAGAGCGAGAGAGAGAGAGAAAGACACACACACAAGCTATACGCCTAAATTTCAGCTGCAATAGAAAATGATATTTTGTTTACACCACATAACCCTGAATATTCATGATAATTAAAATACTACACAACATCCCTTACTGAACAGAATCCCAACGTAGAAATGGTTCTGTGCTTTTAGAGTGAAATATTAATACCGCAGTGCAGAAAATAAATTTAAATATAGGAACTATTTAACTTTTTAAAAAATAAACAGCAAAATAAACTTACCGTTCAGCCCTGGAGCGGCATGCTAATAGGCTAATATTATCAGGGTTGGGTTACAGCAAGATGTTAAACCAACTGGATCAAAGTGTAATCAGATTTAACCTGCTCATTTTAATTAATGTGACTTGTACTACGTTTATTTTAATCTAATCATAAGTCAAACGCCTCGTCCTTGTTTTTAGGTGTACTGTCTCCTTGGGATGCTTTGGGAGGAAGTCCATGGCAACCACAGCAGCCAGGCCACTCTTCCCTAAACAAAGTGCAGATCTACCAAAATAAAGGTCTCCTGCTCACATTCGCTACATGGATAAAAGTATTGGGACAGCTGACATTTACACCAACAGGGATTTTAATGACATTACATTCAAATAAATAGATGTTAATATGGATTTTGTCCTCCCTTTGCAGCTACAACAGCTTCCACTCTTCCTGGAAGCATTTCCACAAGATTTTGGAGTTTCTGTGGGAATTTGTGCCCATTCATTCTGTAGAGGATTTATGAGCTCAGGCACTGCAATGTTCAAATTTCTTTTCTTTAACACTGAAATATTAATATCAGCACATAAACCTACAAATAAGGGGATTATTACACCCTGCTGCTTAGGGTGGTGGGTACAATGGCACTTAAGCAGCCACTCTAACTCCTCCTTAGAACAAATGTCCTTGTACTGACTCTGTTCTACTGGTGTTGGTGAAAAGTTGGATACGTGGTTTAAAGCTTTAACACTAACCATGGCATAACCTCAAGGCCACCATTCATGAAAAGTATACTCCTTTGCTTATTACCAGTGGTACCTTAAAGTATGAAATAATCTACTAATTTTAACTATGTTTCCCAGTTGCTTATTACAGTTTAATAAATCACATAAAGCTTAAAATCCAGCAATTTGTCATCACTTAAACGCTTCACAGTTTCAATGTTTACAAAAACAGACTCAATATTATATATGAGTACATACTTTTTGAAAGACTATCTTACTATCACACAATAACAGTACTAAAATCTATGGTGCTTTGATGCCTAACATTTACAGATATACCGGTATTAATTAATACAAAAAGCAGTCTTATGTCTTCAGTAAGGAACAGTGAGTTTTCTGATGGACCTGCAAAAGGTTTGCTCGATTAAAGGCCTCTCCACAGTCACATTTAAATGGCTTCTCTTTTGTGTGTACGAACATGTGTCTCTTCAAGTGAGTGTTGGACACGAAGGCTTTTTCACAAACGCTGCACACATATGGCCGCTCTCCTGTGTGTGACCTCATGTGTGTGGTAAGGTAGCATGTCTGTGTGAAGCTTTTGGAGCAAAGTGTACACTGAAAAGGCCGCTCTCCAGTATGATAGCGCAAATGCTTTCCGACCTCCCCGCTCGTCAGGAATGTTTTGTCACATTTGGGGCAATTGTATGGCCTTTCTCCTGTGTGGGTGCGATGGTGTCTGTCCAGTGTTGATAGTAGGGAAAACACCTTCCCACAGAATTCGCATGGAATTTTTGCCGGCTTTGAATGCTTAAGCAAGTGTCCACGGAGTCCATGCTGCGATTTGAAGCCCTTCTTGCACTCAGAACAGGTGTATGGTCTCTCGCTGCAGTGGGACACTGAATGCCTCTGCAGCTGGACCTTACTGCTGAAACACTTCCCACACTCCTCACAAAGGAACGGTCTGTCACCTGAATGAAGTTTCTCATGTATGTTCAGCCCACTGCGGTGTTTGAATCTCTTTGAGCAATGAGGACACTGGTAAGGCCATTCGTCATTATGCGTCCGAATATGTAAAACCATGGAACCTAAGTCTGTATGAGTTTCATCACAGTGAGGACACTCGTATGGTCCCTTGACCTTGTGGACTTCAAGGTAGTGCTGCCTTAGAAAGTCAGTCCGTTCAAAAATGTCAGGACACAGAGTGCAATGATAATTACGCTCTCTCTCATGGTACACCTTATGTTTTGATAGATCATTGGAATTTTGGAAATATTTCCCACAGTGACAACACTGAAGTGGGTCTTCTCCCCAGTGAGTGCGCATATGTTGCCTAACTTCAAGCAAGGTGCTGAACATGGAAGCACATTTCAAGCATTTGTAACATTGCTCTTTCTGGTCAAAGGTTTTTCTATGCCATTTCAATGAGTCTGGGTCTTCACTTTTCTTCTCAAATTCATCACCAACAAGAACTGACTCAGAGGCTACCGAGAGTGTTTCTTTCTCCTGCCATTCTTTGTCTACTTGTCCCTCCAGGTCTCCGGAGAACTGTGCTTCCTTAAGCAAAGGATCCTGATTAATACTGGTGGCCACCACAGAGGTCTTGCTTTCAGACCCTTTGGTGGAAGATCCACTATGCTGAAGCTGCCTCGCACCTTTAGGTTGTCTTTTCCCTTCACAAGTGTCCTCATGTTTCTTAAGACTGTAAGAGAACTTGAAGCGGTCACCACACTGAGAGCACTTGTGAGGATGGGAACCTGAAGGCCATATCATTCTTGCAACAGAGCCAACTGAGACTGAACTTGACCTGTGTGTTGATCCTGGTGTTCCAGCACCTGCTTTTTGCAAAGATTCAACAATACTGGGGCAACCCTGTGGTGTCTGGTCTCCTGAATCAGTTACAGCACCTGTGGCTGGGGTTGTATTACGTGTAGCCTGTGAGTTCTTAAGGACAGGCTCCTCAGCGGATGTGATAGGGTTGAGTAGATCTTGAGGATGATCATCAGGGAACACAACCTCACGGTTCTTGACTGTGTTATGTCCATGCTTGTGTAAATTAAACTCTGAACATATATGCTGATGTTTCCTCATGCTTTCCAAATACTTGTAGGTCTTCCCACAAAGGCATGTTTGGAGAATCCCTTTTGATTGCGTCTCCATGTGACTTTCCAAACAGAATACAGTATCTTGTTTACTTGTAGACTGCTGTTTAACAGGAGAGGAGGGAAGCATGTTGTCATTACTTGATATAGAACTACCCTCATTACAATCATCTTTGACATCATCCATCTTGTTTTGTTCCAGCACCACATATCCTTGGCGTCCACATGCATGGCGCTGATGTCTTCTCACATCAAAGGAATACCTGAACGCTTTTCCGCAATTCAGGCATGTGAATGGATAAGTCACAGTGTGCGACTTCTGATGTCTTCTCATATCTGTGCTTCGAGTAAAAGACTTCCTACATATTGGACAGGTTTTGCACACTGGTACTCCTCGGTATAACCTAACTTTAAGGGGGAGTTCATTCTGGCTTTCTGAATTATGAAGTGTATTCACATCTACTGCCTTTTCCTCTTCGGTCTCATAAAGCTGTTTGTATTGTTCTGTGTGATGGACAGTGAGGTGATGGTGCAGTTGAAGCTCCTCACTGTGCTGGAATGTGCACAGAGAGCAGGAATACACCACAGAGGACCCTTTTTCCTCATTATCTAAAAGAAACACAAAGGTTACATTCAAGTGTGCACTCTATACAGTAATTTTTCATCAAAAAGATACAGTAGCAGCAGAATTGTGTATAGCACAATCCCACCCTAATATAAAATGTATGAACACTGACTAATCAAAGAGTCTGAAACAAAATTCTTACATGTTTTCTTGAACTTCTGGAGGACATTGGAGGGAACATCTTGAATTCCTGTAGGCCTTGAGGAACAAGACACAGTCAGGGTAACAATTTGGCCACTGCATTTGGTCACAGGCAGACTATAATAATGTGAATTAAGTGACTTACCGGTCTAGCGATGCACAGCTATCTGCCGTGGACCCCTCCTCCGTCTTTTCCTCACACAGTTCTATTTTATTTTGAGTGTCTTTCCTTGGCTGTCCTTGGCCCCATTTAGGTGGTTTAGCCAAGCAGGTTTTTACTCCTGCAGAAGTTGAGTTGTGGCAAGACTCATCACTACTGTTTTCCTCTGTCAGCTCCATTTTAATGTGATCAGCTTCATCCTCCATTGCATCTTCAAGTATTCTATTATCCTCCTGACCAACAGGGGCCTCTTCTCTACTGTCACCGGTTTCCCATACCTCAGCAATGTCTTCACTTTTGAGGGCATCGTGCTTTTCAGAACTTTCATTCAGAACAAAGTCAATAGCTCTTAAGGCCACAGGTTTGACTCCCTCATAAACTTCAGCAGCATTTTCCTGATCAAGACTTTGTACTTCATAATCTTTGTTCTCAAAACATTCTACATCATCAGCATTTCCCTCGCACATATTGGAACTGCTCTCCAGGTCATTATCAATGTATTGAGCAATAACTACAGACTCTATTTGAACTTCTTGGCAGTATGATGGAGGGTAGTCTAGCACTGACTCTGACTGGGTATCCATATGTGATTGGTCTCCAATGACTACTTGCACTAATCGAGGGCTACCAAGACAGGAGAGTATACAGTCATCAGGTATGGTGGACCACAACTGTGTTTGCTCTGCAGAAAGAGAGAGTAAAATCAGTCAATCAATAAAATCAATGATGCCAAATGTTTAGCCTCAAAAATAAAATATTTATGTACTTAACCATTAATGTCAACACTGGGTGATTTTTGGTATTTAAATATATCTCTCAGCTGCTGAGGTCGTGAGATAGACTGAACACATTCCTCCATGACGTTAGGGGTTGTGCTGAGCATCTGGGCAATCTGAAGAAATTAAAAGAGAAAATGCTCCATTAGTTGTCCATTAGTTGACCAGTGTCAAGTCATTTTATTCATAAAGCACATTTTACAACAGAAGTTGATCCAAAGTGTTGTACAAAGTAAAAGGTAAAAAGTAACCAGGGTTAAAATAAAATGTTTAAATGCTACTTGTGTTCATACCTCTTCCATACTAGGTTTTGGGAGGGCATTTTCAAGTCTTGAGAGAAAGAGCCACATCAGCTTCTTCAAGGCAGCATTGAACTTTGCACCATATTGCGAGGGAAAGACATCCTTTTGAAAGAAAAAAAAAAAAAGAAAACACTGCATAAAAAGCCAACACAGCTAGTTTTTTTTCGGAACAAGGATAAAGAACACCTACAATGTTCACTTGTATTGTTTCTCTGACCTTGAAGAAGGTGCTTCTCTCTGCTGGTCCCTTCATTAAAATCTGCATCAGAGCCATAAAGTTTGTTCCCGATTCTTCTACGTGTGCATCACTTGACTACAGTAAAGACATAAAAGACATAGAGAAATAAACACGCAGATTGCATCACAAACTGTGAGCTCATTCAACTGCTGAAGCCTGACTTTACTATAATTAAAGTTGGAGTACACCAATAGCAGGCATTGATAAGATTTATATTTAAGTCTGTCATTGATCTTAAACATATACACATGTATGAAAACAGAGTTACACATAGTCTAATGTACAATCACTGCATAACTGATTGTCTGACCTCCCTTTCCTTGTGAAGAGCAAGGAGATTCTGGATCCGCTTCAAATGGGCCTGAACGATGTTGGGATCAGCCGCCTGCTCACTACGACACAGCTCCAGAACAAGCTGAGAAATTATCATTCAAAAGGGGCAAATAAGACAATGGACAAACATGAGGCAAGAACTGCGCTGGCAGTAAAGTAGCTTAAGAGTTGGTGAAAAGGTGTTATTCTGATTACTTAGAGGATTTTGCTTTTTAATTTCATTCCAATGGCTCAATGGCTAAGGTCAGGGCTCTGTGTGGGCCAGTGGATTCATTGCAGCTCATTTTTCCCTGCCTCCTATAGTTACTGTTGCTACACACCGAACTCATCCCACCATGTCTTTATGGATCTTGCGTTGTGCACTGTAGCACAGTCATGCTGGAACAGAAAAGGTTCTTCCCCAAACTGTGTCCACAAAGCTGGAAGCACTGCGTCGTCTTAAACATCTTGGTATACTGAAGCATTTAGACTGCCGTTCACTGGAAGTAGGGGTGACCTGAACTCAATAAACAAAAGGGGTGTCCCACTACTTTTGTTTATAGATTGTACTTGCTCTACCTGGTAGTCTGAGCTGAATGTTTGACCGACGTAGCAACAGTAACTATAGCAGGCGGGGAAAAATCAGCTGAAATGAATCCAGAGGCCATCAACTACTCTTTGGATTCTGGACAACTTTACTAACCCTTGCTCTAAGACCCATGGTCAGTTGAGTCTTCTGCCGGTAGCTTAGCAGATCTGGGAGCGTCTCAGTGACCTGAGATACAAACTCCTCCAGCAGGCCATAGTTTGGAACATCTTGCTGGATCATCTGCCATATGGCTGCTGAGATGAGCCTCGCTGGAGGAACCAGGCAGCGCAGGAACAGCTCAGAGCCTTCAGGATCACGCACAAAGAAGCAATGTAAAAACAAATCTGATACATCCCACATAAATGAATCTAGTTAGTGTCAAGTCAAGTCTATTTATATAGTACATTGCCATACTGAGATCATTCAATGTGCGTTACATGAACATAATAAAAAACACAAGAAAATAGAAGAAAAAAAGAATCCATAGTAAATCAATAAAAGAAGATTGAAAGAGCAACAAAAGCGAAGATATTTAAGATAATGCATCTTGGTGAAACTTTAACATATCATCTAGTAAACGAAAGACATTTACCTTTCTCCTGAGCTTGCATGGTGCAACTTAATCTTACCAGTGCACCAAAACACCTCAATATTCATTAAATTTCTGCGAGGTTTCACTTATTTCGACCAGGATTTGCTTCTGTACTTCGTTTTCCACTTGTCTCTCATTCTTTAGAGACACCTCCACCTACAGGTCTGGATCAAAATGGGGCAAAATGGAAATATTTTAAAAAGAAAACTTGAAATGGACCGTGCATGTACATGAATTGGTTGTGATCATATTATGTCTTAAATGTTGTATATAAAACACATCCAGCAAATAGTCCAGGCAAGTAGATTCATTAAGTCTTATATATTCAACATTGCCTTTTTTGTTTTTGGGGACATGCGCATGCGCACTTGTGTCCCCAGTCACCAGCCAATGATTTCAACCAACGACAGAAAAACGAAGTATTTTATTAAAAACGCGAAGAAAATCGGCAATGAACACGATGGGTATGAGTTATTAACCGCGTCACCGAAGTATATGAAACTCAAAATGTGTTGTATGTGCGTAATTCCGTCTTGCTTGAAGTATGTTGGCAGTTTGTTTAGACAGTTAGCTAGCACTTAGCTGCTAAGCTAATGTTGTTTTCCTAGTTTCAAGCTTTTAGAGAGGGTCTTAGAAAAGTTTATTTGTGGATTTTTTACTGCATTTCTGATACTTTTCTAGACTACATATTGTATATACGTGTTGATTGTGGCGTAGAAATGTGAATGAGAGCGAGTGTAGTTAAAAGGTTTGGAAGTTAAATTATTAAGATGGCCACTTGATCAGACTGCAGGAAGCTGGAGGTGGTCGAGTCGAAAAGGTTTTGATGGTTTGAGCCACGAGGATGGACAGGATCAGGAATGAGTTCGTTAGAGGGGCAGCTAGAGCTGGGACTTTTGGAGGAAAAGTCAGAGACGGCGTGGTTTGGACATGTGTTTGAGGAGAGATTCTTGAGTGTGTTGGTAGAAGGATGCTGAGGATGGAGCTGACGAGGAAAAGGAAGACCTAATGGGTGGTTTATGGATGTGGTGAGGGACGTTGGTGTGAAAGAGGAATAACTAAGATGTAGAGGATGGAAGGAAATGAAGACTGTTGATCCACTGTGGGGACACCTAATTGGGGGTAGCCGAAAGTAGAAGAAATAAGATTTGGTCAGTGTTGTTAAGAAGTCTTATTAGGGCAGACATGTGTCAAGTACAGGCTCCATGCACCTTGTCTTCTGCTACATTACAGACTCTGCGCCTCCGATTTCTTCTCTGCGCCTCCTGGTTCCACCGTTGCGCCTCATGTCCGCCTTCATGTGGCAAGTGGTGCAGCGTCAGCATGTGGAGCATTTTGGAAAATTGGAAGAATTTGTGTCCGTGGTGACTAAACTGGTTCCAGAAGTATTGACCGGCAGACAGAAGGCTACGCTCATAATGGGACTGAGAGCAAAGGTAAGCAAAGGGGACAGTTAAGGATAGAAAGCATAAGTGTGAGTGTAGTGTCAATTTGTCCTACTGAGCACAGCACACAGTGTGAACAGCACAAAATTCCTGTCTGTGTTTAACCCATTTACCAAGTGACGCAATTGGCAGCCAGGAATACAGCGTGTGGGGACGCTAACTCACTCAAAGGGTACCTCAGATGTGCTATTAGCAGTCCTGGGATTCGAAACCACAACCTTCCGATTGCAGGGCCAACTCTTTGTATAGTGTGTGAGAACTGCAAGGTGCAAACAACCGAACTCACTGTAAGGCGTATGCTAACACTGTGCTCTCTGTGTGATGCTTCTTTACTCAGATGATTCTGGAGATGTGCCGAGATGAAGTGCCAGCAGATCTTGAGACAGTGAAGTCACACATACACAGCATCCAGTCCTCTCATTCGGCCAAGGTGAGTGGTTTGTCACGAAACACTAATGACCTTCAGTCCTCCATGTAGGGCTGCACAATATATTGTTTGTCAATCCCAGTTTTTAGATGGCTACAATGTGGTACTGAGGCCAAAAATATAATTTACTAATTTTTTGTTACTGTGTGTTGTGGGTGTCTTGAGCGATTGCATATGTTTCATATAGGCTTTGAGATGTTTGGGCCCATTAAGAAATTAATGTGATTCAAGAAATAAAAGTACAGGCAAATCTTGAACCAGTAATTTGCTTTTAATGGGGATTTCTTCAGATTTCTCTAAAATTCAATCATTAACATGTATATAGTCATTTTTGGTGCTTTGCCATTAAACATCTTGAGTCAAAGTTCAGAAGTATCTAATTACATTTAAAAGTATTATACTAATTACATATAAAGGTATCACTGAAAACCAGCACTGCCTAAAGGCTGAATCATTGGACAATAAAAACATTTCAAACATGCTGTGTGCAGAGGAACATGTAGAATGTTTTAAGCAAAAGAAAGCTTGACTAGTCCCCAACAACCTTTTGCAATTTTACCACAATATTATTATAGAATGCACTGCAATAAACTGGTTTTATTAAGTATAATGTACAGCAATCGACGGTCCTCTTTTTAAAATTCCCAAACCAGCCCCGACTGACTTTAATCGGCTCGCCCGATGTCTCGTTCTCCAAAGTGGCCAAGTCTGCTGCAGCAAATCGGCATAAACAGCTCAAGTCTTCTCATAGATCATCACCTCTGTTATGGGATCTCCTGCAAGCTGCTTCTCCGTCAGCCTCTCCATGTTTCCATGGATAGATGCCCGCTGTTTAGAAAATATTTTTATTCGCCAAGTTGATTACAAGCACACCATGGTCATATTTCTTTATTTCAATGCACATCATCTGCTTCTTCTCAGTACTGTCCTTCGCACTCAGCTATTTTGGACACATTGATGGATAAACAAACTTTTGCAAAATAACTGCAAGCGCAAATGCTCGTAACCCAAATTTTAGCTCTCAGCTCTTAACGCATGTCTGTATGCGTACATATGTATACGTACATATATATACACACACACAGTGTTGTGTGTAAAGCAGAATTGTGCAGACTCACATGCCATATTATTTAAATGTTGCTTCTGTTCACAGGGCAGTGATTCAGAGGTGGAGAGCTTACAGACAAACCTTCTTAAGCTGGTGCTTAGTCTTCTTGAGAACCCTGCCAAGAAGGAGCACTTCTTTCAGGTCAGAATGGCTAAAACATCTTAAGCTTTTTCACCTAATTAATAACGGGGTACAGTACATAAGTCAGAAAATGATTCATTTTACTTTAAAATTACTAGGAGGTGTTCCCAGCTGAGTACGGTTCTGACTTTGACAAAGCACTGCAAGTACTGGTCGGCCATTTTCTTTCCAGACTGGAACAGCTTCTGCCAGTGCCAAATTTCAAACAGGTATGAACCAGTTCTAAGCATCTTACAGCTCTGTTTCCAAAAAAGTTGGAAACTGTGTAAAATGTAAATAAGAACAGAATGAAATAAAATTGAAGAGCAAGTCTCTAAAGCCCATTGAATACTGATTTACTTAAAGGGGACATATGCAAAACTTTTAAAACCAAGTTATAGTTGGTCTATGGGCTGTACAAAACATGTTTATGAAGTTCTTTGCACAAAATCTTTCTCACATAAAGAATTCTCACCAGCTTTATTCTTGACTGTTACATTCCCTTTTAAAATGAGCAGTTTGGATTGCTCCCTTATTCTAACAGTGATTTGACACTGCCTGTAGCCATAGCGTTCAGCAGACAAAAATGGCGGATCTTCAACTAATCTAGTGGGTGGGGGCTTGCCAGATGAGAGGTGGTTCTATGCAAATATCCCTTACTTTTATGGGTTCAGGAGTATGGAAAGGTGAGGTTATGAGATAGGGAGCACCCAGCAGCAAAATGACCAATAGTAAATGGAACAGTATTCACACAAGAATAATGTGTATTTACAAGCTTTATATATAATATGTACAGGGTATTTACAAGATATTTACAAGAACACCTTTTCAAACCCGGAGGGCGGGACATCCTGTGCTCGGTGTCCAAGCCGGGACTCCAGTCACGATCAGCGAATTAACTGCCAGTATTGTCGAGACAAGCCAATCAGCCACCGAGAGTACTAAAACACCAGAAAGATAGCGAGAGAGAGAGGGCGGGGAAAAAAACAATACGTGCACTGGCACGTAACAGTCACACATGAAGTGTTGTGTTCACTCGGGTCGATCATATAGGGCTGGATAGCACCTCTGTTTTCTGCCTGTTTTACGTGTGTTAAGTGTCTCAATACTTTGTCCATCTAGTTTGTCTCTCACTCTTTCTCCCTTTAGCCTGGTCACCATACAGGCTACAACCACAGTCACAGATTGAATGGATGGAAGGAAGGAAAGAAAGAAAGAAAGAAAGAAACACTTTAACTGGTGTTAAGGACATGGATTCTAATGTGTAAAATCCAGAATTTAAACGCACAGTTTAAGCATGGGATGGGTGGGGCGTGGCCAGCAATAGCTTATTTGTAGAAAAAGGACAGAGCCCTTAAACGGCTTATTTTGAAAGGGACTGAAACTGTCAACAATAAAGCTGGTGATATCTCTTTGTGAGAGAGTGATTTTGTGCAAAGAACTTCATGAACAGACCTAGTATAACTAATTTGAGTTTTGCATAATATGTCCCTTTTTATATTTTTTAAACAAATTTGCCCGTACTAAAATGTGCAGGAGTTACACTTTAGAAACAGGCATTGAAAAATGACAAGTAACTTTATAATTTCAATTAAAAATATATATTTCCTGTTAAGAATTGCTTTCCAATAGGTAAAACAAGTAAAACATGATTTTCTGAAATAAAAATGCTTTTGGACAGAGTGCTCTTCAACTATGTAAACCCATATTGAAAAAGAAGAAATACAGCATATCAAATATTGGAACTTTGTTTTGTTGTTTTATGAAAAAAATGTATGCTCATTGGAAACAGGCCTGTCACGCACTGACAACATTTAGCACATCATGAAACAAAAGAAAAAAGCTGAAGGAAACTCCAGAGTGTTTTGCAGCTGAAATACCTTTCATTTTCAAAATTACTGCAATTGGTTCCCATTCTGAGGTGATGTAGCACAGTCGTGAACATGTTGCTGGCATCAAATTGAAAATGAGCATATATTTTTCATTAAAAAAAGGTCTGCGGCATCCCAGCTTTTTTTGGCAAAGGGCTATTATATTTGAGAATAATACATGATTGATTTGTACTATTTTACAGACTTCATCATTGATTGGTTCCAGCCTCTGCGAGCTGATTGAGTGTGTGGAGTCTGTCTGTAAAATGGAGAGTTTGCTACCCTTAATGCAAAGAGACGTTTGTGGAACTCTGGGGTATAATGGTAAATTTAGGAAATGTATTGCAGAATATATTGGCATCCTGAAAAGTAATCAGAATAATTGTGCTCACGCAAAGACAAAATATATAGACACAATTAAAATGTTTATATACACACAATATTCACAGGTTTTGGTGGCATAGCCTGATGGTGCATTTTTAAAGAAAATATTTGCATACTAAGCCTAACTTTGCATAACAGTTTTTATATTGTGCCAAAAAGCTATTAGACAGTAGACTATCTTTTGGTGCTGTGTGTAACTATTTTTAAAATCTATGTTAATGTACCATATGCAGCTGTTTTATGTAGAATTTTTAATGTCATGCATAATTTGTTTTAAAACCAAACAAATTCTGCATGACATTAATGAGAAACTCATTTTCCTTTGTGTGTTTATCATGTAAGCTCTCCCATCGATAGTGGAGGACAGGATCATCTCCTCACTGTCCCTTCCACCCTTGGCGGACACAGTTGTATCCAGTCAGAGCAGCGACCAAGAACTCACACAGCCTTCTTTTGGGCCAGAGAGCCCCTGCCACATACCTCTGGAAGTGGAGCATGAGTGTGAAGTGAATGATTTTGATGACCACAGTGAAGAAATCATGTCAGGTCCTGAAGAAGCTGTCTCCACGGAACATCCAAATGACTCTCAATCTCCAAGAGCCAACAATGGAGAAGGAGAGGAACGGAATTTTGACATAGAGATCACAGAAGCTATTAAACATCTGGAGAGCAAAATCCCACCTCAGGTAAATACACCTTTGGCAGTGGATAAGGCAACGGTGGCTAATTTTGTGGGAAAAGACGAAGAGTCAGAGATTGTCATTTCTGAAGCTTCAGAGGCTTCTATTTCGGTTACAACTGAGCAATCCAAAAAACAGATCTCCAAAGTTCCACTTAAAAAGGTCACTCTGCCACTGGAGCCTACCCGTTCAACCAAGGAAGGTCAGAAAAGTAGGTGACTTTTAAAATCCATTTATCGTTTATTTTTTGTATAAGTTTCATAAAGTCTAAAAATGTAAAAACAGTTTTGAACCATACTATTCAGTAGTATGTGCTTATATGTTTGTCCAAATGAAAAATCTTACAGGGATTGTCAAATGTAAAACGAGTGCACAAAGCTTCAAGCGAAGTGTCATACAAAGACATTGCAGTGTTTGATTTCTAGTGTTATGAAATGGCTTTGTAGAATGTCCTCTTACCCCCTCCCCCCCTTTTTTTTTTTTACTTACAGATGATGGCTCTGAACCACATGTTTCTGCCCAGAATCTCAGTACTCCTTCTGCTCTTGTTTCCTCTGGAAATACATCTTTCAAAGGTGTCTACATCCTTAGTAGGAGACTTCACAAGTGTACAGAGTGTAGCAAGAGTTTCACATTTCGCTCTGAGCTTCTTAAGCATCTGCAGACTCACAGTAGCAGAGAAGCAAGGCAACTAGTGGCCCACCGATCCAAAAGCGGCAAAATGAGGATGTACAAATGCGTCAAGTGTAGTGCAGGCTTTAAATCCCTGTCTCACTGGTACTCCCACCAGCGGGTCCACAAGACAGTTTGTATGCATAAGTGCCCTGACTGCGGCAAGGCCTTCCGCGGCCTCTCAGGTTTGGTTGCTCACAGACGAGAGCATACGGCCTCCGCTTTAAATGGTGGGTACTCCTGTGACAAATGTGAATTGACTTTTGGGTCGTATCGGGCCCGAGTGATTCACCAGAAGAAACACGAAGTCAAGCGCCAGCCACCTCCTCGGAAAGAGCGGGAACCGGGCAAGTGCCGATTCTGTGACGAGACCTTTATACTGCTCAGTGATTTGAGGGTCCACTTGAAAACGCACCCAGAGTACCGGCCACATCAGTGTGATCAGTGTGGAAAGTGCTTTGCCTTGCGTAGCAGCTTGCTAGCGCACCTTTCAAATCACACAGGAGAAAAGCCACTTCTATGTACCCAATGCGGCAAGCGCTTTTTCAATAAAATTCAACTCAAATCGCATATGAGATGTCATTCAGGGGAAAGGCCACACATGTGCCCTCACTGTGGAAAATGCTTCTCGTTGCTCGGAAACCTGAACATCCATGTGAGGATACATACCGGAGAAAAACCCTACATGTGCCACCAGTGTGGAAAAGGCTTTATATCTGCCGGAGACTTGCAGGTCCACCAGCGCAGTCACACAGGAGAGAAACCCTACTGCTGCAACATCTGCGACAAAAGGTTTGTAGTTTCGAGCCACCTGACGGCGCATAAGCGTGTCCACACGGGCGAGCGGCCTTTCTCCTGCCCTCAGTGTGGGAAAACCTTCGTGCGGAGATACGACTGGAACAAACACATGTACACGCACTCCGGGATCAAACCCTACCCCTGCACCATCTGCCAAAAGAGCTACACACGTCGCACACACTTGAATAGGCATATGCAGAGCCACACTGCCCACTAGAAATGATGCATGTCCCACTGAACAACACAGTTAATGCCAGTTTTAGAAGCTGGTATCCTAAGTTGAAGTACATACTTGAATTGAGGACATTCCAGTTAAAGGTTTCTGCTGGATAAAAGCCTACATTGTGTTGACCAAATGCAGTTGATATTAACCAATAAATGCTGGCTGTATAGTTTGTCAAAGTATTGTGTGTGCTGCTTTTTTCCCCATAGCAAGTGGGTTATTTGTTATTACAAGTACTAATTACAATTCAATACGTTCAGGGACTTTATCATATACAAAACATGTCCATAAGACGCATAACCTGACATGAACTTATGACATCCAGTCATAATGAGCTAAAAATTTTCTGTAATTTTTCTTTACCAAAATTTGTGAAATTAGCTTGAAGCTGCTGCTCTGTACAAAGGCTAAAATATCTTATTAGGAAAAGATCATCTTATGGCTTTTAGGAATAGTTTGGTAAAAAAAATAATAAAAGTACATCATTTTCCCAGATGTGGGTGATCAGTCCAGACATCTCTGGCTAACATTGTTAAACACTGGGTCAATAGCATAGTCCTGAAAACTAGCATAGTCCTGAAGACTTTCTGATTTTAGATTTTCCAATAAATAAAAAAAAATTGTATTTGGTCCCTACTGTGACTACATCCTTAATTTATTTCATTCTGCTCAAACCACATTCAGGTCTTCATTAAGACTCTCATTGTGGATTAGGACCAGGTTTCTCAACCACTGGCTTTAGAATTGGGTGAATGTAAAATTGAGATGAGCCATTGGTCCACAATTAAGATCATATAATGTGGCCAAGTAGGCCTTGGCAACATGCTGTGATGGATAGGTGGGGCTTAATGTCGAAAGGTTGAGAACCATTGGTTTAGGATACGTATGACTTGCAGTGAGCTATATAACAAAGAGAATCTCACTGTAAACAAAAGCCTTTTTAGACAGCAGGGTGCAGTTGCCACAAAAACCTGGATCAGTGTTTGTGGCAAATTCTAAAGAATAAATCTGGTCCAGCATCTGTTCTTATTACAAGTGCTTTGTGAAAACCAGATCTTCTGTTGTTTAAAATTGTTTTGTTCATTTTATTAGCATTCGGGCTTATAAACTCCACTGACAAGTCAGTACCACCTTTAATGAAGACCTTAATGAGGGATCTAAGTAGTTTTGGTGACTAATTTTGCCAAACTAGAACTTTAACCTGTTTTTAGATTTTGTTTTGTAATGCTCTGAGGACAGTTATCTCGTGGAATCTAAACCGGTTTGATATTTTTAACACACATTTGGTAATGTTTGATGTCCTATAGTGCTAATTTGTTTGGTTGATGTATATTATAAATAGTTTATATTGTTAAATTTGCTATACATTTTATTCCATCTGTCTTTTAAATTTGGCACCTTCATGCTTTTATGTAAATAACTGTCAATGTCTTTAATTGCTCCTGTTTTTGGTCTTGAAGTTTGACCTGTAAACCTATAGCAGGTGTAGACAGGCCTCTGACCCAGCTCAGGTAGATAGATGGCTGTAGCATGGACTCCTGTCCACATCTCTTTTTCTCAAAATGTTCAGTTAATTGCCTGTGAAATGAAATGTGAGGTGCTTGCTGATAATACTGCTGTTAAATAACTGATTTAACGTTCTTAAAATGTTTGGGAAACAAAAGGCTAATAAATCTGTTTTTCACTAAAATACAGACCCTGTAGTATGTTGGCTTGGCCACGGTCCTTTCAGAGGGACCTGAATGGGTTCCTTATAAGGGAGGAGATGGGTTTGGTTCTTTGGTTGACCAAGAAGAAAAAAAACCCCAAAGGTTTAACATATCTACATGCGGGTGTCGCTAGCTAGTGGCCTGGGGGTTAGGGAGCAGCCCTTGTGATCAGAGGGTTGGTTTGAATCCCGGGACACTGAGGTACCCAGCTGACTGAACATTTCCTCACTTGGTGAATGAATTAAATGCAGAGAAGAGGATGTATCATGTACATTTCCTCTCAACTTGGGGTTAAGCGTCTTGCTCAGGGACCCAGTGGTGGTGTGCTGAAGGTAGGATTCGAACCCATGGCCTCTTG
>JBBPDB010000128.1:23160236-23185369 GCA_037974465.1 Brachypetersius altus
AACTCTCTCTACCCACATGTTTAGACAGAGCACAGCTTACTAATACTAAATAAACTGAGATAACTGTTGAAAATGGGAGGGGGGGTTGAAACACTAAAATACGAAGACAAGACACAGAGCTGTAATGCTACATGCTGCAGCAGGCTTCCACTTCTTCTTCATTTTATGGCGGTGGACCGCTGGACTGGTGGTGGTAATATAGTTCGGTTCTCAGAAAAAATCTGAGAATGCTGATCCGCGTAAAACTGATGGGTTACTGTATTATAAACAGTAAACACTTGCTTATGTGGTTTCTGACACTGTACCTATAAAAATGGACAAAGTATGACACAAAGCTAAAAACAAGTTCTTTCTTGGATATTGTCATAAGTCCACACCTGGATTGCGGCACTTGGCAGTGAACACGCCTTTTGGATCACACCTGTGTTTATGCTGAATGCTAAGCAACCGTCCTGACACTGCATTGCATCTGTATATCTGCATGACACTACTGTTATAAACAGGTGTATCATGACCTTTGTCTTCTTTGTTAAAAGAGAGATAATTTGGTCATTTAAAACTCTCACATCCATTTAACTTTAGTGAAAGTTAATTCCTTTTCCTCTGAAAGGCCTTTACAATATTGAAAGCAGAAAGACACATTTTCATTATAGACTGAGATAATGACTTTAAACAATTTTAAAAGATACCTAAGACTTTTACACTGTACTGTATATGCGAAATAGAGCTGATAAAAGGGACACAGAGACAGCTGTTATTTGAAAGCTGTGTTGTAAAGCAGCTCAGGTTCATGTTTAGGAATGTAGCTGGTGTGAAAATTTAATACAGGCAAGGTGTGTGAGTGTGTGTGCGACTGTGTGTGTGTGTGTGTGTGTGTGTGTATATGTATGTGTATGCGTGTGTGTGTGTGTATGTGTGTATATGTGTATGTTTATGTGTGTGTGTATGTATGTATGTGTGTGTGTGTTTGTGTGTGTGTGTGATTGTATGTGCGCAGGAGGGCTGGTCATATGCTCTTCGCTCCCGAATGCAGCGTGTGAATGGCAGTCTGGGCAGTTTGCTCAGTAATTCGTCTGTGTGGAGCAACTTCACTCCTGAGGAGAGAGAGGGTTCAGACTGGGAGCTCCGCTGGAACAACGCCACACTCACACAGGTGAGGACTCACGCAATCCAGCTATTGGAAGTTACACCACAAGGTTGGGGTGGCTGGTGTCCTGGTGGTTAGAGAGCTGCCTTTGTGATAGGAAGGTCATGGGTTCAAATACCAGGACTGCCAGTGGCACCACTGAGGTCCCCTTGAGCAAGGCCGGTGAATGGGTTAAATGCAGAGAAAGGATTTTACGCTATATGATGTGTTTATATGTGAGAAATGGACATTTTTGAAATTTGAAATGGGATGTAGGCTAAGCTCTCGCCACTTGTGGGTCCACATTTCAGTTCCTCGCTCATGTATCAACATGATTTTGGGATGTGAAATGCATTGTAGGTTGACCAGTAAACCTACACAGGAGTTTTATGTCTAATGTTGATTATAAATAGTGAAATGTTGTCTTTGGGGACTGCTTTTCCACAGGATGGATGTCTCTGCTATGAATGCATTCTAAAAGTCCATTTAAATTCAAACCTTATCTCTAAAGGAGCATACATGTCTCAGACATATATTTGTAATAATTTCATGTAATAATATTATGTGATGTAGCTAGGGCCCTTAAATGCTTCTGACGTCTGGTTCCTATTACCACCACTATAAACAATCCTGAACCAAGTAAGTTTCTCTAGAATGGAACATTTCACAAAAAACCTGCCACAATTACTTTATTTTCCTCTTGATGATTAGATTACATAAGCCTTTTATGACAAATGACAAACTTTATGAACATTTATAAAGGCTTAGTCCAATAAGTGTGTGCAGTCATTAACTTTTCTAGAGTTAAACTGAGCGAAGTATTCTGTCATGTTTGGTGTGGGTAAGGGAAGGGGGAGGACACAAAGCTGAGTGGAAAAATGAGCAAACAGTTTAATAACAAAAAACAAACACAAACCAAAACTACAGAAAACAAGGGGAAACGCGACAGGCTATAAACAGAAAAATACAAACCAAAACACAAAACAATGCAAGGCTCGTGCTATACCAGAGAACAAAACAACAGAAACAGTCAAGCAGTCTGGAACACAGACGAGAGTAAATACGTGGTACAAGGAATCAAAACGAACGGGAAGCAAATACCAACTAAGGGGATGCAGCACGAGCCTGCAGAAACAAAAACACAACAGAAAGCATATGGGTTAGAACACGATTCAACAGAAATGCAAAAATGGGGAACAATCACACACAAAAGAGGACAAATACAGACATGCTGACTCGAGGTCAGACTGGGTTTAAATAGTGCACGGGATTGAAGGCAGGTGAGACCAATAAGGATGGGACGTAACACAAACGGAACGCGGAGACTCGAAAGGGACGAAGGGAGGAAGGGAGGAACGGGGGTGGATTGGGATGCGAGCAGAACAGAGACAGGCACCGAGACAGAAACTAAAGAACAGAAAACACAGAGACATCAGGGACAAAACTAATATACAGGGGATGGGGAGCGGAATCTACGGGAGGGAGGGTGAGGCGACCGTGACATTCTTTATGAAGTTGCACTTGACAGAATATTTTTTAAAATGAAGGTTAATGAAGGTCTATGTCAGTAGTGATAAAAGACTTGAAGGTGTTATGTAGCTGTTGTTTAGTTAAGTGTCACAGCTTTAGCACTGAAACTATGATATGAAAGGGTGGTAGTGGCCTAGTGGGTAAAACACTTGCCTGTGAACTCGATGACCACAAAGTCACAGGTTCAAACCCCCACTTTCTACCATTGTGTCCTTGAGCAAAACACTTAACCCTCAGCTGCTTTCCCTGTAAAGGTGTCTGCCAAATGTGAGTGGGTTTTTCAGTTTGCTACTTAAAGTCGACCTAAAAAACTGACTTTTATTGTTTATGTTCCAGAATATTTTTCTATAGCCTTTGATCAAAGTGTAATGACTTTTGCATAATTCTAAATTTTCCCCGATTGTGGATGACATCATGGTGCACTGGGAGGGTGGTGGAGAGAATCGTACTGACCAATCATATTCTATTATTCTATTATTCTATCATATTCTATTCATATTCACTCAGAGAGCCCCCTGTCGCGATGTTCCATTTCAGAAATGCACAATAGCGAAAGGCATGATTTCCAACGTTCAACATTCTTGGGCATGATATCGTTTACCTACACGTTAACTTTGCTAGCAGAACGTGTTGTGGTCATTAGGGTTAATTTTTTATTTCATTTGGAATAATCTGGCTACCATTAACTGCTCTTTCAAATTTAAAGAACAGTCATCAATTTCAAGATGTCCTAAGTACAGTCAGATGACAGAAGCATTGTTTCAAAAGGACCCCTGGAAAAACAAGCCTTTGAGCATAGATCATGTGACTTCAGAAAGATCAGCCATTTAGGGTTGAAGGCCTGTTTCCCTGAGAGGAATTGATTAACTGATATGCTATGTGTAACCTAATCAAATCATGGGAAAGTCTCAGAAAAAGTGCTGAGGAAGGAAAGAATTCCAAGACCCATCTCAGGACCTGATTGGCTGAGAGCCAACAAGGTGTTAAAAATGGAGGGGGAGTCATTCCCCCAAAAGAGTCTATAAAGAGAGATGTAAAATCTGTAAAAGCCAGAGGAGTCTGATCAACACTCTCCTGGACCCGCGAAGCTGCTTTATTCTTTAATAAAGTAGAAAAGCTGCATTTCTCCGACTGCATTTGATTTTTGAATTTATGTTTTTTATTCAAGTTTTAGCTTCAACAAACGACACATTTTCATCATAGACTGAGAAAATGACTTTAAACAATTTGAATAGGTGCCTAAGACTTTTACACTGTACTGTTCTTCTTCTTCTTCTTCTTCTTCTTCAAAATTTAAACCCACCAGCATATCTGCACAGAGCCTTTGGGAGGAATTCCTTATTATTTAGTAACTTCAGTAACTACAGCTAACTTATAGGAATGTAATATATTAATAACAATGAGGAACTGAAGAGTGAGTCTCCAGTATTTTGAGGGTGTTAATGTGTGTTATTTCGTTCTGTTGTGCTTTTAATACAGGAGGTGAGTGAAAGGAACCAGCAGATTTCACTGTTGGAGCTTCAGAAAGAGAACCTCATTGAAGAACATTACGACATGCACTATGTCTGACAAATCCTCCCCAATACACACACACACACACACACACACACACACACACACACACACACACACTACAAGGGTGTGATATTTGTACAATACTGTCAATGCAAAAGTTCTACAAACAGTCATACTTACCTTATCTGTTGTAAATATGCCTGAAAAACTGTACATAAGAGGCTTTTATTCTATAAAATAATATTATTTCGATGCTTGCATGTTGCATATCACTTCAGCACAAACTGATTTGTTTTTATTTAAATGCGTTAAATATGAAAAGCATTCATTTTTATTGTTTCACTTTGTAGCCTCGGTTTAGTGTCACTGTAAATCTCAAGGTTAGACAGCAGAGAGGTAGAAAGGCAATGAAATGCAACAGTACTTTCATACTAAAACACCTGGCCTGCAACTATACAACTTGCCACTAGAGGGCAGTAGAGGACAGCATGAAAAGCCAACATCCAATTTTGGCACATTTGTGTAGGCCTGCATTTTTCATTCAAACTTATTTTAACACTTATACAAAACTACACAATAATGGGTATAATTTATATGCATTTATAGTTAACAGACCTGCCATCAGAAGCCATATGTTTATAATCTGAGTAAAAATGTATAAATTATTTATTGTGCCAATTGTAAAATATACAATTTTCATTAAAGGATTCACTCTGTCTGCTGTACATACACCTTTTGTATCTGAGAGTGAGATCTGTCAATAAATATTAAATATGACAACTGGAAACCTATTTGGCAGGGCTTTTAAAATGATTAGCAATATTATCTGGGGGTGATGGCCAAGTGGTAGGATACTTGCCTCTGGACCAAGAAGTCATAGGTTTGAATCCTACCTTCAGCACCACCACTGGGTCCTTGAGCAAGACCCTTAACCCCAAGTTGCTCCAGGGAAAGACTGTCCCCTGTAGATAATAGAATGGAAGTTGTTTTGGATAAAAGCGTCTGATTTTTTTTGGAGAAAACAAGAAAGGCGTACATATTTGTATTGTTTTTTGTTATCCGACAAGATGCTTTTTTGAGAAAATCAACTTGAAAAAATGAAGAAGGTACGCTTAGTTCTTTCTACTGCTGTGTTTGGATACAGAATTTGTACTCAGTTATAAGTAAGAAAATGTAAGGGCTAAAGTTCATAAGGCTACATGACACCGGTGGGCCTATTGTCTTTACACTGTCTGGGCTGAAATAAAAGTAGTCATAAACCATTATAAATAAATTATAATTTTAGGATTATGTCAGGTGTCATAGAAGACTTATGCAGGTGTCATGAATGCTGCCCTTTGGTAAAGTATTACTGAAAGTTCCTTTGTTGGAAGCGAGAAAAATGAGCAAGTCTAAGAATCTGATGACTTTGACAAGTGCCAAATTGTGTAGGCTGGAGGACTGGATAAGAGCATCTCCAAAACAGCAGGTCTTGGGTGTGTTTACAGTGTGCAGTGGTTAGTGATCCAAGAACAATAACCAGTGAACCAGTGATAGGGTAATGCCTGCCAAAGGCTCATTGATGTGTCTTGGAAGGAAGGCAAGCCCCAATTCACAGAAGAGATCCTGTAGCACAAATTACTGAAAATTGCTAGCTGTGATTGAAAACTGTCAGAATACACAGTGTATTAAAGCTTGGGTGTATGGGGCTGTGTAGCTGCAGACCAGTCAGAGAGCCCATGCTGACCCCTGTCCACCACTGAAAGTGTCTACAATCGGCAATTGACTAACAAGAACTAGACCATGGAGCATTGAAAGAACATGACTTGATCTGAAGAATCATGTTTTCTTTTGCATCACGTGGACCACCAGACGCAATGTTCTGCTACTGGGTCCTGGCATCGAATGGGGTGGAGGTAGCTCAGTGGGTAGGAGACTTGCCTCCGGAGGTCATGGGTTCGAATCCTACCTTCAGCACCACCACTGGATCCCTGAGCAAGACCCTTAACCCTAAGTTACTCCAGGGAGAGACTGCCCCCTGTAGGTAGGGAATGGAAATCGCTTTGGATAAAAGCATGTGTAGGGACTTGCTCAAGGGTACCTCAGTGGGGACACTAGCAGTCCTTGGATTCAAACTCACAATCTTCTGATTGCAGGGGCAACTCCCTAACCACCAGGACACCAGGATTAGGCTGTGGAGTGTTGAAACTACATTCTCTAGACTAATGGAACTCCATTCATTACGTTTAGGATGAACTGGAGTCAGGTTTATGATCCAGAACTAATCATTCAAGATCAATACTTGACCTCACTAATGCACTGAAAACAATCAGATACTCAGAGCAATGTTCCAACATCTAGTATAACACGTTCCCAGAAGAGCAGATGCTGTTAAGGTGGAACAATTCTACAATTTTAGTAGAAATGTTGGAGGATCAGATGTCCTCAAATGTCTAGAAAAACAGTGGTCCTACCTTGAAGAATGGCTCTTTTTCTGAATTTCTGGGTAACATTGCACAAAGACATGATTGCATTTATGTTTATCGGTGTTGGTATGTTTCCTTTACAAACCTATGCTTTTTGTAAGTTTGTCAAGTGAGCAGACAAAGAGCAGAAATGTGTACAGCATGAGATATCAAGGTTTGTATTGGAATAACTTGTGTTACTGGCAGTAGAGCTCTGGTTTGTTCTGGGCTCTTTCAGCACTGCCCACTGCTCATTTGCGTTTACTGATGGAGGAAAGCCTGTCACAGCACGTTACAGTTCCTACCCTGGTGGTCCCTCATTGATCTCAGCATGCTTGATAAAACCTATCTTCACATCACATCTCACACACACACACACACACACACACACACAAACTCACTTCCCTGTTTCAAAAACATAAACACACTTAGGCTAGCGATGGCCTGTGGCACTACCATTCTTGCGTAGGTACACAGACTAAACATGACTTCACCAGGCAGCATGTGGCTACAAGCTGCGGAAACAAAGTCACTCCTCAAATAAGAAAGCTAATTTCCAACCACCAGTCTGGGCACATGAAACTAGAAGCTGAACCCTTTGAAAACTGTGCTTTTTCCAGTTTATGATGGACATTTGCCATCATTGACCATTTTATCAGAAACGTCTGCCAGCAGTAGCTCATTTGTTGTAGCATAATTTTTCACCCTCCCCATCATCCACCAGCAGGAAGGGCCCACCAAAGGACCAGCACTGACTGGATATTTGGGTAGTGGACCTTTCTTAGTACAACAGCGATGACAACATGGAAATAGCATAATAGTGTGTGCTGCGCTGCTTCAAGTGTATCAGGCAGAGCTTGTTTTTAAACAGTACTGAGTTAAGAATTGTCTTCTAGCCATCAATATCACACGGGCAGTGATCAGACTCTAATCGCTGAAGAAGGCTGAGAAGATTCAGAACCTTCAATACACCAATATACTCAAATGCCATCTTGTCAGTTTTAACACACACATATCCATGTTCAGTGTTGGGTGTAAGGGAAAATAAAGTACAATATTAGACAAATTAATTTTTCCTGTAATAAAAAGTGCTATGCACTTGTAATCACATCACATTTACATACTTTTAAATCACTTCCCATTTACGAATCTCATCTTTTTGCGGCAATAAATACCGTAGCTAATCTGTGGAATCATCTAATCATGCTGAAAATCCTCCACAGTCTCACCCGAACAGGTCAGATTCGATTTCACTCAAGAACAACTCTGCGAGTGTTGCATTTTATTCATAAAGATTTTATGTTGAGCTGTTTGGCTTTCAAACAGCATCAGTCGTTCGTTTTAATCAAGCACATCTGTCAGTCTTCTTCACAGCTACAGGCAGAGCTATTTTTTCCAGATTTTTAAATAATAAAAAGACTATTTTTCCTCTTGCACTTTTCAGCTAGTTTGGACTGCCCTTGTAACTTAAGTGGCAGAGGAGGACGAGGAGACAGTGAAGAGTAGATTTCTTGAGAAGTTTGAATGTAAAACTCAATAATTGCTTAGTCTAGCTATAGGCTAACTTGACTAAGCTTGTTGCTAACTAGATAGCCTTTAGTTTATGGTTCATAGATGATGAGTGACTTTACCTTCTAGTAGCACTGTAATGGTACATGTATTCATACCGAACCGTCACGGTACATGGGTCACAGTTCGGTATATGATGTCTTTCGGAGAATACACAGTACGACGGAGAAGACATGATAATAAGTAATACGGAATCACAGAGGGACCAAGTAAATCATTAACCTGAGTCGTAGTGTGGTGTAATAGTGCCACCTACTGGTGTAACACTTTTGCTGCTTTACACATACATGAAAATTTAAGCAAGAGTATGTTTACTGGTTAATACACTGCTGTTTATTTAAAATAAATGAAAACATTCCTGTTGTACCGAACCCGTATCGAACCGTGACCCCAAAACCGAGGTATGTATTGAACCATGATATCTGTGTACCGTTACACCCCTACCTTCTAGTGAATGGAAGCAAGATTCACTCTTCTCCAGTCACCATTTCCACCTTCAATTGCCCCAGACAGAAATTCTTATTATTCAGATTTTATCTGTGGGCCAAGATCAGGTTCTTAAATGCTACATGAACTTCATTATGTTATTTACAAGAGTAACGGGACATTGAATCAATGACAAATTATTGTTTGTCTGCATGTATTCAAATCATATATCCAAAAGGCCTATATCACAGAAAACAGAATTTTAACATGATGTGTACAAATTGTTCCATTCACTCTGCCATCCATAAACATTACAACCACTGACAGTTGAACTGACTAACACTGATTATCTCTTTGCAAATGCGCCTGTCCAGAATCATGATGTATGGATCTGAGAGACTTTGATTAGGACCCAGTTGTAATGGGTGTATATATCATTTACCTTGGGAAGAACTGCCACCGTGATGAACTATGAATGCTCTGCTACCCTACAAGTGTTCAGGAATGGTTTGAAGAACATGGAAAAGGGTTTAAGGTATTGACTTGGCTTCCAAAGTCAATCTAATTGAGCACCTGTGTGTTATGCTGAATGGCATAGTCTGATTCATGGATCACAACTTCAAGGACCTGCTACTAACATCTTGGTGCTACATGCCACAGCACACCTTCTCTATGGGCCAGATTACACAAGGTGGCCCGAAGGGGACCTACACAACATTAAGCATGTGATTTCAATGTTATGGCTTATTAGTGTATAAAAAAATGTTGCTGTCCTCATCCTCCCTCTGAGGAGCCTCTAGTCTTAACGATCACTTTCCTTTTCATCAGTGGAGCTCGAAGCTGAAGTTATAATTATTTTTAAAAAAAAGTGAAAACAAAGTTTAATTATTTTTTTTCACAGCACTGCTGATTTGGGTTTAACCGTTCCTTTTCAGTTTGAATGAGGCTCATAGCATGACAGTACGGATTCCTCATTATTCAGCCACCTGTTACTAGACCTCAAATCTCAAAGCTTGTTCTATCATTCATATCAATGAAATTATACAAACACACACTGGAATTCTGTTAAGAATATTTATGTTATTTCTATTATTTACACTTTTGGCAGGGACAGGGGAACAATCCAGAACAGCCTCATCCATTTCCTCACTGACTCCGCCTCTGATTCTAAGGAATAAAAGGATTTTGGAAGTTGGAGATGTAACGGTAAATTACAACTGCTTTTGATACAGAAAATACCATTAATGCTACAAGAGAATTTTCTAAGAAAAGATGCAAGAACAGTGCATAATACAGGTCCTTTAGGAGAACCCGCTGTTGACATGAGTAGGAGCAAAATGGTTGTGTTACTTTCTGCACTTTGGTGATTAATTTTCCTGCGCTCCTTGTCTGTTAATACAATGCAGGAATTTGCATAAATGATTGTAACCCTTGTGATTGCAAATGAGATACACAATTATTTCTTGTGATCTCATTTGCAAGGCGTCAATTACACTTGATTTAATTTTGCCACAAATTAAAGACATTTTTATTTATCATTATTATTCTTTCATTCATTATCATTTTTTCAGCTTGGGCTCCAGTGTTGTAAGCAACAAGCAACATTTGAAATAATTGCTGTTTACACTTTTGTTGCTAATTATCAACAGTTTGATAGTTATGGATTTAGTGACTGTTGCACTCTGCACATTACCGTTTGCCATGTGAATGAACTTCCTAAAAACACACGTACACACACACACACACACACACACACACACACACACACACACACACACACAAAACAAATTACATGTTGATTTCTTTATCTGGTTGAAACCCGTTTCCCCATGTAGCTCTCATGCTTGCCTGCTCCTCCATGAACCTACCTGGCAAAAAGAAACCGCAGTTATAGATCTGCTACTGAGGAATTTGGAGGCCGATAAACATCTTTGTGGGTGCATTTCAGCGTCCTAATGCAGGCTTTAATGCGAGTGACTCCCAGCAGCCTTCCAGTGAACCATCAAGGCAAGGGTACCAGCAACCTTCGTTAATTACTACCTCTTATTTGTGAGGACGCAGTAAACATCTTTTGTTGGACCTGTCATGGTCCTGTGACGATGAAAATCATTCTTCCGACCCTCTATGGTTCAGTGGGCCTGTGCTCTGCTGGTGCACCCTCCTCTCGTCCCATGATCCCCCAGACACCCTGGGTGTTTAGCGGATTGGGAGTGAGAATGGCAAAAGGAAATGCAAACCACTTCCATGCTGGTTCACTAAAGTGTGAAGGATAAACAGGGAATGAGGCTAGGGATTGCTGGGGGTGGGGTGGGGGGCATTCTTGTGGCTTTGTTGTCTTTGTTTAGTTTAATCCCTCACTTCTTCTGCCTGCTTAATAACAAGCAGTCCAATAGCTATTACCTAAGACATTGTAGACGGTCTTTGAAGAGCACTTACAGGACCGGAGATGAGATGGTAAATGTGATACAGGCTGATCAAAAAATGTTCCAAAGTATGTTTGCTGCCAAATCTTACCTTTAATCAAAATGTTGCACCTAGCAACATATATGCTTGAATTATGCCCTCAGACTGATGTCACAGATTACAATATCCAAGTGTATATTTTGTGCGATATCCTGTGCTGGTAGGCATTATCAAATGTTTCACTATAAAAAAATCTCACCACTTCCATCCTTCATACTTTCTGCAGAGGGACAATAGAACACAAACTCCACCATGTCAGAGTGTAGGACCTTACAGCTGAGAAGACCATTCTAACCACAAGCATTACATCCACAAAGCCACCAGCATTGTGGATGAACTTTTGCATAGACTCTTCTTGGTACTAGAGCATCTATTCCACCAACAACGGACAGTTTTTCCTTTTAGGATATTAGATTACAGAACAGACCACTAAGCCAGAACTGCTGCCTGTACACCTCTTGACCCCTTGGCAAAATTTTTCCTCTGTTCCTTCCAACACCCACCATAGACTGATCAGATATCCCTTAACCATCACTGCAAACCTACAGTCTAGGGATCCCCCCAATTTGTTAATGTCTGATCCCCACTGGTAAGAACTCTCCCAGACACATGGCTCCACTAATGTTGGGAGGTTGGCACATGCTTCCTCTGAATCATGTGAAGCCAGCAACTGTGTCTTTTCCAACTGTCGCTAATGTAACACCGATGGACAGCCTGACGCGGTTGGAGGAGAATGCTAACTGTGACATTAGCTAACAGATGCTTTATCAGCTAGCATTATGCTGAGTGATGGAAGGAGAAGGAGGGACATCTTTCCCTCACAGAGAGAGCAAGACCAACTGTGCTCTCTGGTTGCCACGGATGTCAGCATTATCATTTCTTTAAATTCAGCTAAAAAAGGCTTTCTGTAATGAGCTCTCTGTGAAGTTTACCACAACAATTGTTTACACAAGTTCCTATACTCATGTATTGCTTCTCAGGAAAATAGTATGTATTCATTCCTCAAAAAACCCCCACTGTGAAATATGTCATTTGACTAGAGGAGTCCAACTTTTGCATATGTCTGTATACTTGACTGGCCATCAGTATATCGTGTTGTCATGTTGTCTAATGGGCTGCTGCACCATCGGCTTTAAGAACAACACTTTTTGAGAAATGACAGCAAAGACTTCTAGGCTTGATCAAACCAATCTCTAGCTTGTTTGTTAGAACACAGATGGCGTATTTGACAGAATGCTTAATCTCCCAGACAGGAACCATTAAATAATCTACTCTATCCTTGAATTCACATTAACTTTTGAAGACTCAGGTTCATGATGCAAACTCACTGACATTTCAACAACATATCATTCATCTACATGCATCCAATATTTCAGTTCGGAACTAATTCTTTTTCCTTAATTGTACATTGTTTAATTGTCAGACAACAATAAAGTTTGAAAAATGAAATCAAAGGAAAGGGAAAATGATCTAAAATAAATGAAACTAATGCCGTCAAATTTTCTGTGATTAGATTATTTTTGACTTCATCATTTTAATACAACTGTAGACGTCTGTGAAAAAGAACTTTTTAATGAACTCTCTTCGACTTAAACAATTGGCAATGACTTGATCATCAATAACCTTTAGATTCGACTTTAATAGACCATTCTGGGACACTCCCTGGTGGCTTCAATGATTTAAGGACACCTGCAATTGCAATATCTCAGTGCTCAGGTGCCCTGTGTGAGTGAGAGGAAATTATGCTTCAGTACCTTTTTTCTTTAAGAACAGGCTGCTGTATCGTTTGGATATGATGCACGTCTTCAGAAAATCTTCAGCAAATCTGCTCTAAAGAATGCATTAGTCTATTCTCGGACAACAGAGTATATAGGTCTGACTTCACAAAAAGATTTTTAAAAATCTGTTTTAATAGCTGCACATTAACCATCCAAGAATATAAAAGTGTACCAAACAGAAACCCACTTTATATTAAATCTCACTAATAAGTGTGTAGTTGCACTTTGATGCATGCAATAACAGAGGGATTGCAGTTGTACAGCTTATGTGTTATTATGTAATAACATCAGTTTTTACTGTTACTTCATAAGTGTCTCCTAAAGTAATTACAAATAATTGAAGAAGTTGATAAACAAGCTGCACTACAGGCATCCAGCTGTAACACTGAAAACCTGACCAGTAGCTAAACAGTTAGTGCATGCATTGTTAAGCACATTAATGATATGACGAGCCGCAGGAAAACTGTGTGAAAAGTGACATTTCATGCTTTTTTCCCAACATAGTTTAGGAACATTTTCATTTTAATTGATTTTTTCACCACATCCTTAAACAAAAAACAGGGTCCCTATCTGAATTGAACATGTTGATAAGGTTGACATAAATTACACGTATCAGTAATAATTACCAGTGATTTAATCCTCAAGGAATAAGAGCTTATGAAATTGAGTTTGTGAGCAGCTGAACCAACAAACCACCATAATCTTTTTCAGCGCTGTACTAAACTCCTCTGAAAATTGAAGATCTGGTGCTCTGCAGAGGTAAGAACATCTCAGCTGTTCTGTTTAAAGACTTGAGGCACAGAAAAGGTCAAAGCTCCTCTTATTCTTCTGGCAGAAGGTCTAGACTATGATGCAATATAATTAGTTCCACTTCGTTATGCTCTTTTGTGGAAATCTGTTGAAGAAATGATGCAATACTTATATAGAGTGACCCATAAAGAGGACCTGCTTTTACATTGCTAGACTGTTTTCTAAATTCACTACTGCAGCCATGAAGTACTGAACAATAACATATTCTACACTCACAGACACATTATTAGAAACCCGTACCTTAAAACTTGCTGGTGTCAAGTTAAAGACCGTAGGCCATTTGTTGATGCAAGGTTAGTGTCAGTCATCCTCTAGTCCAGGACTGCCCTTATCAACAACATAGAACATATACATGCATAAAAAGATTGTTATCTACTTGTTCTGTCCAGTTTCAACACCAGAAATTAAAAAAATAAACATGAACTATCATATTTATATTTTAAAAGTCCAGAATGATGAACAGAGCTGTAGAATCGAAAATGTCTGGTTCAAGTTTAATCAGTTTTAGATCTTTAATAATGAATAAAATAACATGTTATATTTCAAACATGTGTCACATCTTCAGGCCAGTAACATGATCTTTGAGTAACTTCTTCCTTTTACATCCAAATCATCTAAAAGTATTTAAAGTTATAATGACCAAAAGATTTCATATGAAAAGCTATTCCAAATTTTGGAATTTACTTTATAATGGATCAATGTTTTTACTTTTTCTTTTAAAATTGTATTTTAGTAACAAAATATAGTGTAATGTTGCGGTGGCCTGGTGGCCTGGCGCCCCACCCAGCCTCGTGCTCATTGACCCCAGGATAGTTACTCACGAATCTAGAGGATTAAGCAGTTCCGGAAAACGAGAAATGAAAATATAGTGTCATGTTATAAAATACATTTTTATACAGCTTTAAAAAACTACCTACTTTCTTTATTTGTATGCTGATCTTGAAGACCACACATAAGATAGGAGCTTTAATAAAGTGGATGGTGAGTGCAGTTCACCAGCTTCAGAAACAGCTTCAGAAATGTCAAACATGTCATCCCAAGACCCCTCCACAATTATCTTTTTCCAGTCATACCTGTATATTCAGTAGAATAGTCCAAATCATTACAGACTGTATAAATTAGCATTTTTAAACTCCAGTCCTGTTCAGCAGCATGCATCCCCATGGTCACTCAGGCTGTGTTTGGACTCTCCATCACTGTTACACTCTGTTATCTGTGCACTGACCACAGTCCCTCTCTCTGACAGCTCCGCCATGGCTTCAGGCAGGCGGAGTTCAAGGAGATTTTGCAGGTGTTTGATGTAGCTGATGGCTGCTCGTAGCGTCTCCACCTTGCTGAGTCTTTTATCCTCAAACTCCTGGGGCAGGTGCTCTCGGAGTCTGGCGTACCCCTCATTCACACACCGCACCCTCTGCCTCTCACGCTCGTTGCGCTTGCGAATAAAGGCCGGCTCGAAGGCGTAGTCATATGTAGCCAGGTGACCAGGGAAGGGTAGGTAGGAGAAACGTCCGCTGTACCTGTGGCTGTACACTGGCTCCAGGTAAGTCTGTTCAAAGTGGAGAGGAAGACTCAGGGCATCTCTAAATGGAGCGCACTGGTGGTCCACTGATAGGCCAAACGCTAAAGGTCGTGTGTAAGAGGCCTGAGTGGGGTCCGCAGCCATTTCTCTGGAACACACAGACAGAGAGACCCTGTTTCTTTTGTAATACACCACAGAGACCTTAGAGGCTGAGAGATCTAAATTACATTTTGCAATATAATTACATAACAACACAATGACCAATACAGAGTTATGCAATTATTTACATCACTAATGATTCCGTGATACTAATTGTGATACTGATACCCATATTATAAATATTTGGTCAAGTGTTTTTTTCTTTATAAACTATGCTTTAAAGTGAGCTTTTTTAAAATTGAAAACATTAATTTCCCCCATCATTCAGTATCTTCATAAATAAAACATTAGAATGTAAACAAAAGGAATGGTTTTGATGTCAGATTTGTTCCACAGTGGTGGTGATAGGAACCAGATGTCAGAAATATTTAATGCCTTTAAAGGCTATGTCATAGAAACCTACTACATGAAAATGTTATGAATATAGCATCAGGTGCCTGTGACATTGTTTTCTTGACACTGAAAAAAGAACAAGATGGTGAGTTGGAAAACATGGAGTGGCCAGAAGTCTCCAGACTTAAGCCCCATCTTACGGGAACTTCTGCAGAATGAACAATGAGACACTAAACTGCTTGAATTTCAATACAAAAAAAATGGAGGTGTTCTAAAACTTTTGACCGGTAGTGTACACAGTGGTGTAAGACAAAAAGATGCTATAAAAACTTAGATTTTCAGATTTTCTACTATTATGTTTTTCTATACATTCAATGTAAATAAAATGGATAGTAAATGAAAAGGCAGACCCCACGTTTTAGACCACATGACTTCTGATTTCTATTGTTGCCTCTGTACTTAAATCTGGGTAGGTGAGTCTCTCTCTACAGTGAACATCAAACCACTCTAAATGACTTTATTTACATCCTAGGTGAGTGAATTATGCAGGCATAATTGTAATTTCTCTTTCAAATAACCACCAAAAATCAGACTATCATACTTAAACAACTCAAACACTACCCCACAGCATCATATACTGACATAAATGTGTGGCTTTTTTAGGTAATATTAGTTACAATATGGGATCATCTTCAGTTCTTTTTCCCTCCAGTACTGCATTTTCTGCTGATATTGGTCTGAGGGGATGTCTAGTATTAGTTCAGTGGCGTTTCTAATATTTACATTTACTTTATTTACATTTACACTCTATATTAAAAGCTTTTAGTCTGTAAGTTTTTGTTTGTTTTGTTGTCAGATAGTGACAAAAACATGGCTGAAATGCAAAAGTTATTTTCTCTGTTCACAAAACAGACATTTTACAATAAACTGGCTTGTTTCGATGACTAAGAAACCCAAATTAAGAAATACGTTTTGTACAATGATTCTTATTGTTAATCTCTAAATCCTCATCATTTGGGTCTGTGCTTAGTATTGTTTATTTTACCAAAGTTGTAAATCAGCATTGTAACTGAATACTAAGTCTTGGCATTACTATCTGAGTCATAAGTTGCTTAAATCATTTTCAAACAAAACTGAGAAAAAGAAAAAAAGTTGCTCCCTTACTTGGCAGAAAACTGTTACCCAAGCCTGGTGAGTTCCTGCAGGTGATATAAATCATAGGCAGCACTTGATCCAGGGGCTCTTTGTAGTATGGAGCTTAAGTCAACAGGTCTTTCCTCTCTCCAGTAATTTTTACATGACTGGAGGCTGTGTAACAGTGGGTGTGTTCGTATTTAAAAAAAAAATAAAAGGGACTTACAGTGGGCATCCCCTCCTCCTAGGAGCAGATGAAATGATAAGGTGTGATGCATGCACAACAGCAGGAGAAGATCATCTCAAAGCCCCCTGTTCCCCCTTCTCCATTTTCACATGGCTATAAAGGCACTATGAATGGAGGCATTTGGTTCTCACAGAAAACCAACAAATAAACAAACAAACAAACAAACAAACAAGAGGCCTGCTTTATCTTGGAATTAGATGCCATTGGTGTCTGTTGTCTAAGAACAGGCAGATTTTGGCTTGTTGAGTTTAGTGCATTTTTCACTAGCAATGAAAAACCTTTAGATCACCTTTAAATTTTGAAAAGTTTTCCACACTTGCACATTTCATTAATGAAAGTTGTTCTTTGGATAATAGTT
This sequence comes from Brachypetersius altus, assembly GCA_037974465.1. NCBI lineage: Eukaryota > Metazoa > Chordata > Actinopteri > Characiformes > Alestidae > Brachypetersius > Brachypetersius altus. The sequence continues at coordinate 23,177,648 of JBBPDB010000128.1, forward strand.
GAATCCATTAAAATGTTATGTACGGAATGTGTTTTTTCAATGACATCACACCAAAGAACTTTTTTGGCCCTTTATCTTTAATAATGACACGCATCTTCACTCGTTCTGGAACATCTATTTAACAAATTATGCAGCTTGTGTATCCCAGGACTGGAAAAAGAAGAAAGTATTCAGAGTCTCATGTCATCAAAGCTGGAAAAAGGTTTTCTTAATTTTTTGGTTGGATATATTTACTACTGGTTGGACATCTGTAGGTGGAAGGATTCCAGCACATCAACACATTAAAGTAGGAAAACTACTGCCCCCTGCTGACAGAAAGAGTACCCAGCATTATAACAAGCATTAAAAATAAGTATGAAATAGAAATAGAAATAGAGCTGTATACTCTCCACTACTTAACTGCTGTAGCACTCTAACACACCACACTTCACTTCAAACCAAGATCCAAAAATGGCTCATCTCACTTTTATTTTAAGTTTATTTAAAGTACTTTTGTTTAGATGAGTGATGAGGCCTTTAAAAAAAATGATGAGAAATGAGATTATCTTGCATGAACATTCATATTTGATTTAGGATTTTCTGGTCTTATAAGACACTGAGTGTTTTATGATGCAACAGCAGGAGACAGTGCCATTATCAACAACACTTGGAGAAATTAAACATTTGTCAAGTAAACTGAATGCGTCTTTTCAGCCTATTATATGCTCTCATTGCATTTCTGTAACACTTACAAAAAAGGATGCAGATACTGAGCACAATCACATTCATTTGTGGCAGATCTTTTAACCTTAGGCTATCTCTGTGTGATTAAAAAGCCTTTCTCTGAGAGGGTGTTGAGGAAAAGAGCCATTTTCTCTGTCTGGACTTTTGCTTGCTTAGCTCTTGAACGACCTCACTCTTGAACTCTCCCTACTCAGCACTCGCATTGCCAAAGAGATTTAAAGACTCAATAAGAGGACCTGCGATGTCCTTCCACTTTATGTAGAGGATGAAAGCATAAATGTCCCACAGTCTTCGTATTGATCCACATTAGTGTTCTGGCCTCCACAAACCACAGGACTGCACTTTTTAGCACTTGCCTTGGGCTTATGTTGTATAACCTTAGTACAGAGTACATTGTTTTTGCTGCCAATACCATGAAGATCCTACAATTTTAGCTGAGCCTGAAGGTTTGCCCACAGATCAATTGGAAAATAAAAGAAACCAGTATCTAAAACAGCTGAGTGGTCCAAGGCTTAGCTAAAAAAACATCCTTTAACTGCTAATGACCTATATGATCCTATAACAGTATTACCATGCTTAATATGAATGTTGTATGTCCCAAGTATGCAAACTATTATTGTGTAGGTCCTCCTCATTGTGTCAAAACAAGACAGCTTGGACTCCAGGCGTGGACTCCACAAGACCTCTGAAAGTAAACTTTAGTATCTGGCACCAAGATTCAAAACAGTAAGACCTGTAAGGCTTGTAAATTGTGAGATGGGGCCTCCGTGTATTGGAGAAGTTTGTCCTGCACAGCCCACAGATACTTGTTTGGACTGAAAAACGGTATATTTTTGTTCTGTTCCTCAAACCACTCCTTTGCACTTTTTGCAGTGTGGCAAGGTGCAATATCAAGGTGCCAGTGCAATTACTTTAGAAGGGGTGTACTGGTGTATCTACAATAATGTTTAGGTAGTGCTTTGCATATATGGATCCAGTGTGTACATGGAAAGTACACACATTACATTTTGATATTTCTATTAGAACTGAAGTGAAGGATTTGTGTACACTTTCCAGCACTGAGTAAGTGGCCTGTATTTTACCGTTGCCTTAAATGTCTCCTACAGAGGGGCCAAGGTCTTTCAGTCTGGTCTATCTGAGGCCTAACGTTCAGGGAATCAAACAACCTCGTCTCCCTTTTCATATCTCATCTTTTATTCCAGCTTTGACTTATGGGCATCATCACAGCACACACCCGCTCTGCCAGATGCTGGACAGCAAAGCGTGGTGATAAACAGCTAAGCTCAAGCCTCTGAAGCGAGGGTCTACATCAATACAAGAAAAGTATATGGCCTTTCTATATGGACTCACCATGCATGACACTTTGCTGACTGAGTTGGCTGCCCAAGCCTGATGGCACTGCTGACAGGGTTTAAAAGTGTCATTTGTAATATTTACAGACAGGTCAGTTCAAATTGCCCACCCACACAGCATGACATGACCATATGTTCCGACAGCTGTTCATCTCAACCTGAACTCACGGTTGACTCATGTCCATTCTGTTAAAAGCTTTCAGAACAGAGTCAGGCAATACTGAGATGTATGCCACAGTAATGGAATCTGAATTCACATGACTAATCTTTATGGAGCACAGAGCACTGTTTCAATTGATGGTTAGATAGGAATAGAAAAAAAAACAAGTTTGCACACTTAACGCACACCTGGCCGATCAGCCGAGGTGTCTGAAGTTTGCTTCTGTAGTTTTGAACTGGAGCTGGTTGGCTAATGTTAATGCTAACCAGCATTGGAATTTTATATTGCACCAATTAGGGAGTTCATTCATTATGTGAGTTGGGTTTGTGTACTGGAGCCTATCCCAGGAGTCACTGGGAAAAAGGTGGAAAAACACAACAGGCCCTCCAACACATTCAAGCATGTGCTCACAGACAATTTAGCATGTTCAGTTTACCTGACATGCATAACCTTGGTCTACAGGAGGAAATCCAGCAGAAACAGCGGGAACATGCCCAAAGGAGACCTGGTACACCCCAGCCAGGAGACAAACCCATGCCCTTCTTGATGTGAGATGACAGCACTGCCCACTGTGTCGCCATACTGTTCCAATACTGTGAGTTGTTATTGTTAAATAAGCTGAAACAATATTGCTCATGCAATTTCTGACACACTGTTATCTATAATAATGATCAAAAACCATAGCCAAAAGCAGGGGCAGCAGCCATCTAAACATCTATCAAACCTGAATCTTGCTATTACTTTTGTTTATTCCCCCCAGTTTGCCACCATGTGTGGTTATATTTGGACATGCTAGCATGATTATTGTCCAGTAGAATGGACACAGATGAATGACTCCTGGTGAAGTATTGTTTATTATTTATTACAGTTAGGTGAACTGATCAGCTCACTACTAGGCAATTTCCTGACTAAGCTGGCTGAACAACTGAATTGGCTCTTAAGTGTAGCGTTATTAGTCATTGCTTTATTTTACAGGATTATTAGGATTACGAAGAGTATAAATAAAGAATGAAGACTTGTCATCAACAGTCATCAATTGGACTGATAGTAACAAGAAGAAGGATGGAAATGAAGTCAAAGCAAAGAGGCTAAACTGTTCAAGTGGTGACAGTAGTATAAATATAGTTCTATAAAAATTAAATACAAATGTTAACACTTACTTAATTATATGGCTAAAGAAAATAGCTATAAATGATAAAATGATAAAATGATCTAAAGTTTTCTAGTCAGTAGGGATGCACACTGTCTGTTACTTTATGAAACATGGTGTTTAATGTTGTTTTTGCCCATTTGCAATGAAGTGTGGAATTTGCTGAAGGCATCAAGGGGAATTAAACATCAGTCAATAAACAATGTTGATAGTCAACTCTGGAGTTCCAGACCATAATATAATCAGTGAAGTCTAATATGATTGTTTCCCCCATGTTGAGTCCTATTGCTGATGGTACAAAGGCGTGTGGACCTGACAGCTTGCATTAACAGCCAGTTGGGAGCACCATTCCCAGGTGTGTGAGAATTCGCTCAGCCCTCTGAACAATGCAAAAGAAGCATCTGTGCACCCACTGCTCATTATGGTGGTTAACCCTTAGAAGTCTCAAGTTATTTTTTTTTTCTCTACTGCCTAAACTGACTTTCATTTGCATTTCATTTTCACGCGCAACCACATATTTTTCTTTTTGTTTGAAGGCTGATACTTGACATACATAAAAATATTTTCAGTTACACAATATATTCAAATCATTATAAAATACACTATAAAAAGAGGAGTGTTTTAATTGCCATTGTATTGATGACGGATGGATGGATTTTACTGTCATCACTATAATCATAATATCAGTAACAGCTGACATCTACAGCCATCTTATTGGCCAGGCCCTACTTTTGACAGGATTTCATTTTACAGTGAGTCACAGATGAGATCAAACTTATATTGAATTGCCCAATGCCTAAAGTATTTTGAGAAATAAACTCTAAAAATGAAATTAAGTAGTAAATGATACAAATGAATGGAGTAAACTCTATGTGCGTCTGCAGTAGCTTTCTACATTATTAAGCATATGTATCAGCTGTAGACTATCTAGGAAGCCTTCAGACTGATACAGATTTTTCTGGCTTTAGCAGTTTAATTACACACTTGTGTGATAAGTTCCTCTGAAACCTACCTGGTGAAACTGTCTTAAAGTCTGCAAGCGATACCACATTGATTCGCTAAGAAAATGCTGTAGGAAGCACAAGTCTGTAATGCAGAGCTAAAGTGAACTTTTCTTATTCTGAACGCTTTTTTTCCTCATTAGGCCTTTCACCAAACTTCAGAAGAGCAGACAGATAATGAATATGGCTGAAAAAAAAACTTCATAGAAACTAAATGAAGAAATGTTATCAGTGAAATTAGCTTTAAAAACTGCTGACTCATGAACAAACGTTCTAATGTATCTTGTACGACAAAATTAATCATTTGATTATTAATAGTTTTGTAGTGTTTGGATTAGAAAAACACTTACTGACTGAAATAAATTTCAACTCATACAAACTGTAGACAGAATATTTCTTATACTCTAAAGTTAAGGAACTTAAACTGATAAAGCATCTTTCTGTGAAGGTTCCTTGTACTTTTAAATGGTTCTTCGTCATTTAGAAAACAGGTCTTTAAGGACTAATGTGTTAGTTCTATGGCACGGAACAAAGAATCCTTTGATATTTTTGAGTTGAGTATGTTTTCTGCTGCTATGTCTAGTTACACTTCGCAGTCATCATGATGAACGAAGGTGTATGTTTAAACTGTTGATAAATTTAATGTTGAGGATCACCTCTGTCTCAAAAAAAGAGAAGTTTACAAGAGAAGTAAAAACATTATTTACTTCCAATAAAAGTAATTGTGAATTATGTTTCATTCCAAGTATTTCTGGATCATTTCCATTGGTCAATAGATTTTTTGGACAAAAAACTGATTTGATTATGACTATAATTGTTATAAGTTTTTTGTTTAGTGAAGCTTGATATTGTTCTTTAGCGTACCGTCCCATCTGTAACTGCATTAAAAATTCATATCAGTCGTTTGATTTAGTTCTGGCAGCTTGTTGTGAAGTAACACTACAGTACTGCACCTCGAGCTGGATATTTTAGTAAGTGAAGTCAACAGTGTTGCCTCTGTTGTAAGTAAATTCACTTGGACCTCTCCCTCTAATTGTCATGCACAGTTTGTATGCTTTGGGTCAATGTTGTCAGGGTTATTTATTAATTTAATCTGTCTGTTTGGGAAGAAGCGATTGATGCTCAGATACACGCTCATTAATCTAACTCTCAGCCTTCATTAAAGCAGACACTAACACAACCCCTCTCTCCTTCATCCCTAATTTAGCCAATTACTCCTCTCTTATCTTTACTCTTTTCCCTAACCCCTGCTTCACTCTTTCACTTCTTGACAACGCCTCCCTCCCCTTCTTCATCCTCACAACTACTGCAGCAAAGACTGCTGCAGTACGTGTTTTGTTGTTTGTGTGCACTTTGCCTCATTGCTGTGGCAGTTTGCAGTAAATGGAGGTTAATGCATAAAGTAGGGAAGGCATTTGTCTATTATCTGTGCTAAATAGGAAAACAACAAGCCCCATTGCACAACTCGCAATAGATGGTGGAACTGATAGGATTCCATTACTACAACTTACTATTCCCCATTGTGTTTTCTCATCTAAATTAGTGAATATCCACAAGGACTCGAGCAACCCAGCTGTTCTCCCTGAAGCGACAGACTGGAGTGAATCCTAAGGCTCAATTTTTCCCTAAAGTTTTGGGGGTCTAATGCGTCAGAAGTGGGGTTTTAAAAACTATTAAAACGGTTAAACTATGTTTTTTTGTGTAATGTTGATGAAATACATTCCACTTGAATTGTGCATGATTTACAAAAGTGGAGTTTTCATTTTTGTTGGCGTGGTTGTTTCATTACACCTATCAAAATATCATGTACAACAGACACATCATATTTTTAACACACAGAGAGCCAACAGTGTCTTGGTTAATCTGATAACAGAGTTAAGGGGTAACATAATAATTGTGATCATTTTCATTTTAAAATAATTAAATTGGATTCCATTATTCTGGCCACTAAGGGACCTTCAGAAAAAAACTACAAAAGGCCAGACAGATTGAAATATACATTAAATACGCTTAACAATAACACACATTTATCAAAAATTATATCTGAATTTAAAATATATATTAAAATATGCATATGCAAACTGAGAAGATAAATTCATATTAGTTTATTCAAATTTTTTATTACATTTCAGAATCATTATATTTCACATAATCTTCATATTATATTTGAGAATAGTCCACTTAAAGCCATTGCTATCAATATATGCAGCTATCATTGCATTAGTTCTGATACCAGCTCTCTAATGTTGCTGTTCTGATTTGTAATAAAGTGGAGCGTAAACTGTCTGGTTTCGGCAAAGTCCTGAATGCGTGCAGGACAGGAACGCCCCCTAGTTTCCTTTTACTGAGTTCAGATCTCTGTATGACTCATCAGCTGCACCCTTCTCCTGTATTGGGGAAGCATTTGGTGCTGAGTCTGGACAATCATATCACCTGCAGATCATGACTAATGATGCATGGTTATGTGGAACCCATCTTCCTCTGAATACTGAATGTAAAGAATGAGCTATTAGAGCTCAGTAGACTGTAGACGGGTGTCTTTCTCTGGATGCTAGGACACTGAAAAGGTTACTCAATTGTTATTTAGGGAGTAGGTTAATGGTTGCTAATGAATTTTCTCCTTACCTTTCTATAAAATATATTTCTAAGATTTACTGAATCCATTTGTTTATTGTTTCCAGCAATAAACATTTCAAAATTGGAAATGCCTGTAATGGCCTGTACATTTTTCCTCAGATAGTGTACAGTCCCCGCCCCCTGTCCCTGAACAGGAATTGCTACCCCAGTATCAACAACGCAGGAAGTCAATTTAGCATTGCAAGAAAAGAAGCTTGAAAAGAATAGGATGGTTGTGAGTTGGCATTTAAGACAGCTGTACCCTAACTGTACTCTTCAGAATCCCTTGGTCTAATCCATGGAACTGTCCGGTTCTCTGCTGCTTAGCGCATAAGTAGTACATTTTGAATAGGTTATAGGGATGGTAGTAGCCCCCCTTCAGATGCTCCAGGGGGACTGTCCCTGTAACTGATGATTTGGGTAAGAGTGTCAGCCAAATGCCCCCTTTACCCTTTATAGATTACTTTGCATTACATTCATCAGTCAGATAACGCTCAACCACAAAAACAACATAAGTTGTTAGCTTAGTGGTTAGGGCATTCAACCTGAGATTAGGATGTTGTGGATTCTTTTCCCAAAACCGCTAAGCACTTCTGAAGTACCCTTGAGGAAGGTACTGTCCCCACACACTGCTTCCCGCATGCTGTGTTCCTGGCTGCCCGCTGCTTCACTTGGTGAATGGGTTAAATGCAGAGGAAGAATTTTGTGCTGTTCACACTG
>JBBPDB010000128.1:23196815-23222087 GCA_037974465.1 Brachypetersius altus
ATAACTTGTGTAAAGTGACCTTGGGTGTTATGAAAGGCGCTTATAAATAAAATGCATTATTATTATTATTATTATTAAGAAGATCCGGCTCCTTTGGCTCCTAAACGCGTAGACAGCTGTCTATGCCCAAACAGCTCTTAATTTTCCCAAATTTAGTCAAAGAACCGAGTTTTTCACAACTGACACATCTCTATGGAGAGCACTGTTGACAGACTGAGTTCAGTTTTTACCTGGCAACCTGTTGCGGGGTGTGTTCAAAAATATACGACAAATAAACATGAACTATGTGAGAAACGCTATGTTTTACTGGCAACAATTTAGTCCGTGCCGTGAGGTAAGACTGGAGACTAAATGTGCCATGACAATATGTTTTTATTTATATCCCAGAGATGATGGCTCCTAAAAAAATAATTTGGCTCCTAAATATTTTTGAAGCCAATGGCTCCTAAGGTCTTTATTTTGTCTGGAGTCCTGATAAGGGGAATTCACTGATATCTGGTTTAAAGTTAAGGGTGTTAACATTATATAATGTTAATATGTAAAGATGAGGTAAAATTGCAATAAGGTATGTTTTTTTTAACAGCATAATCGATTAAATGTTGAATCTGCTTCCTTGTAATCCTTACAGCTTGATATGTCTTGCTTCAGTTTGCCACAGTGAGACCAAGACCACCATAAGTCACTCATAAGCGTAACTCAACAATTGGATTACACTACACAGTGGCATTTTGAGTCAAAATGCTAAATGGCATGCTAATTCATGCTAATCACATAAAGTACTGCATGCAGATGAATAAATCTGCATTAGAGTGGCATAAATATGCATCATGCAGAGGCCTTTGCACATGGGCATTTATTTGGCTGTCTGTCTGACTTTGCTCCTGGCAAATATCACATTGGTCAGTGCAAATGGCTTTGTGACAACTGAATGTGTAATGAAAGAATATTCAATTGTCAAAGGACCATGTTATTAGAATTATGTAGGAATGAAATGACTTTTGAGTATTAAATTAGATGGTTTCTCAGACATTGTATACATATGTATGTCTACTACAGAACACATTTTTCTTTCTGTAACTCATTGTAATATTGTTGATTCCAATGCGGAAGGCCTCTTTAAAAGTAACAGCGATATGGTGGAATGTGATGGTATTTATAACATCCATTAGAGAGGTGACGAAACCATTGCCCTTATATTTCTTAACCTGTTTCCCTCTTGTCATTCAAAAAGAGAAAGAGAGGTGAGTCATTACATTCACCACATGTGAGAATGTTAAATGAGAAGAACTGGACAACTGAGATTTTTGATTAATTCTGACTATAACTACCCCAACACTCTTAAAAACACATGGGAGGGATTCTACAGAAAAACCAGTAGATGGCCCATATTTGTAATTAAATTGAAGAACCTTTTCCAAGTTTAAATAGAGCTCATAATTTTTCTTTTGCTAATCACCTTATTCTTTTGTCACATCCAGACTCATGTTGGCTATGGTTTTGCCACTAAGCCTGACAATTAAATTTCGGAGATGTTAGTTTTGTGGCTAGTAAAAATGATGAAAGTCTTTGTAGTTTCAGCCTTCCACTTATTGTTTAGTGCCCAATGTGTTTTATTATGCCCCAGAAAAAAGGCAGAATGTGTACCTTTGGGAACTGGACATTTACAATATTTGGCAGACACTCTAATCCAGAGTGATAAACAGGAGTGCTTTGTAGTCCACAAGAGAACATGTCCCTCATTCTATTCAGCTTAGACTTAAAGTGTGTGTGCAGGGAGGTACCCTTGAGCAAGGTGTGGTCCACACACCCTGTGGTCCACACGCCCACTGCTTCACACTGGAGAATGGGTTAAATGCAGAGGACTGAAGGAATTTCTGTTGGCACTCATGAACTGCGAGAGGTTTAAAAATGGTGAGGTTATCCAGAAGTGGCAAATAATTCTGGAGCTCCATGCAGTTCCTCTGGTTTGGGCCGAGTTGGTCGGGTTCGTCCTACATCAAGTGACCCAAAACATAAGTTCAAGCTCTGCCAGTACTACCTTAAAAAAAAGAACAAAATGGCAAGCTGGAAAACATGGAGTGGCCAGAAGTCTCCAGACTTAAACCCCATCCAGCTGCTTTAGGATGAACTGGACAGAAGAGTGAAAGCAAAGCAGCCTATAAGTGCTGCACACTTATGGGAACTTCTGCAACACTGTTGGAAAGAACTTTCTACAGAATTTCTGCACAATGGGCCACTGAACCGCTAGAATTTCAATACAATAAAACAGAAAAATTGGGGTGTTCTAAAACTTTTGACCGGTAGTAATGCTGGGTAATGATAACATTTTTGAATTGTCTGGGTTTCTGGGATGGATCACGATTAATTGCACTTTAATTTTTAAAGTACTGCTGTATGAACAAGAGTGCAATAACATTTGGTTAGCTAACATTTGAAACTATTTTTTTAACAGCAGTGTTCCCTTTAACACAGCTACAGAGCTGCAGTTCAAATATTCATTGAACGTTAATTTAATCAAATCAAATATAAATCCAAAGCTATCTGCCACTACAGGGCATTCCCATTTCATCATATAGTTTGGTATAGAAAAAAAAGATCCCCTCAGTGTACATAGCATGGGGGTGCCAAACAATTATAGCAGCTGCAAAGGGGGATCAACTCCATTTGAAAGTGTATGGATCTGAATGCAGTGTCATTAAAGTCCCTGTTATTGTAATGGTCAGGCATTCCATTACTTTTGTCCATATAATTTGAATAAAAATATTGGAATGCTTGACACCCACAAAATAAACAAATATGCGATAAAATAATTGTTGCCATTAAGTAAATAATGCGTTAATACAATAATACCTGTGAGGGTTGGGTCAGTGGCCACTAGGGGCCACTGTTTTTTCACTGTTTTTTCACTGTTTTGATTCTGTTTGTTATGTGTTTGGGACTTTGATTTTGACGTTCTGTTCTGTTCTGCCCCTGGTTCCCCGTGTTCACCTGTTTTGTGTTTGTTACTGTGATTAGGTGTATTTAAGTTCTGTTTTGCCTGTTTTCCCTCAATCGCCTCATTTTCGCCTCTTCTTCCTAGTTTGTATCTGTATTCACGTTCATGTTCCTAGCGGCCCTCGTGCCCTGTTTCTGTTTCCTGTTTTGTTTTTGTTTATTAAAACTCATAGCATGGATGCCTGTGTTCCAGCCTGGTTCATGCACAGAGGTAAATCACAGAGGCCGATTTACCTGGCCCCTCGTGACAATACCTCGCTAATTAGCCCACTCCTAATATATGTATATATATTAAGATATCGTAGTAGACCTACTAGATTCTACTCCTCCATCAGAACCCTATTAAATCACACACAGAAGGTCGTTTTATTAAAGTTTGTTTATGACACGAACATGTATTTGGGGCTTCAGTCGCTGTTTGAAGACAGCGAGGGTCTCAGCAGTTCTGATAGTCAGAAGCTGGATCAAGTGGTGTTGTGGTAGGGTTGCAGGATGTAAGGAGCTCCATGGAAAAGGGTGTAAAGCACTTAAGTGGAGTGTGGTCAGTGTGTGAGAGTAGGAGAGAGGACTGATGACCACAGGAAGTGATTGTCTGATCTTGTCAATTGAGGAACCAGAGGTGTGAGAACTGAAGAAAATATAGCAAAGAGTTTGCAAGGGTTGGATGTGGATTCATCTAGCTTGGCTTTGAAGAAGGAAGACTTTGCGCGAGATAACTCAGTGGTGAATTTAGATAGAAGAGAACGATATGAGAGGAGGTCAGAGTTAAGTTGCAATTTGCTCCATCTTCTTCTTGCCACTGCTCTCAGTTCTCTTCAGTTGTTGCGGAGTATGTCAAATTGCCATGGTGAATGATGTGAGCAGTAAAAGTCCTGATTCTGCGACAGAGTTGAGAGCTTCTGATTTTAATTAACTTCAGATCTTGATCGGGGTAAAAGTTGTGCCTGTTATGAGCTGACATATTTTATACAGAAGTGTACTGTATTGTTGGTGAGATTATGTCTGACCTATTTTAGTGTTATCTTGAAATGCCGACCCCAAAACATTATTTCTACATTACATTTTTTTCTCTAATTTTGTTTCTGTGCTCTATCTTGCCAGGAATATATATTCAAGGCCATGGGTTTAAGCGCTCACAATGATAAAGTTTTTTCAAAGCACAGTGAGCACACTTTTATCATCTTTATTGCTTCTCTTGGTGACTTTCTGTCATTTTAATGGAGGTTTTACTGTTTCCCTACTTGCTCCCTGTAACCTGGAAGATAAACACCTCATTAAGAATCTGTGCAGGTTAAAGTCTACATTCATTAATGGCAGAATATATCAAGAGTGTTAAGCTTGTGCTGACTGTTGTTTATGAAATAAATGCCACAAACTGTAGAGATGTACCTAGAATGTTACAAAGAATAAACAAGACATGTTATATATTGTGTTGCCTATAGTTCTGAAATGAATAACAAAAATGGTCAAATATACATTTAGTCCATGTTTTTTTCCAATCTTTAACAGAATTTTTAAAGGGCTTCCCCATCTTAATGTCAAAGGGATGTTGGCTTCTGTGTCTCCAATAAAATAGAAAGCCAATGATGATTGTTTCCTGAATGATCAGGTAAATTTAACAAAAGATGAATTTCTAGGGGTGCCAGTAATTGTGTCAACTTTCATTACATTCCTTTTTTGCTTTCTAAGGCTACATTTGTTTTAATTTAAAGTTAAATTTCTCAAATTTTCAGTGAGAATGAGCTAAATAACCACAAAGGCCTTTTTTGAATCATCTATATCAAGACTGACAGTAATTATTAAACTGACTGTAGGTGTGCTGTGCTGCTCTGTAGCCTGATTCTATTAGCGTGTCCTTGCAGGGTCCAGATTGGTCAGCACATTTCTTATATCAGAAAACCTACCATTCCTCACATTCACTGAGAGGAAGGCTACTTCGTTGGTATTGTAGAACTGGCACTGCTGCACACCTCCAGACTCTTCAGTAGAAAACATGGTTTATCTGGCTGACCTGCTGAGGAGCAGCTCACTAAGGCTTATTAAGTGCAAAGGGCACATACACTGTAATCCTTCATGCTTGCATGTAATCCACAAGGAACTGCAGTTTTATTATCTTAAGAAGAGCAGTTTTTTCTTCTATAAAAGCGAACGGTTATTTAAAGAAGTGTGTCTCAAGAGCCCCTTTAATCCTTTATTGTAACCCTTTAAAAATATCTTATTTTCTCCTTTACCAATGTTCGTTTGTTTTCTACTTTACTTCTGAGTAATTTTTGTTATTTTACTCATGGTTGTGCTTGTTGCTGTTTCCCATATGTGCTTGTCTGAATTGGCTTTCTGTTTACTTGACTTAACATGCTGCTTCCTTCCATGCACAGTCATTTATCTAGGTGCCTTATTCGTCTACAGTCATTGGAAAACTTAGATTCAAACTTTTTTGGGCATATTTATTTGTTATAACCCAAGGTTGATTTTAGTTGATTTTACTGATCAGCAGCAACATTAAAACTACAGACGTGAAACACATTGATTATCTAATTACAATGGCACCTGTCATGGAGTGGGTAACAAGGCAGCGAGTGAACTGTCAGTTCTTGAAGTCAATGAGTTGGAAGTAGGAAACTGAAGTGTAAGTGTAAGAATCTGAAATGGCATTTAGTCACTATGCAGCTCTCTGCTGGAACAAGCTGCCCATCAGATCTGCACTGACTGTAGCCAGATTTAAAAGGCTGCTAAAAACAGCAATATTCTCATCTTTCTCTTAAATATTTGCTCTTTTACTGCACTTTAATGCCCTTTTATGAATTATTTACCTTCTTTTATCCCTTTCATTATATTTATTTTATTTTATTTTCTATTCTGTAAAGCTTATTGAATGACCGTCTGTGTATAATAATCTGTGTATGATAATGAACTTGAACTTGTGTGACAAGGGCCAAACTGTGATGGCTAAATGACTAGATCTGAGCCTCTTCAAAACAATGGGTCTTATGAGGTGGTCTTGGTATACTGTGGTCAGTACCTATGAAATTTGGACCAAAGACAGACAGCTGGTGAACCTGGGAGAGGGGCATGGGTGCCCAAGGGTAACCGAATTCATGGGGAGCAAAGGTTAGCTTGTATTGTCCAATCCCACAGAAGAGCTACCGTTGCTCAAAAGGTTAATGCCAGTTTATTACAGGTCACAGTGTCCTTGCTGACCTCTGTTGACCACCAAAAACATGTACAAGTAGGGTGCCAGCATTAGAACTTGACCACAGAACAGTGGAAGAAAGTTTTTTAGGCTACTAACCCAGTGAAATAAAGGGTATCTAGTGACAATTTGTCACCTTCTGAGAGTGCACTGACAAAATACCAACAGTTGGCTTTTAGGATTCTAAATTCTGTTCCTGCCATGTCCCAGCCACAGTTCTGACAAAACCTCCATGAGTGAGAGTTTTATGTAAATGTAGGATGTTTCATACAACTGTACATTAAGAGTGCATCAAGAGACAAGAACTAAAGCATTAACAGAGCGGTGATCCCTGTTGTGCAACTCACTGACTTCACTTCAGTCTCTCTCTCTCTGCAGGGACAGGCACTTCCAGCTTAAGGTTTAGTTCTCATTGAAAGACTTTGAACTTTGAACAAAAAATCTGCTTAAGCCTTTGCAAATGCCGCGGTTATAATAAGCAGCTGCAATAACTTTCCTTTTTGTACGGTGGGAGCTCCTGAAAGAGTTTTTGTCGTGACTCTCCTGCCTTGGTGCCCAAACTAGACCCTTTCTTCTCTACAATAGCCTGGCTATTATGGCCAGCGTACAATGAAGAGGGGAGCAGCGTTCAGCTTTTCCACTGCAGAATCTCCATAAGGGAGAGCTCACTGTAAGTTATTTTGAATCGCTCAGAGTGCCAGGACGCTCAGATTTCTCTGTCTAATCGAGAGGCCATAGAAGAAAAGGTCATAATTGGGAACGGATAGATATTTTAAGACTCTCGAGTTCCTTTCCGAACCAGATTTATGATTCTCATCTTTGTGTTAGCACTGCAGTACTGATTTCATTACACACTGAATTTAACATTTCTATCCATGGCCATTTTTTGGCTTGACAGAGTTAATGGAGTCTCTCAATACAATAAAAACATTTCAAACAATTATCAACCCATCTTCCTGAGTCTACCAAGTTAAAATGAGTTACTACAGCAATTTGAAGCATGAGCAAATGGATTTAGATTGTTTATATTTCCTCATTTTCTATTTCATAATCTGATTCATTTCACTGTGTCCTCATGAACATGCTCTGTAATTGCCAATCCATAACCACTCATATGTAAGTGAATAACCTTAACATATGGCAGCCTGAAGCAGTCTTGATCCGCACTCTTTCCATAAATTGAAGGCAGAGGGATGCGGCAGATTCGGTCAGAAATCTAGGCTGAGAGTGATAACTGTTTTCCATTAGAAATCATATTACAAATTTGGTGATGATAAACAACTGATGATGAAACGGCAACAGCAGCCGCGGCAAGCCGATGAGAAATCTGCAGGTAGAATGAGAACATCATCGATCTTGGAGTGAATTACCCCCCGTTTTGCATGTGATGTATGAGTGCAGGGTCCCTTTCTATTTCACACATGTAGTAAACACAGACTGAAATGGCAACGGACAAATAAAAAAGTCCCTACGTACCATGGAGCGACAGATGCAGTAATTCACCACGACAAAGTCACCTTCTCAGTGATAACCATGAAATGGAAAAACAAACCTGTGCTCTGTTCTGCTCTGCAGGTGAAAGTACATTCTGCTTTTGGACTCAAACAGAGAGGCAAAAATAATGTTTTCTTATGAGATCGCTTAAAAGTGCCACTCAAATTGTTTAAAGCTGAACTGTATTCTAAACACTAAAGCTTCCCAAATGATTATTGGCTTGGGTGTATGATTTTAGGGAAAAGGAAGATTTAATTGTATACACTCCTGAAGATGCCACAAGGTAAAAGAACCTTTGCATAATGTTTTTTTACTGATTGAGGGTTCTTCTAAAGAACACTTTCTGACATCTTCATTTTACATGATACAGAGGTTCTGTAAACTTTCAAAATGTTTCTTACACTCAAACAAAAAGAAACTTACACTGGAAGATTCATTAAGGAATGAAAAGTGGTTCTTTCATAGCTTAGTTTCAAAGAAATCTTCTTATCTCCTTAAACGCAAAACCAGTATTTGAGTTGCATTCTAAAATTTGCTGAGGAGAAATAAATTATGGAAGAAGTTACTTCTGAAAAATGCTATGGCAGTGTGACAAGCCTTTGAAAGAATGAAAACATAATTATTTTATTTAGGGAATCTTTTGACTTGTGCAGTCACAGAAAATGACTGTGGCCAACACTTCAAACATGTATCAGGAAGTCACATATAATCGGGATAAAGGTGTAAATAAGACAGGTCAACAGGTTAAAATGTATGTGGGTTTCTAGTATTTTTCATGCTGATTTCAAATCTGTGTTTAGTTTTGCAGGCATGTACAGTTTTTGTGATGAAGCTAGTTATATATTGCATGATAGTTGGTATAATAAACAAATAATAATCACATGCTGAGCGTTTTTGAAGAAACAGTGGTAGCTGATTGACACTGATCATTATATCTAAGCCACAGTGTTGCCTGTCTGACTTCACACTGAAAATATTGAAACAAAGTCTATTGCAAATGTAATATTGCACATAATTCAAAAACTTGATGTGACTGAAAAAAGCTGAAAGCAGATCTGAAATCAGCATGAAAAACTGGTTTAGAAAAGTGTGTTGTGGTTTCTGATGATTACAAAAAAAAGAAATTGTTGCCCTGTGTATATGTTTTTTTTCTTCACATTTTGCATTATAATTTATTTGTCCATTTAAAACATCCCTGTTCAGACATAATGAAAAACGCAGCGGAACTTTCAGGTTATTGAGGGAAAAATGACAACAGCAAAACAAATACAAGGTTTAGTTCCAACAGTGGCTAGGGGTGTTTTGACCATTGGCCTTGTATTTAATAAATATAAATATGAAAAATGTAAATGCACGAAAATACTAAAATCTCCTAAATCTTTTAATCCACAGCAATGCATAGCTTTTTGCTAAATTCACCACATGTCGCATATATATATGAGATGACCAAAAGATTAGAAGCTTTGTGTCCAAACCACCACGTGAGCTGTCGTGGTGGGAGCTGATTAGGAATGCAGCCAGAACAGTGAAAGGCATGTGAATTAGCCTTTGTTTTCCGTAGCCATGTGGGTGGCACTTACAGTCTGGCTCCTGCTGAATCGCTGTGAGCCTACGGGGAAGAGGATACATGCAACGAAAGACTGTATACACTTTGTCATGCTTTCTATTTTGATTAAACAGGATGATTTACACACTGAGAATAAGATAATATATTAAGCTCACTGATAAATATTTGGATACTACATAAAAGATTACTCATCAGGCTCAATGTTCTTTCATTTGAATGTTCATACATTCACAAATTTTAAACAAGGCTAAATATGTTTTGCACAGTTCAGAACATTTTGCACTGGCCTCTCAACAGACAAAAAAGAAAACAATTTAACAGTTTTTCCAGTCAGGGAAATTATATGGTACTGTTTTATTGTATCCTATAATTTCCATTCCAAATGCTTTTCCCTCTGATTGAAGAGAACCCCTACCTTGTTTCTCTTTTCTTTGGAAAATTTTGTACTCAAATCTCCTTCCAAATCTCCTTCCAAGTTTTTGAACTGACCAACAGTAGGTAACAGAATATGTCAGTGTCCTTTTCTGAGCACCAATCCCTTTGTTTATGTCTTGGGAAGTATCTCCTGATTTATTTTAATTTTACATTTAACATCCCCCTGGAAAACACTACAGATTTCAACACAAAAATGGCTTTTCCCAATGTGGAAAGAGTCATAATAGAACCTAAAGTTCAGTGCACAGCAACCCAGAAAACCCAGACAAGCACCATTATCCCAGTCTTGGGGCAGTTTTTGGATTTTTTAGAAAGGGACTAATAAACAATTGAACCAATGTGATCAGTGCAAACTCTATTGGAACATTCTGGTGTGAATAGGAGGAGAAAAGGTGGGCTGGTGTGAAGGACGATATTTTAGAACAGTGTAGATGAGAAGAGAACAATATAGGACAGTGTGAATGGGGAGAACATTCTGGCCCAGTATGAGTGAGATCATTCTAGGATAAAAGTGGATGGGGGAACGTTCTAAAACAGTGTGAATGGAGAAGAACAGCCTTTGGTGCCACTATGATCACACACTTTTATGACACAATGAAAGAAGACTCCTGCAATGATCACTAGCTAAAAAAAGAAGAAGTCTTGCAATGATCATTAACTGAAATATTATTTAATTTAAATAATTCACTGGTCTTAGAAATTTTCTGCTGTTTAATACTTCTGGAAGTCATTAGGGCCCTATAAATAGCAGAAATACTTTTCCAACATGCTGTGAAATCTGTGCTAGCAGCGCTCCAGCTCTGCCTACCACCTCAGCCAATAGTCTGGCATCTTCGATGTTCAGGCTCGATGATTTGGCATCTTTAAGATTCAGAATTGTCTGGCATTGTGGATATGGAGAGTGATGGTCTGGCCTAGTCAAAGCTCAGAGCCATGAAGTGGCAAGATTTAATTTCAGAGCAACTGTTTGGCAGCACTGAATTCTGAACATACTGTGGTTGGTGGGCACGTGGTTTCTGCTGCTGTCTGAGAAGCTGATATGCTTCCTTTCTCAATCTGAGACTTCAAATGCCTCCTACATGTGATCAGTGCCTCTGATTTGTGGCTTTAGGATTGAGGATACCACTGCAGCTGACACTTTTCAATATCTCAAGACATGCCTATGCCAATATCGTGTGATGTAAAGGGTCAATCATTATCGCTGCCGCATTTTTTGGATGTTTAATCTTATGGAAATTCATCTATAGTGGGTACTGCAACTGATACATTTCAATATCTCAAAAATGTCTGAAGCTCAAATTTTGCAGTTTGGTTTACACTTGATGACATTTGCTCAAAATCTCCTACAGTTCTATTTGGCTTGCTCAACAAAATAGCCACCAATAAGCAATCAAAATTTAGAATCCAGCACATGCCTGCGTCAAGGGCCATTAATGAAGTTTTACAGGTTTTTTCATTATGGTCTTCTTCGATGCTATTTACCCATTTTCAGACAAATCAGCTATGTCACTATGACAAGGTACAACATACTTTCCTGGCATGGGTTGATCTATAAATTTCACATCTAATTATTGACAACAGTGTCTTCTTTAGATATGTTTAAATCCTGTCATGGAAGTTGTTGCTTTTATTAAAATCATTCTGTAACTATTTTGATTTCATTTAGTACATTTACACATTTAATTTTCAATTATAGATATTTCAGTAGAATCGTTTTACTTTCATCTAACACTTCAATTCATGGCAACCATGTATTATGTTTAATAGAGCGACAGTGAGAGTTTAGCAACGGATTTGCTTTTATTGTGTATAAAAATATGTTTCATACACAGTTACATTAAGATAGAACACAAGGCCCAAGAAGTTCTCCTAAAGGTTTGATTCCACTTCAAAACATGAAAAATCCCTCAAATGACATAATACTAATTATAACCAAAACACAAAGTAATTAACTGCTTAGAATGCACAACTGCTCTGTCACTGGGGATGGCGTATTTAATGGAATATACTGTGGCCTAGAATAATCCGTTTAGTATGTTTATTTCATGTAATCTTTTTGTATTTACTGTCATTTTCTCTTGGTTTTGGTTTAAGGCTCAAGGTGTCCTGAATTCCGGTTTCTGTTTTAGCCTAGAATTTTCATTTTGGTGGATCAAGAGGGTTAAGCACTTTAAAAGACGCTGCTTTGCTTCACTGAAATCTCGGTTTTGCATTTAAAGGTCTTCCTGTGAATTTATTCCATCTTTTTAATAAATCGTCTGTCGGGGTGAATACCCTTTTAAGCAGGGTAGTGTGTGTAAGAGGTTCAGTGATGAGGAGCTGTAAGAGCTGCTGTGCATGTCGCACTGTGCTCTGACTCATCCTGGATTTAAACCTTGAAAGTGCATTTAGAATTTGGATTGACTTCATGGTTTCTTCATGGCTGTCCCACCAGGAAACAGTCCTGCTACATGAGCTGATAAGGGTGAATCTCTGAAATTCTCTTTAGTCTCTCACTCTCTCCCACTTCCCTCTCTCTCCCCTCCCTTCGTTAGGGGCATGTTAGCAATACTCCATGTCTTGAGCACTAGTGAACCACAGAGCCTTTAAGTCTCCCCCACTGTGAGAAATGTCCCCTTGCATTTATATGTCAGGGAGAGGAGAGTGGAGCTGATCCTGTCTTGCTGTGGGAGATGAAACCAGCTGAATCAAAGCTCCTGGTTTAAGAGCAGCTATATTAACGTAAATCAGGGCAGATAGCCCATTTCATTTATTATTTTATTTTTTACTTCCATAAATAGTGGATAATGTAATATTATGTGTGCTTCAGCATGTCATCATCTGTTGGCATAAACCTCCTCAAAGGAATACTCTCACTGTTTTCCAACCTTATCTCTATCTACCACATTTGCATGAGTGATTAACACACTTCATACTTTAAATGTTAATTTTACTTTTAAAAATTGGGAAACTGATTATTTCACTTTTTAAAAAGTGCATAAGTAAATTAATTCAGACTGATGTCAACTGAAGTGCCCTGTTCATTCTTAATTCTGAAATCAAGCACCAAAAGGAAATGTTTCTAAGCAATTTTGACTGGAAGTGCTATTTAGTTATGCTGAAATATACAGTTATATATCAAGTGTTTCTAATAACTATTGAGTTACACTTTAACAATGTATGCAATAATTATGTAACTACTGTTACAGCTGAGTATAAACTGTAAATACATATTTATCAAATTCAGCTACTCATTTAATTACTTTAGTAACAACAGACAATAATGTGTGTGTAATTAGGTACCACTGTAATCCGTCTGTAACTGTAAATACCTGTGTGCATTGCAATACCTGTGTGTGTGTTATGACACAGTATTTCTGATTAAATTATCAGTTGCTTCATTTGAAATGTATGAAAAATAACTTTTTTCCCTGCAGACAAACATGAACTGGAAACATTTGGAGTCAAAATACATTTGTAATACAAGCCTATCGGAAAGCTTCCTACTAGAAAATCGTAAAAGAGCAGCTTTATTAAAATATGTCTATCATAAGACCTGTACTGTGAGTGTAATTCCAGTATATGCGAAAATTGCCCATTGGCTTCTATTATAAGGGAGTTTTGTGATAACAAATTTTCTATTCTTTTCTAATTGCATGAAAAAGTGTGTAAACATTTGGTAATCGGCAGGATGACACAAATTGAGCAGACAGATGTTTTTAAACTAAATTATTTCATGGGTATTTGCAGATTTATTTTGTGGAAAGGTCTATGTGGGTTCCCATGAAGGCTACATCGTCACACACACACACACATCAAAATGCGACAAAAGACAAAGACAACCACAGTAAACACAAAAGCTGCTATTAAATGATTATTTCATTGATAGAGGCAATAGCAGTTATCCAGCAATAACTGCTATCCCATTTTGCTATCTCATCTAGTTATTCAACCATAATTATTTTGCAGATAATTGGAAAATATTAGACTAGACAAACCTGGGCTTGATTACTTTCAGTCCTGCTCAATGTAAGCATCACTTGAATTAAACCTTAAGGGTCTTAACAAGCTGCAAACAGTGCTGCGATCAAACAAAATTCCAGAAGAGAAGAGAACATGAACCAACAAATTTTGGGGGCAAATACTTTTTCACACAGTTGATATAAGCCATACTTATATTCTTCAACAAAAGAAATGGTGGTTTTGTGGTTCCTTCATGTTAGATTACATTTAGCAAAAGGACCCAGAGCCATTTAATGTGATAAAGATACAAATAGAGAAATCACTGTTGGGCAAATACTTTTTACAGCTCAGCACGATGTCCTGGAAAACATCTGTTATCAGATGCCCTATAGTTTAGTTTAATGAGAACAAATAGACTTAAACTAGAGGAAATCAAATGTTAATGGCTCATTTAACGTGTTTTCTCAATCATTACACATTATAATAGGATTAATAGGAAAGTATGCTGTTAGCTCAGAGATAGCTGACTTGTGAAGAAAATTATAAAAGGAGAGAGAGAGAGAGAGCAAACAGATTTGAATAGACTGACAAACACAAGGATATATGTGACAAGTACAGTCATATAGACAAAACATTGAACGCACCCAGTCACATGACATTTGATTGATTTTCTAAGGGAAGATGAGGAAACAAACTAGAATATAACATTTGCTCCACACGTTAGTGGACAGCCTGTTTATGCCTTAAACATATAGGACAAAAAAGTGTAAAATGTGCCATGACATTACTGCAGGCCATTTGTGTTTGTTTGCCATCATGTTAAATTCAACAAATAAATAGTATTTGTGCCTTACAAAGTGCAGAAGTGTGTTCTCTGTAGAGCAGTGTTTTCCCAGCCCTGGTCACTACCCTGCACAGTTCTGTAGGGGAGTGCTCAGTAGGATCAGGTGTGTTGGGAGCAATGAAAACATTCACATATGTTTTCATTGCTCCCAATGACACTGTGCCACTGGGAACCCTGCTGTAGAGGATGTGTACATATTTACACAAAATCAACAGAACAGCAAGGGTACCCAAACATATGCATACTTTTCCAGACTGAGCTTTACTGACTGAGGTGATTGATGTAGCTAAAACGAATAGATTACAAAAAACACACCAACAGGTCCAGATAATGCCATGGTTTTAAAACTTTGAGGCCTCCTTTATATTTTATTTATGCTACACTATATGGACGAAAGTATTGGGACAAGTTTAATTATTTTTAATTATTGAAATCAGGTGCCAATTTACTTCCACCAGACCAAGACATTTTGGACAACGCCATGTTTCCAACTTCGTAGACACAGTTTGGGGAACTTTTCTATTCCAGCATTACTGTGCCCCAGTGCACAAAGCAAAGTCCATCGTTGTGAAGGAACTTTACTGGACCTACAGAATGAATGGGCACAGATTCCCACAGAAACACTCCAAAATCTTGTGGAAAGCCTTCCAAAAAGGGTGGAAGCTGTTATAGCTGCGATGGAGGGACCAACTCCATATTAAAGTCTGTGCATTTGAATGTCATTCATGTTGGTGTAGTGGTTAGGAGTCCCAATACCTTTATAAAATGAGATTGATACGTTTGCCATCTTTATTCATGGACACCTGTGTATCCATTGCAACTCTGTTCAAAACACTAATTGAAATCCCAGATTAAAGTCATTAGCCATTGTTTTCAATTGAGCTCACTCGCGCTCACACATTATAGAAAGATTGTTTAGTGTTCAAACCTTGGCCCATATTCTTCATTCTTAGAAGAAATGACAGAGCTAAAGTCCACACCTCTTGCAGACTTAACACATTGGACATTTGATCCAATTTTTGAAACAGGGAGACAGTTTTGACAGAAGGACAGTAATGTAGTGTTGCCAGAGGTCTGGACAGGAGTCACATGACTTGGACTTGAGTCATGAATTTCATGACCTGAGACTTAAAGTGACAACCTAGGAAAGACTTGTGACCTGACATTGACTTGAACACCAGTGACAGATTGTGACACATACTTGAAACTTTAGGTTAAAGAAGTGGCTGTTTATATTCTTGTTAGTGTTATCTGGTGACTGTTGAAAGTGTGGTATTTTTTCATATTGATTTATTTCAGTTTGCTAAAAATCACAGAAGGGACTATCCAGGCTGGGCCAGAGAGGTGTGGTTAAAAGGGCTGGATTAGAGTTTTGAGTTGTTGACAAGTGTGTGTATTTGGGAAAAATAAAACATGAGTGCCCAGGCCTAACAATACCCCTGATGGGCAGCTCTGGGGAATGCTAATAGGCTATGTCAGTGAGTCAGCTATACAGCCAACCAGTTTATATAGAGGTATTTTAAATAGGCGACAGATGAATAGCATTTTATTTGCTGAAGAATACAAACTGACTTGTTTAGCATTCAGGACTTGACTCAGGTCTTACTTGTTACTCGCGACTCAGTGTTCTCAGCTCTTTGTATTGCCGCCTTGGCAGCAGGTAATGAGGAGACTAAGTTAAATCAAAGAGGGGTTTAAACATGAGCACCTCAGTAGCTGAGCTGAAGAACTCACATGTTCTGCAAGCAGAGGCAGACAATCCAGCTTTCTAAAGTCGCTGCTTGTTCCCACTCCCTTTTCTACCGCACACCACTCATACACTCTTCTGTTCTAGTTACAAAAAAAAGGTGGAGCTGCAGGAGAAAGAGCCAGTATCTTTTCAGTGGATAAAACCAAATCTAAATCATTCCTTAATCCAAAAATGCAACAGAACCGCTTTATCTAAAATTTTGGGTATTGTATTGATATACTTTGGGTTAATCTAACAATAACCATTTACATTTTTGATTGTAACACTTTATTTAAAATAACAGGAATTATCTGGGATATTGGTAAAAATCAGTAGTCTTGTGTGACCAAAAAAATAAAAATAAATAAAATAGGAAACTTTTTGTCACGGTTGGTGGAGCTAATCCCCACCGGGCCTTACTGTTTCTGTGGTTCTTTATTGTAAGATCTTCAGAAAGCAAACGAGGCTCAGTGGCCGTTACAGGCACTGAAATGCGGCTTCAAACAAACACCATGAGGTCAAACTGAGGAGTACTACATGAGGCGCACAAAATGAGGCGATGGACTGAGAAAGAACAATACACACACAGGACTTAAGTACAGGGGAAAATCAAAGGGTAAAAACACACAGGTGGACATGACACAATCACAGACTCACATGATCAGACCATCCCCGTGACTAAAGCAAAGCAAAACCCTGAAGCACATCAAAATAAGAGCCCCCCAGAACCCAGAACATAAACAGAGCGACCACAGTTTAACATAAGCAGAAAAACCCAGAACAAACAGAACCGTGAATACTAGAACATAAAACCCAAACAAAAAAGCAATGGCTAACCCCTACCACTGACCAACCCATTACACTTTTATTACAAAACACTTTTTAACCCAGTGGTTTGAATGAGCTGACAAAAATATCTTCATATGTGTGGGCAGGCATGGTCAGAGATCATATGGAACAGAAATAATTTAATATTTAGATTAGGATTTAGGCATTTAGAATTTAACCTTTGAGAGCGCTTAAATGGAGCTCTCCATGGTGCTGAACCGACAGTGGAAAACGTACCCAATACCTCAAATGAGTTTAAAACTCTGACCCTGACCCACCTCAAACAAAGGTACTGACTGAAGCACATTTTGACACCTGACCTTTCTCCATGATTCGTTCTCAATCAAAACTGATTTTGGCCTGACTCAGTCAGGGCCTTGGTCCGAGGCTGACCTATCACAACAT
Organism: Brachypetersius altus; assembly: GCA_037974465.1. Lineage (NCBI taxonomy): Eukaryota > Metazoa > Chordata > Actinopteri > Characiformes > Alestidae > Brachypetersius > Brachypetersius altus. The sequence goes on from JBBPDB010000128.1 coordinate 23,214,244, forward strand.
TTGGAGATCTAATGAGACAGTGGGCTGTGAGTGAAGGCTGGTGCATAGCGGTGAATACCAATTCAGAATAAAAGGCCTGCGGGCTTTCGCTGCCCCCTCCTTCCCTCCTTCTTATCGGTATGGACCAGAGCGAGCTGTGCATTTTCTCATTATTCTCACACCGATAATAAAATTGAAGCCGTGAGCCGAAGCCAAAAGGTGAAAAATTGACAGTGTGGAGACCGATTTGGCTCCGTTTGAAATCTGCCACATGGCATCATTAGCAAACTGATGACGCATGTGATTTGTCTTGAGTAGACAGCTTCCTTCTTAATGAGTTTGGCTCAAGGCTTGTTTGCTATTGAAAGAATACACATGCTCCTGACACTCTTAAGGGAAAATATTAGCTATTAGTTATAAGCATTACTTCTGTTAATGTGATTCTGTATTATTTATACATCATCATTTTGTGCTGCTGTGGAGTAAATTAATGTTGTTCTTAAGTGGGTATTTTCCCCAGTTTTAGCCCCAATTTATTTGGTATAGATAATGCAAGTCAAAGATTAAGTGTAAATCACCAACAATTTCACAATATTTTCTAATACACTATTCTTAGACATACTGAACTGATGATATATATATATGTTTACTGAAATCTAAAATCTAAATCTAAGAATACACTGATTGTTACTTTAAATCAGTGATTCTCAAAGTGTGTGGCGGGCCCTGAGGCACAGAGTCATTACAAGTAGGGCGCCAGAGACCTTAGAAAAGTCATACAGAAATAATATTTCATGCTGGAACAAAGACTTCACATTGATTACGGTAGCAACCTGTTCATTCACTGCTGTCAGAGCCTTAGAGGGTAAAAATGGACAGATAGTTAACAGGACCTAAAAGGAAAACAGGAGGTACTTGATAACTGGCAAAAAAACCCAAAAAAAACAAGACAGCGCATATCTTGCTTTAGGTTTCACAGTTAATGTGGTAGAAGGAGATATCTGGCAGCTGACAGTACAAAGACTCAACAAATTAAGAAGACAGAGATATTGCAGACTTTCTGCATTTCTGGCAAAGTGCAAATTCTGTTAAATTTGCTTCCTTTTTAAAGTAACAAATGTCACAGAAAGTTGTTTAAAGTGAAAATAGTTTTTTACACAACCTAAGTTACTGAAGAAACTATTGTCAATGAATTTGATGTTTTCTAAATAAAGTAGAGTTACACCTAGGCTTTTATGTCATTGTTTTCTCGAGGTAGGGGGTGAAATTATTTCTTCCTGCCAAGTGGGGAATGAGAGAAAAAGTTTAAGAACCACTGCATTAAATGAACATAATTTATTTAAAAAATAATCTGATAATGTTTTTTAACACTGGAGTTTATTTATTGTTACAGTAAAGTTTTCCACAGTCTGATCTCAGATGAAAACATCTCAACTACACACAGTGATTTCTTTAAAGACGGGCAGTATGAAGGGGCAAACTGAACACGAATGAAATCTGATTGAAATACATTGTAATATATTGTAGAATGAATAATAATATTTCACCATACATATATTTATATAATCTTTTCATCATACCTATATATATAATCGATCTAATTTTCCATTTTTCCATTTATCATGAAATGTAATGCTTTCTTAAAAGGACGTAATAAATGCTTTATTCGTGGGATTTCCAGATGTGGGTACATGTGACAGGTGAGTCATACTCTGCCAGGAGAGATGCCCAAGAGTGCTGAGTGGTGATATCCTTGCCAATCCATGATCTCTGTTCCAGGAATGAGGACAAGCCAAATATGTCTCACTGAGACCAACAATCCTCATAAACTCATGATAGGGTTGCGTGGAATAACACCAGACACATGCATCTAGAAAACCAGTTGGAGGGTTTTTTATGTTTACATCATAAATCATATGTGGATTGACTATGGGGGGCTGTTTAGGAAATATTTCGTTTTTTGAGACTTGACTCGGACTGGGGTGTCTCAGGTGTCAATAACTGCCCCCTTGTCTTTCTGTCCTAGTGACGTAGATTTGAGACGCCTTCCGGATATACTGAAATGTTTTCATGCACACCAACATGTGAAAAGCCTCACTATGCTATATGAATTTAATTTTACAGTAAAGTTTTCCACAGTCTGATTATGTTACATAATAATCTATTTCACATGAATCACATACGTGCGTGAGTCAGTTTGACTTGTATCTGTATGAGCATTTCATATGTGAGTCCTTTGATGAAATGAGTCCTTTTCATCTGTATGTGTATATGTGTTTCATATGTGTGTGCGTGTAAGACCATTTCACCTGTATCTGTATGTGTGTTTCATATGTGTGTGTGAGTTTTCAGTAGAATGGATGCATGCGTGACAGTTTCATATGTGAATGTGTGTGGGTTTCAAATGTGTTTGTGTAACAAAAGTCTATTAATAAATATTTAATAAATAGTTGTATATTGTTTAAAAGTGTTTGTTGCAGTAGTGATGAGGTTGATTGTACCTTACATTAATACTGTTCATAATGCGACCCACAAATTTAAGAGAAAAATATAAAACACAAAATCCAAAGAAAGTTAAATAAAAGGCACCAACGGAAACTTATCAGACACTCAAGGAAAGGAATTCAGTCTTTTGTGGAAAGACCATAAAGTGGCAATGGGCAACAATAAGAAGTAAGAAATAGCGTTCCATAAGCTTTTTGTGATTTTCTTTTCATACCAAGGGAGAGACTGGAAACAGAAGAAAGAGAGAGAAAATAGTGTCACCTTTGCTTTGTCAACTGCAATACAGCAAAAGAAAATTCATTCCAGTCTTCAAAAGGGCATTCCAAACATCAGAGACTCGTAGCTGTATTGTTTGTTTTTGTGTTTGTTTGTTGATGTTTATCCCCTCCTCAAAGCCTGAGGGAGGAGAGTGGGTGCAGTTTGCAGTTTCCTGTTTGGCTGCGGTTGGGTGAGTTTTTAGTGAGTTCGCACAAGCTGCAGCCATTGTGAATTATCAGATGAGACCTGAAAAAACCTTGAACTTCTTGATCTCATATATCATTAAAATGTGCTTAGATGCATCATAAATCATGACTTCCACTGGCAAATCATTACTGTCATGCTGCTGCATTCATGGGATATCAGATAAATATAATAAGTTCTGCAAGAGCAAAAGAACATTTCAGTCAGCGTCCACAGAGGGAGAGGAGCTGTAACACAGGAGGTATGGGTCTATGTTCCAAATGACCAAGGAGTGAAGGAGGTGAAGAAAGTAGTCACTGGTAGATCATATTTTGATTAGAAGCCTTAATGATTCTAGCTTTGTCTGCTTTTTCAGCACATTTGTGTGTGTGTGTGTGTGTGTGTGTGTGTGTGAGAGAGACAGAGACAGAGACAGAGAGTGACAGAAATAAAACAAATGAGCTGATATTCATTTTCAATTACATTTTATTGCAGAGAAGGTGAAGGACACTCTGTAAGAGAAAAAGAAGAATGAAAAGAGAAAGATAATGCATAAAACAGAAGACAAAGGAAACAAAAAAAATCTACAAAGAGAAGGGGAAAAAGAAAAAGAAAGAAAGAGAAAGAAAGAACAAAACACACAAACAAATTATCTGCAATATTAAATATTAATCATGACAGAATCATATGAAAGAAAGAGAGGAAGAGCAAGAGAGATTGACAGAGAGACAGAGAGAGAGAGAGAGAGAGAGAGAGAGAGAGAGTGAGAGAGAGAGACACAGAGAGAGAAACAAACAAACAAACAAATGATCTGTGATCTGAGATGTTAAATATTAATCATGCTAGCACGACCAGGCTTCTTTTCTGGAGATGGTGAGGAGCACATTTGGGGAGATGGGGTGAGGAGGAAGGAGAAAGAAAAAATAGAAGGAAGGAAGGATGGAAAGAAAGAAAGAAAGAAAGAAAGAAAGAAAGAAAGAAAGAAAGAAAGAAAAAACTGAATACAAAGGAAATGGAAGATGGCATGGTACACCAACTCTCAAACTCTGAAAACTTTTTTCTTTGATATGAATGCAGAGGCAACTTCTGTGCAGAAGTGGACTGAGCACCTTTCAGAAGAGGGAAAAAAATCAATTTGATTTTGCTGTTGTTCCTCAAAGACTGTTATGGTTGAGTGAGACTGAGGAAAGAATTATGGTTATGGTTTACCTTTTCCCTGTTTTGCAGCAGACACAAGTGCACAGAGGTATTCAAGCCAAATCTTGTGGTTTTCAGAGTTAAACCCTTAGCTCGGCTCACCGAGGTCATAAGAAGCTCCTGTTTAATCCCCAGTCGTGTCCTTCTCAGATGCCTTTGAAGCCTGAGCTCTTGTTTGTCCCTCCACCCAATCAGCTTGCAGGAAGTACCAAATGGATTCAAAATATTACCAATGGGAGGGATAATCAGAGTTTATGGTGCTGTTTTAAACCGTTTTCTAGACATGAAAGTCTGAATTAAAGAGAGAAAGAGGGAGAGAAAGAGCGAGCACGAGAGAGAGACCGGGAGACAGCGAGAAGGAGGGGGTGAGATGGGGTCTCCAGTTCTCATTAAACCAGTTGTGCATGTGTGTGTGTGTGTGTGTTTGTGTGCGTGTGCACTGTTCCATATAAATACACACATACATAAACAAAATCCATCTGAAGCCTTTATTTTTCTCACCACATCATTTTGTCCCAGCTGCTGTCTCAGTACCAAGTTTTACATTCCGCCAGACTGTGTCAACTTTATCTTGCTTTACACTGCAAGAAAGTGTTATTTTTCATGGGATGCTTAAAATGTTAAAAATAAGCTTACCTTTCTGGCAATATATGATATCAATTCACTAATTTACCTCAAACAGGTGATGTAATCTTATAATCTTTTTACAGCAATCCCATAGGACTAAAAATGAAATAAGACAACACATTAATGTCTCTGTAGTTTCAGATGGAAGCAAAAAGGAGAAATATGACACCGTGAACTATTTGTGATGTTCCTTAGACCATTACAGAACAATATTTGTACTGCAGCAGAGTGCATCATCCTGCTGAAAGAGGCCACTGACATTAGGGAATGCTGTAGCCATGAAGGGATGGACTTGGTCTTCGTGATATACTTCAAAGTAACAAGAACATTAATGCCAGGATCCATGGTTTCACAGCAGAGCATTTCTCAGAGCATCACACCGCCTCCACCAGCTTGTCTTTTTCCCACAGTGCATCCTGGTACTATTTCTTCCCCAGGCAAGTGTCATGCACACAGCCATGCATACTTCCCCAGCTGTTTGTATACGCTAAATAAAAACCTTTATCTATTTTACAGTTCCGTAAGTACACACAGTGTTTTACTGAACCATGTTGTTGTAAGCGCTTCTATCTCTTTGTCCCACCCCCTTCTCTTACAGTCCTGAAGAGATGAAGTGTGTTTCTACAGACACCTCGCAACAAATAACACTTGCCCTGTGTGAAAACAGGATCACCCCACTCAATTTCATGGGAGAGTAATCTGGAAGCTTACATGTAACCCTGAGCAATGTGAGGAGACTGTGAGGAAAAACATAAATGGGACCACGCACAAGTGCCCATCAAAAGGTTTCAGAAGACTACCGCTGACACTGCGGCGGCTCCTCTAATGTGCTGCTTGCACTACATATGAGAAGCGATGTTTGTCAGATGTTTAAATGGAAACGCAATAGCATGGAACTGTGTAACCATTTTCTTACAAAAATGTGCAATAGATTTTTTCCCCAGCTTTATGTAGAGTTGACTGTAACAGTAACTGTTGGGAGAGCAATGCAAACAAATTACTGTTATTATAAATGTGAAAGACTCTAGCAGCACCTGGCCATTCAAAGGGCCTGACTCCTGCATTTTTCTCCTTAAGGATCACTTCTTATTTTTGTGTTCATGTACCAAAAACAGTTTGAATTCATTATTAAAGGGTAATTGTTAAACTCTTTATACCTTAAACCAGTGGCCCCGACCTTTTTAGCACTATGGACCAGTTATAATGTACATTACAATATGTAACAATATTTTTATGGCTCTGTATAGAAACAACTAAAAACAAGGCATGTTTGTTTCATACAAATTTTTGATAGCTTATATGCAAAATGTTTGATCTTACATGATCGGTATGAGCATTTTTTTCAAAATAAAAGATTTTTCAAACTCTGATAATCAATAAAATGTCTTTATTCTGTCTTTCTGTGCGGCCCCGTTCCAAGTAACTAGTGGTTGAGGACTTCTGCCTTAAACAGTCGCTTTTGCTAATACGTTTTTAAAACTGTTATAAATGGCCATTGATTTGCCACCCTGTTTTTGTTTCACTCAAATAGTAGACCAGCCTGGAACACTACGTAAAACACCAATCTGAATGTGCGGGACTAAACTGCTGGCTTCATGTAAGTGGTATCACAGTGAACAGTGTATTCAGAATGGATTGTTTTGCAGCTTAGTTCATATATGGACTGTAGGGACTGATTGGTAGCAATGTTTGCAATGTACATCAAACTCCATGATAATTTTGTAAAGTGTGTAGTTGTGTTTAACTAGTTGAGCAGGGGAGCTTTAGTACCTACATATGTGTACCTATGTTTTCAATTAGAGATTATTTTGCGGCTCCGTTATAAACATCTGCGATTACAGGTTTTGAACCATTCATCATTTTTAATCACTCATACACTGATAGTATCAAATCAAAGAGCTCCTTTTTGAAGCTATATTTTTTAAAGAATACTGATGCAATGATATTGAGAATCATATTTAAGTAACACAATATCTGTGCTTCGATTCACCAGTGTGTCCAAAGAGGATCTAGCTACATCAACTAAGCCCAGATCAAAGGAGACTTGATAGTAGTGGGACTATGTCTTCTTTCCACCGCAAGATATACCAGTCTTTCAGTTTAAAGCATACCTACATGTCTTCATGAGTCAGCAGAACCACTAGCAGGGGTTTTTACAGTCATGTGAGAAAATTAGGACACCCCATTAAATAATCAGCTCTTTATTATGAACTGTTAACATATCAATTTCCAATCATGATTTTATGTATTACTGGAAAAGAAAGTGACATAATTGCAATTAAACAACAAAAATGAACATTTTGTGAAGCATCAAAAAAACATGTTTATTTTAATGGAGGAAAAAGTTAGGACCCTACTTCCTAATAACTAGCATTGCCTCCTGATATAACTTCAGCGAGACGCCTTTTACCAGTATCTGACATCGATCAGAAGAAAGTTTGCCCCACTCTTCAATGCAGAATTTTTTCAGCTGTGAGATGTTTGAGGGTTGTCTGGCAAGTCACCCCACAGCATCTCAAAGGGGTTAAGATCAGGGCTTTGACTTGGCCATTCCAGGACTCTCCACTTCTTAGTCTTTAGCCAGTCCTTGGTGGATTTGTTGGTATGCCTTGGGTCATTGTCATGTTGCAGTGTCCAGTTCCGCTTTTTAACAGATGGTTTCACATGTTCTTCAAACACCCTCTGATACACAGTAGAATTCATGATGGATTCTATGATGGTGAGCTGGCCAGGTCCTGCTGCAGCAAAGCAGCCCCAAACTAGGGTACTGCCACCTCCATGCTTCACAGTTGGTATGAGGTTGTTTTCTTGGAAGGCTGTATTTGGTTTACGCCAAACATGTCTACTGTTCTGGTGTCCAAATAATTCAATTGTATCTGTCCAAAGAACATTATTCCAGGAGTCGTGGTCTTTGTCTATGTTCGCTCTGGCAAACTTCAGTCTGGCCTTAATGTTTTTCTTAGAGAGCAAAGGTTTCCTCCTTGCGCACCTCCCATGAAAGTCCAACTCAAACTCTTCCTGATAGTAGAGTCATGCACTTTCACATCAACAGTAGCCAGAGCCTGCTGTAGTTCCCGTGATGACATTTTAGGATT
>JBBPDB010000128.1:23239289-23249789 GCA_037974465.1 Brachypetersius altus
TAAAAGAAAATTATTGGTCATCCAGTCTTTTATATCCTGGACGCACTCAGTTAGTCTAGACAACTTAGGCATTTCGTCTGGTTTAGTTGAGATATATAGTTGGGTATCATCAGCGTAGCTCTACTTAAGTATCCTTGGTTAAGAGTTTAGTTTTAACATTAATAACTATAACATGGCACTGTAGGTCTGTCAAACGCTGACAAATGCAGGTTAAAGTTCACTATTCATTGACAGCCTATTTGGTTAAACCTTACTTAAGAGTTCTACAAAAGCAATTGTTAAGAAAAGTCTAAAATCTTACGGTATTATGATTCCTTGATCATAATGCAATTTCTTTACAGTGCAGACTTCCACATGACTTTCACTACATCAACCCTTGCAGAAGTATATTATTAAAGATTGTTTTCACCATAAAAGGACCATTTATGTATTTCAGTAGATTAGTAGATTTTTTTTAAATGAGATGGAATGCAAATAATCTTTTTAGTTTAAAGAACATCCATATTATGTAGAGATTTTTGGAGGGACCTTTAAATTCTTATAGAACCTTTATATTATGTGAAGGCAATTACAAAAATGGTACTTTAGGGAATTAAAATGTTTTTTTCTTGGTTGAGTTTAAATATCCCTTTGTGGCACAATTTTAAGAGCCTGCTGTAAGAAATATTAGCATAGCCATCCAATGCATCCATCTATTTTAATGCTGCTTCCAGGACCAGTGAAATAAAGGGATCAACATTTATGTTCTGTTCTAAATTCAGTGTGTTATTGGGCACTATTTAAAATCACTTTCTCAGTTATTAGCATGTCCACTATGATACAATTATTACTAGAATGTGTTTACTTTTTTGATATTATCTCTGTCTGATCAGTTAATCGAAACTGCTTTATGGCATCAAGGCCGTCTGCTAGCATGGTCCTTATATACGTTATCTCTGGCCGAGCAGTCCTGACAGTATAAAATACCTAAATGAATTCTCTTTGAGGACCTACTTTAACGATCAGTCAAACATCCATTCAGTATACTCCAAAGTGTAAAAAAAAATGATACTCAATTTGTGGAAATCTCAAGGGAAGTAAATGACAGTTGCGAGGGAGGAATTCAGAAGCACTTCTGAAGGTTCCAGAGGGATTCGTCTTCTCTGAATAAACTCTGATTAATGTAACACTCTTCCTCTATTCCTTTAATTCAGTTCTATAACCAGAGGGGATAAATAGAGTTCTGCAGTGACAAAAAGCAGCAGTGTGACTGGGGAGATATGATAAATGGCATAAAAATAGAGCAGCTCCTGCAAGACATGCACACCGTTTTTTTTTTTTACTTCTATGCATATTCTGTTAGAGGGTAGATTATTATCTTATTCCTATGACAAAACAATCCTATTCAGTAGAATATTTGGCACTAGAACATGATCAAATTAGTTGCAACTTGAAAAAACAAACAAACAAAAAAACAATAGGTAACAGAGTAAAACTGTTATCCTCTTCTTAACCCTGATTGCATACACTGAGTGCTTGTGATAGCAAGATGATTCATATTCACATGATGAATTATTCTTTAAAACACAACTCAGAAAAGGAAAACAGGCCCTGTGAATAATTTTAGATATAACAAATGTGAAGATTGCTGAAATAATGTCTATGGCTTTAAAGCTGTTGCTAATATAAATCTGTCTCCTGTTTATACTCATACTATTTTTTCTCCCTCAGCACTGAACGTATTTTTAATAAAAACTGCATGGACTATGATGCAACATGGACCATAAGGCAACTTCCTTATAGGTTTTGTGTGATAAAAATGAGTACCATTTAAGAGGTTATAGCTCTATTGTGACTAGATTCACACACTTTAAATCCACTTAAAATTGTATACAGGCCACATAGCATAGATACATTTATATATATAGGTCTTTGCTGTTATCACTGAAATCCAGTCAGGAGTGCACATTCCAACCAATGATTGAATAAACAGCCCATGATTCCTTCTGCTATGTGTTTGTAGCTTCTCACTTTTACTGCCATTTTTTTATTCATTTTTCATGGAGTCTCTTAAAGGGGCACTTGAACTTTCCGATTAGCTATTGCTTTTGTTAGTTTTCTAGTTTCCAGCAAACTCTGCCCAGCTTTGTCGGGTGAATTACTGATGTTGCCTGAATCAGGAGTATTTTGCTTATATAATATACCTTACATTCAGTGTATTTTTCTATACTGTGCGTCACTATGGATCCTATTGTCACTGTTGTCGACCCACCACTCCTTCTGTTCACTCCATCATACCTCTCGGTTCTGCCCTTTCTAGCTAGGCTGCTTTAGCTAGAGATGCCGGAGTCTTAAGTTGCACTCCTCACAGATATAAATAATCCTGCAAGTTTAAAAAGAACTAACTCTCTCCTCTGTTCTCTCTGAGGGGAACTGCTGCACATTTGCCAGACTGACCACCGTGGGAAACTGCCCTTGACTGGTTCTCGTTCCACCCGGGCCCTTCCCCAAGCTGGGGCAACCGCTGCATAAGGCTCCAGCAGAGATTGTTCCTCCTGATCCTGATATTTATGGACTACAGACACTCTGTTTCTCTTCCAACAGTATTTACCTCTCTGGACACTTAGTCAAACCACCTCTGTCAGCCAAAGAGGGCCTATCTGCCTATAACCTCATTCACTGAGGCCCTCTCTTGTATTTATTCTCTATTCTTGTTTCTTTCTCTGGGTCGACCTGAGGAAGATGGGTTCCCCTTTTGAGTCTTGGTTCCTCCTGAGGTTTCTTCCTACAGCTGAAAGAGATTTTCCTCACCTCTGTCACGTCTGGCTTACTCACTGGGGGCTTGGACCTGGACTATATAAAGCTGCTTTGTGTCAACCTGGTTTCAAAAAGCACTATATAAATAAATAAATAAATAAATAAATAAATAAAATTGAATTGAAAAAATAATAATGAAATCATTTTGGTTAATGAAAAATAGATGCCCTCTTTGAGGGGCATCATTGGAAATCTTGTTTAGCTTAATTCTATTTTAGACTTCTGTATAAGAACAGGAGTGGTGAAGTCAATATGATGTAACCAATGTGCAATTGTTGTTCGGGATCCATGTTCAGGGTTTCTGCAAGTTAATAAGTTTTTATTAAATATCAAGACTTTTTTGCGTTTTCTGTTTTGGGCACTTCACTTTGTTTGAAAAGTATTTGCAAAAAATATATTTAAGATTGAATGTTCAAAAGAAATACACAATAATAGCTGACAAATTTAAAATGTCAAGTGCTGTAATTGGTCATTTCCAAAATGTGAAATATGAATCTAGTTCATGTAACGTGTTCCTCCCAACTTAATATATAACAGGTTATTGATTACTAGTTTATTATGATTTTGTGATCATACTGTCCATTCATGCATTGCTATGTTGTTATATGATTCATCTACAGTTATTGATTACCGTTGAGTGCACTTTGCTGATTTATCACAGTCATTGGAGGGTAGCTTGCACTGCTGCTTAGAACAGCGTCTGAAGACCCATCAATCCATAAGATCTATTTTTAGTCAGTCAGCACGAGGCAGCACAATAGGCTCATTATGTGAGATCCTAATAAATCCTCATTTCATTAAAGCAGCATTTGTTCAATTAGCTCCTTGACCACCATCAAATTTTAATCTTCAGTGAGTGAGCGGGGAACAAAAGCTCTGTCTGATGAGGAAAACAAAGAGGCTGAATGGCGTCTAGCAGGAAAAAAAAATAGAAGAAGGAATGATAGGATGATCTTTCATTCATTTCAAGTTCTTCATTTTAAATCTTGCAAAGAGATCTTGTTCAGCCTCCTTGTAATATTTCCTGGTATGAGTCAGAGAAGTACATACGATTAAGAGATTAATCCATCTCTAATGCTGGAGCTTCAAAACATTACAAGCTTCCTCCACCACTCATTCATAATGGCAGCTTTTCAGTTAAAGAGTGTTCGACATGCAATTGGGTAATCTGACCTCTATGGAATTTCAGCTGGTTTAATCAGCAGAAAGAGATTGGAACAGAACAGATGAATACCATATGACTGAGATGAATAATATTAATGTGAAGCGTTCTTCATCACTGCTGTGAATGGTCACCAGTGGTACATTGGTGGTCCTTCCTCATTGATGGATGAGGTAGAGGGGAACTAATGCATTGTGCCACATTAAATGAGCTACAGTCAGTCCAATTACACCTCCAGAGTGCACTTATAATTGTTGGTGTTTCTCATAAAATGACCAATGAGTGTCGCTTGGTGTTTCAAATAAACTAAATTTGGTATATAATGTTAAAGCATTGATTGGACAATTTACAAATGTAAGGATTTCCCTGCAATACTTAGCTTTGCAAATGAAATGGAATGGAATGTGCCATAAAATCTGCAGGTAAAACCCTCCGCAAATGATCAGATGCCAATGAAATCAGTCAACAAATCCCCCTCCACAGGCAGACCACACGGCCAACAACAAGCGCAGTAACAACAGTTTCCATTTTCACCCAGTGAGACAGGAAAGAAATTAGACTGTCAGCATCACTTTGGAGTGAACATGGAGCAAAGGGCGCCTTGCTGACACTAAATGGAAACTTTGACAGGTGGAGAGATGGCCTTCTGTCAAACCCTGTCACTATCTATTGCTGAAACAATCAGATCATGAAGCAAATCCTCAGCTTACCATGCCTGAAAAAAACATGTAGCAGTCACGAGATTTATTGAGCACTTCTAAAAGAAACACTGTTATTCTATGACACCTGATTAGATGAAGTGTATGGGTTAAAAAAAATCAAGGTCAAGTACTCTGGTGACCCATTGCACTTACACCTCAACAAGTTCTGAAGTTCTGAGAACTGAAGGTCTATGAACTGCTTATTTTAAGTTACATCATATAATGGTGGATCACATAAATAATTAAATTCAGTGTTTTATATTCAACAAATACATCAGAATAGCATACATCAAGATGTTACAGAAAGTTAACAGAGATACAAATGTAATATATGGTGCACACTAAAAATATTTGTTTTTGTGTTTGCAAAAACAAATGTCATTGCACTTTTGTTCATAAAGCAGTATTTTTCAAATAAAAATGCACAATATACTACTTTTGAATTTTGCGTATAACAAAATTAATCAGCGATTAATCATGATTAAAAATGTAAAATGTTGCCCAGCATTGAGATATGGAATGGTGGTATTTGATTATTCTTCCCTTGAGAGTTTTTCAAAGATCCATATATCTGAACTCCCTGTTCTCTAAGGATTTTTAATTAAAATCATTGGAGGCCAACAAATTGAACAGTCAGTACAATCATAGAAGGAGAATTTTAATTAAGATAAAGTGTTCTCATTTTAATAATAATAATAATAATAATAATAATAATAATAATAATAACATTTTATTTGTCAGCGCCTTTCATGACTCTCAAGGTCACTTTACAGGAAATATATTACAATAAAAAAGACATATAGATATTTTAGTCCCAATTATTGGAATGTTTTTATTTTCTTGATATAATAGAAAAAGCCCTTTAGTGTATTGGTTTTGTTTTGAAAGTTGCAGTAAGACCAATAGTCCACATATGTGGAGATGCTGGAACTTATCCCATCACTCATCAGACAAAATGCATAGAAACAGCCTGGACAGGTCTCCAGTTTATCACAGGGCAAACACACACACCTAGGGACAATTTATCAACTCCAACTCACCTTGACCTGGAGTTGAACAATGGGATTTTTTGGTTTGAAGCAACAGTGCTAACCACTGGGCCACTGTAGCTGCAGAGGTAATGAAGTAATAATCGCTGCAAGTTTTTAATTAGGTTAAGAGAACGTTTTGTTAGTGTTCTATTAAACATATCTAATACTGCAACAATAGCTTGTGGGAGCAGCATGGACCAGTATTCTGGAGAGCATCCTGAAGATGAGCTGCTTAAGAATTGTACTGGAAATTTCTTGTCTCTTGGTTATTTTCACTCCCCTAAAGGATAGCAGTAGGGTGATGGCTTGCATGCAAATGTTCTCTCACATTGCACATTGCTATTAGTGGAGCTCTAAGGCTTGCTGTACAAGCTGAAAGGAAGCCAGCTCTGATGTAGAAACAAACCAAAGCATCGCTCCCCTTGGAGATGCTGTTGCTGTGCCAAACAAAGCTCATGTATACCTCTGTACCTGCTTTATTCTTACTCATTTCATTCACCTATCCTCATGTGAGCAAACAAAGCCCACAAGAAAGTGACAGACAATCTCACACTCTCTGCTGAGGAAGCCGAACTGGCAGTGGCATGGAGAGACTTGTTGAAGTCCATGCATCTCCACTTTGGAAATCTTGCCCTATATTTACCAAACAGCTTAGCGATGAGGTAGAGTACAGCTTATAGTCTCACGGGATGTGGACCGTTACCATTTTAGAAAGGGCAATTAATCAAGAGCACTCAGTGTGGAAGGCAGGAGAGCAGAGGAAAGAACACATACTGAAATATTAATCATCTCAGCTGCTGTGCTCCATCCTGGGACTTCGGAAGCATCATGGAATCAGAGTGTGCTCCTTATGCTGGAAAGGACCATGCCATTAGAGGTCTCTGAAACACTAGAGGGCACTTGTATTTTAATTTTAAGTATGGTGTAAAATAATGCCAAGTAAGGAACTATTATGGATTGTAGAGTTTTGGTGATGTGGGCTGCGAGGTGTGTGGTCATGGGGTCATTCTCATGAATGAATTTTCCTCTCAGTGTACCTTATTATTAGGATATGCTGCACTGCAGTCTGTTACTAATTGGACAGTGATATCATTTTGTCGACCTTTTGTATTTTAACCTCGGGGTCACTGCTTCATTTCAAATCCTGTCTGCTGGAAGGCCAGAAATAGAAAACAACAGAAACAGAACAGCCTGCATTACACACTGTATCACCATTGTTGGGGTAAAACTTTATTTAACTTTATTACAGAAGGAATTGTTACTAGGTGAGTATGTTCATGTAATGAGATTTTATAATTAAAGTATTATACGATGCTGTTTTCACAAGTGCTGGGGTATAAATACTACAGATAAATAACCTACAGTTAAGTGATGTACTAGCAACAATATGCATGTTATTGCATGTAATGTTAACATGTGAAATAGCACTACTCAGGTCAAGATTGAACGGGGATTAAAAGCTGTTAAAAAGCTGCTCAGGTAAATAGTTTTAAGATGTAATAGAATGATTCTTCTATGGCATTGCTCAAAGAATCACTCACCTTTTAGTGTTTAAACATCTATTAGTCATTGATTTTTACAAAAGCAAAGCTGGGGGCCCTGCAGGTGTTGTTGCACAATAAGGCTATTATGTGCTGTACATTAGAAATGCATGTATTGGGGAGACACATATACAAGCAGTTTTTAACAGTAATCACTTGTAAATTGTTGCTATAAGTGCTGGCAGTAAATGAATGCAATTTCATGCATGTGTTAAAGTGCAGGAGCATGAAAAAGGTATTGTGGCAGCTTTAAGTACCATCCAGACAACACTTAAAAAACACATTGTCTGACAAGATTGTAAACCCAATATGCGATCTGAAGAACCCCAAACGTAAACATTTCAAAACTGCATTAAGTGTACAGTTCCAGTTCTATGGTGCCTGTTGCATATAAAGGCATTGACTGAATGCATACCTAGAAGTAATAAAAAGTTTTGATTTTTATTCTTAAAAGACAAATTAAAACAATAACAGTAAAAGAATACAGTCCCTGTCTAGTTGTTAATCAGTCACATAAATGCTTTCTCAATTTGGACACCGAATTCTGCACAATTGAGCTTTTCTTTTAAATAAATGCTGCAGTTATAAAGGAACGAATTCATTAACTGAAATTATAATAAATAAATAGGATATTTTTCTTCGAAATAAACTCTGTCTTTGAATTGTACCTTTGCATGGAAAATGGATCTCTAATCATAGTAGTAGTTCACATTTCTATCAATAGACCTATATTTTAAAGGAAGTAGGTGATGTAAATGACATAGTGTGCAACAGAAGTACAGATACTATAACTTTCCAGAGTACTTATAGCATGAGTCTTAAAAACTTTTGCCATTAAAAGTAATTTTCATCAGACTCTATCCATATCTTTGGGGGCATTGCACCATGATCTTTTTGTTCCTCCACTAGCTTTGTAAACACAATTTCCACTCAGGCAAACGTCTAATCGGACAAATGAAACAGCGGTGCAACAGATTTAGCTTATCAGAAAGCATCACATTAGCAGGAGCAGCAGGAGGCACCGGCTGAGAAATGAAAGAAATCTTTCCTTTTCCTTGCAACTTTTCTTTTAGATAAGTCCATCTGTCAACAGGAAACTATCAAAAACACATAGTCCAACTAGAAAGACCCAAAACGTGAGTCTGTATGATCTGACTGCAAGTCATTAAGATCTCAGACATCAGAAGTTTAATTTTAAGTTCTGTTGCTCATATCATATTGATTTATCTCAAACACTTTTTTATTTCACTCTAGGTGTTTTAAAGGAACTTTATTAACAGCGGTGTCTTCTTTTTTTTTTTTTATCTCAGAAAGCGACAGAAGGAAATTTCAGTCCACTCTAATTTGATCAAAATCTTCCCAATATTATTTTTCCAGGAAAGCTATAATTTATCATTTGGTGAGCTTAAGTTGTTGGGTGCAATTTATTATAAAGTCAGTATCTTGTTTAAGACTTGAAAGGATACTGAGAGAAATGTTTGGTCCCAAAGGTCAACAAATGTGGTAATACATTCTGTAACTCAAAACAGGCCTTCTATAACTAATGTAGAATACTAAGGCAATACAATAAGCTTTAAATCTAATATCTGTGACCAAAACGAAATCCAAGGAATTAAAACCGTCACTATGTAATCCAAAAAATGCATTTATACTCAATACATTTAGAGACTGTAGTTATGTCAATTCATTTAATATTTACTGTTAAGATTGAAGCAAACCTATGAAAAAGAGTTCTTTAAAAATGAGAAAGTGAACAGATGTTTTTCTTAGAAACATACGTGTGATTAGCCTTTTCCTGCTTTCAACACATCAACTTCAAGAACTGACTGTTCCCTCACTGCCTAATAAACCCCACCTCTTTACATGCAACACTGCAAGGACACAGTCAATGTTATTCACGTAATCTGTTAGTGGTTATTTATGTTGTGACCAATTTCAAGACATTTCAAGAATGTGTTCATTTTTTAATATTAAATGAGTTTTGCTTCAAGAAAGTCTCAGAAAAAAGAAATTTTAAATTTTAAATTTGAAGGACACAGACAGCATTTATTAAAAAAGGATAATAAGGAAGTCAATCCTTTAATACTATAACATGTTGCTTCTATGCACAGCTAAAATTTTGTGATAACCTGGAATATAGTGAAGCTACAATCGGAATTTTATAAACAGGTTAAATAACCATTGGTTAACACTTGAAGCTCTACTTGCAAATTTCATTCCATCTCTGTACACATTGCATATAAACTTTGAGCTTCTGAGTAGGGATTGGTGATATTAAAAAAACATTACCACACCTCTAGACAGTTTTATGTGATCATATGTTTCATTGTGTTTGGTTTTTCTGAAGTTTGACAAGTTGGAACAAACAAAAAGAAAAACTTTTAAATATAATAATCAAAACTATGAATACAACTCTTGTTCAACATACATGTGTGAAATCCAGTTAGAGATGACTAGATATGCTCTCTTGGCAGAGGTGGGTAGTAACGAATTACATTTACTTTGTTACATTTACTTGAGTACATTTTTGGGGTAACTAGTACTTTTAGAGTATACTTAAAGATAGGTACTTTTACTTTTACTCAAGTACATTTTTAGTGAAAAAACTTTACTTTTACTTCGCTACATTTGATGGCGTTCCTCCGTTACTGACAAAATTGTAATAAATATTATATATATAAAATAATAATTCGTTTACGTGACTTGATCTGAAGTCTCGCGAGACGTTGGAGAGGCTGCTTCTCGCTTTAAGTTCAGCGCGCGTTTAGAAAGATGATGGCTGAAGCAGAGGACGACGTGTGTGAGCTATCGGGGGCAGATCACCCGTGGCCTCAAATCAACTCTTTTCACTTCAAGGTGTGAGAAAGAACAGTTTCATAATGCGATGCAGGCTGTGTGCACCAAAAAAAAAGCGACATCGCTGCGTTCAAAAATTCCAGCTCCAACCTGAGAAAACATGTAGCGGTAAGTGTCAATATGATGCCTATTTGAACCCTATTAATGGTAATTTGGTAACTATGGGCACTTTGACCTTATAGTACCATATTTCACACACTGTCTGAAAGTTTTTCCTCATATGCGCGCTTGTGCAAGCAATGACAAATATTTTGTGAACCTTACAAACACACGTTCGTTTGTCCTAGCGGCTGGTAGCCTAGTGGTTAGGGCATTCGCCCTGCGATCAGAAAGTCCAGTCCCAAGACCGCTAGGCACCGCTGAGGTACCCTGAGCAAGGTACCGTCCCACACACTGCTCCCCGGCGCCGTGTT
>JBBPDB010000128.1:23249889-23266644 GCA_037974465.1 Brachypetersius altus
CTTCCATTTTCGAACAATTGCACCAACAGTTGTCACCTTCTCTCCCAGCTTCTTGCTAATGGTTTTGTAGCCCATTCTAGCCTTGTGCAGGTCTAGGTAATGCCAAAATTTCTAGTGATTGTGCCGGGATTAATTTATCATACAAAATCAAAACATCCCGATCGAGCACAGAAGAAGCGAGGCCCTTCGAGCACACCCTCTCCATTGGCGGTTGTTTTTGAAAAGGCAAGAACATTTTCCAGTAATTCCAGTTAATATATGGCCTGTGCCAGTCTTTGTTTTAATACAGAGAATGTTGTTCTAACAGTTTTAAAGCTCTGAATACACTTCATTCACGCACTTCGTTCAGAATATTAAAATGAACTTGAATTCACTTGTTTAATGAGAGAGGATATTTAATTGCATAATATTTCAGCTATCTTGCTTTTAGACTTTAGACTATTTGTGAGTGGGGCCAAGTAAAATATATTTTTTCAAATTTTCTTTTATTTTGTGCATTGTTTGAATGCTATATAAATATTTTCATAGTTTTGTAACAGATTTATTCTTTTAATAATTTAATAATAATGATTTCTTTCTGTGTTTTAGTTTTGTTTTTCCTCCAGGTGTTTCCTCATTTTTGGTTTTCGGTTTCAGACAAAAAATCAGTGCATCCCTCTTATTTATGTTACAAAATAAAATTTTTCTGCATAATTTAGGAGTAAAATGCATTTAAAAAAAAACACATTGCCACGGAAAAAGCACAAAAAATAAATATTTGCAGATTCTGCGTTGTGGAGATTTCCGCAACTGAATCTGCAAGTCCTGATCTGCATAAAACTGGGGGATTACTGTATATATCTGTTCCTAAGACCTATCTAAAATCATAAATAGAATAATTTTTAGGGGTATTAAGATATTTGAATATTTGACAGTGATGAAAGACTCTGGTGTATGTGCTGGCCTTTTCATTTAGATACAGTCTACTTTTTGCCCAGTATTCTGCATTATCCACATCCCAGAATTATTTTTCCGGTGTAGCTTTCTAATGGTTAGCAGCAAATACTAACACAACACCCATCAGCTAAGCCTCACACGGCAATGCTATTAGCAGGCTGTTAGTGTATCCTGAACATCAGTAACTGAAGCTGCTCAGTATAGTATAGTGTGCACTTCACCTAGACTTAGTAACTGAAATTTGAATTTTGTGGAGCAGGCAGTCGTAGACTAGGCTGCCGACCTGGAGCCAGCTCTGGGACACTAATTGCATGTTTAGTTCCTCTACATTTCCTTTTCTCTAAGGTAGAATTAAATAATTCACTAACTCAGCACGGGGCTGCATAATACTGACAATATTCCGTTGGTGATACACAATGTGAATGGCTGTTTTCAACATGATTGTGGAAGGAAGGGTCCAAGTGTATGCAGCAAATCACACTATTTGGGATAATTGGGACCCCAGAGGCCTCTGGCTCTAGTCAAAGTCATTGTTTTGGAACCCCTGCTGAAAATTCTGCAATGCCAACCTTTTAAGTACTTAAGGATCACTCTCTGATCAGAATTTTTTTGTTTGAACTCTACACCAATTAAAAGCAATCTATTTGTTATGTGACCATGGGCATGTGATGCACCGCTGTTTCCTTATATTGCTCACAGGTATTAAATAAGTACCCTTTAGCCTGCGAATTTTCAAAATTTACGATTTTTCTGATCTGATTTAACCCTAAATTATAATCATTTATTTAACCATATATATATTTGCCCTATCTATGCTCCTCAAATGTGCTTTCACAGCAACTGTTCCTCAGCAATTGGAGGCTATTTCTTATTAGACTGAACATCATTTTTGTTAACATTGCACATTTTGTTTGTACAATGGTAGCTATAAGGGAATGTACTTGTGGATGGAGTATGAATAGGTCAGATCTTAGCGAGAAAAGATTTCTTATGGCTTATGACCCTGTTTTTCTGAAGGAGGGCATATCAATCAGATTTTCTGAAAAAAAAGGCGGAATGAAAGATGTTTACTTCTGGACTGGGATTCATATGCTGGTGTAGGTCTTTCAGCTTACAAGGGATATGTGCAGTGGCTGAGAGTGCAGCCAATATCTTTGGACCAAAATCTCCCCATGTCATTTCATTTGATCCCAGGATGCATCATGGCATCTCTGAAATCGACCTTGTGAATCTCCGTTCTGCTTCAGGAATTCATTTAAGCTCTTGATTTCCACATTTGGTACCAACACAGAATAAATGCGGTCCATTGAGATTTTGCCTGCAGGCATAGCAGCAGCGCTGAAATCTAATACCCATCTATACAACATTACACACACGCACAGCGTTACTTGTCATTAAGGCTTTACGTGATGAGTCAGTCACATCTAAAGTAAGTGTGTTGGACTCAAGGTCAGGGTATGAAAGTCAATGTGCTGTTTATTTACTGGTGGAGACTTGTGTAAGGCCTCTATGCTATACCGACATGTAAACTCACTGAGGTACAAATAATGTGTTTATTTGCATACATGACCTTTTACCCTTCCAAGTATGTGTTATTTATCAATATTTGCAAATATATTGTGTCAGGACATAATAACTCAGCATACCTCTAACATATACACACTGTGCAATTAGTCTATATCCTTATTCTATAAATCTCACATGCTATCTGTCTTATACCACACTATAAGATAACAGTAAGATACTAAGACACTAAGATACTAAGACACTGGCAGTAACACTACAAATGTTTAACAGATCACAATGTGTTAAAAGTGCGTTTCGATAATGCATTTGTTTTGAGATTGTGCACTATATCTTCGAAGGTATCCAGTTATTTCTCCTAATTAGTGAATTTAGATACTTTAAGGTGCCAAAGGGTGTTCAATTGCACACACACATCTCAAATGTCATAGAAAAACACTGACAATAGATTGGGATGCTCTGGAGCAGCCATGCATGAGTATCAAGGCCAAGTGTCAGTTGGAGGGTTATGAAGCCCCCCGGAATTGGGATGTGAAGCAGTGGAACTGCATCCTCTGGGGTCCACTTTGGGATGAGTTGAAGTGACATTTGTGATCCAGAAGTAACCATGCAACTTCAGTACCAGACCTCACTAATGCTCTCGTCACTGCAGCAAAGGGGCAACAAACTCTATTAATATCCAAAATTAATGAGAATGAGAATCAGAATTGTGTTTATTTGCCAAGTATGTGAGCGAGTACAAACAAAGAATTTGATTCCACTCAATGGTGTCTCTCAAGCACAACAGTATAAAACAACAACAGTGCACATGCTATACAGCAATATTGCATTTTATGCATTATGTTTTACTATTTAAATACTGTTAATATCCATCAAAGCTCTGAAACAATATAAACTATATGGACAAAAGTGTTGAGATGCCTGACCATCACATCAACAGGGACTTCAATGGAATTGGTCCCCCGCTTTGCAGCCAGAACACCTTCCACTCTTCTCCGAATGCTTTCTGCAAGATTTTGAAATTTCTGTGGGAACTGTTACCCATTCATTCTGTAGAGCAGTTATGAGCTCACAATCTCCGTTCCAATTTATCCCAAAGGTGTTGGATGGGGTGGAGTTCAGGGCTCTATGTGAGCCAGTCAAGTTCATCCATTCTGAACTCATCCAGCCATGTCTTTATGGAGCTTGCTTTATGCACTAAGGCACAGTCATGCTGGAATAGAAAAGGTTCTTCCCCAAACTGTGTCCACAGAGGTGGAAGCATGGTGTTGTTTGTACGCTGAAGCATTAAGATTGATCTTCACTGGTAGTAAAGGGCCACCAGAATTCAATAATTAAGGGATCGCAATATGTTTGTCCATATGTTTTATATACAAAATCAAACAGGTAGTTTTGCTCACACAGACTATATGTAGGTAAGTAAAAATGGCCACTAGGGATGGCTGACAAGCTCATTTTAACTGTTTTAACTACACCTTTTTTCTTTTTCTTAGGAGTGCAGTGCAACAACAAATGGCCTTATTATCAGTGTAATATGTAGTTCAGCATAATGGGGTTCTAGAGTATGTTTAATGTTGTTTTTGTTTCTTGTTTCTTGAACTGAAGCCAAGCTTGTTTAGCCTGTATTACATTTTTATGTTTGGAGGTAAGATATAAATGAGACAAAGTGGGCTACACAGAATGAAAATATGTTATTAACTGGTCACAGATAAAATGGCTTCCGGCAATCACACACGCGCTGTTCTATGGGTTCATTCCATGCCCTAGGAGGGCCGCATGTAAATGCAATGAAACATTTCTGTTTGAGAGCGGTTAAGGATAATAACATTTCTGGTTGCAATTTTGTTTTCAGCATTCATTTCTGATTTTCATTTTTATTCCGTGAACCAGTTCAGAGCCCAGTCTGCCTGTGTGTGTCCATGTACATGCTATTGAAGAACATGCACTATATCCATGCCCATGTGTCTGTGAATCTATGTGTATGCGTGTGAGCTTGAGTGCATGTATCTGTGACAGTAGAATCTTCCTCAGTTTCCACCAAGAGCTCTTTAATGATTGATGGTACTGATTCTAAACCCCAAGGTAAGTGTTGCACTGGCTGATTTTTCAGTATGAAAGTGACAGTGGAATAATGTGAAAGGGATCAGAGTAATGAGGTGATACACACACCCAGTCTACCTTCATTTGTCTTTATTTAGCTACATCCTCACCCAAAAGTTAACCAATAAGTTTTATTCTGGAATTTTAATCTCCCCAAATGCATATATTGTATTATTATACATATTAACATTTTTGATGAATGTTCAGTATCATCTTAATAAAACATTCATGAAATATATTTGAAATACTGGATCACTTGTATGAGGGGCATCTTGAAAATATATATATTAGAAATACTTCAAGAAAATTGTAAGCCCAAAATGCTTAAGTGATGTAACATTCCAAAGCATGTATCAACAAACAAACTTATGATTTAAAAAACATTTTAGATATTCTGCTGAAAAATCT
The DNA here is from genome assembly GCA_037974465.1 of Brachypetersius altus. Lineage (NCBI taxonomy): Eukaryota > Metazoa > Chordata > Actinopteri > Characiformes > Alestidae > Brachypetersius > Brachypetersius altus. The sequence continues at coordinate 23,254,858 of JBBPDB010000128.1, forward strand.
TTATTAAATAATTTGGCATTATTGGATCTTGCAGAAAGCTGAATTTATTATTGTTATTATTATTATTATTATTATTATTATTATACTGGGTAACAGCACTGGCAATTGTATCAGAACACCCCTACATTAAGTGTTTCTGAGCAATCAATTTTACAACAGCAGTAGCCATTTCAGATTTTAAAACAAGATTTTGATTTGATTTAGTATCATGTTAAAAAAAAGGTGTTTTCTTAAGCACTTGTTACAAAAAGCCCTTTTCCCCAGAATAATGGATTGTGCCTAATAAGCATTTTAAGAAATGTTTGGGAAGGTGTCAGCAAATTGACATGAAACAGCCTGACACAGAGTCACTGACTCTTTAATCACAGTGAAAGACAGAACTAGCTCACAGACGGCTCCCTTAACCAGGCGCATCCTGTTTGTTTTGCTGTTTTCTTCTCTGCTGCAAAAACAGGCAGCATCCTGAACCCAAAGCGGAGATGAGTTTCCTCATGAGCTAAAATAGCTGTTTCAGCCTTTTATCGTTCATCTCAGCTGCCTTGAACGGCCTGCTTGGAATAGCAATGTTCATGCACTGAGCTTTCCAGGCAAGTAAAAAGAGGCAAAAGTACATATAGAGAGCCTCATCAGAGGCATAAAGTGAGAGATGTGGACTAAAAGGATGGCGCTTCCTCCTCTCTCTCTCTCTCTCTCTCTCTCTCTCTCTCTCTCTCTCTCTCTCAAATCCTCCACATCATCCTCATTCACCTGTAAGAGTTCTCTCACGCCCCGTGAAATGTCTCAGTGCATTTCTATCAGTGAGGGGAATAAAAGATCTGATCCTACCTGCCTGAGGAAGATGAATCAGGGGGAATTACACCAGGCACAGCTTTGCAAAAGCTGGAGCCCTGAATACACTTCAAAAGGAGGGGTTTACCATTTAAAACACTGGCTCTGTCTCTGTTTTTCTCATGGAACATTATGAGATATGTATAGTGTGATCTATTATTAATAGTACAATAAGGACGTGCTTGACCTAAATAGTGAAATAAATCGTAAGGTAATACAGAAACTTCCACAACTTTACTGTCACATATCAAACTGTATTTTTTATCACCACCAGCTATGTGGACCAATAGAAAAGAATAAAAATGGCTTGGAATAGAATCTCAATGCATAAACATTAAAACTGAGAATGATTTTTCCTCCTATTATAAAGTCACTCCTTCAGAGATAAGGTTGTGTCTTTTGGGGATAAACACTAGAATGATGGATTTGTACCATTCTGATATTTTTGAGATTGGTGGGGACGTAAAAGCTGTTTGCAGGTACCACTGGACGCTGAGGATTTTTACTTTTATGATAGTCTTCTGTTAACTAGATCTGTTACTCATAGATTTGGTAGCCAACACAATGAAAAATAAATTTGCTCTTATACTTGTGTTACTCGTCTGTAATCATGTTCCAAGCCGTCCCCTCACCAGTGACCCCGCCTCTCTTCCTTCATCTGAACCAGGATTGTCAGGATTGTTTCTGTCACCTAACAAGATAATACAATGATTGGTGTAGTGAGGAATGAACAGTGATGAAACATATTATGGCTTAGTTGATTAATATTATTACTATCATTGTTGACATTAGCAATTTAAAAACTTTCTTTAAGTGACTTAAAAGAAGCTCCTAACACAAACCTTTCTATTTTTGGCTGTCATCCTGTCTGAGCGCCTGTCAAACACACACAAACTCGTGCTTTCATTCGTGTTTTCGTTATCTTACCTGCATCTCTATTACCTACATCTCAGGAATGAGACCCGTTAACTGTTTGTACACCAAAAATGTTGAAAAAATCTAAATTATTGTAACGTGTCCATTTGTCACATGTGAACACACCACAGCACAGCACACAGTGTGAACAGCATGAAATTGTTCTCTGCAATCCATTCACCAAGTGAAGCAGCGGGCAGCTGGGAATGCAGCGCCTGGGGAGCAGTATGTGGGGACAGTACCTTACTCAAGGGTACCTCAGTGATGCCACTGGCTGTCCTGGGATTCAAACCCATGGTCTTACAGGGGCAGATTCCTAGCCACCAGGTTCTTAGTTGCTAGGGAGATTTCAAAAGCCCCTGGATACTGGGGACATGTTCCTACCACCTCTACTAAATTCTGCTTTTACTATTTTACTAAAGATGAATGTATTTCCTCTTCAGTTCCACCTCAGCCATTCACATTTAGATCTTAATCCCTTTAAGGTTCATTTATATTCTAACAGGTCCCACTTTATAGTTTTAGGATTGTATTTTAATCTGAAGGGATTCCTGAAAGAGATTAGAATAGCTAACAAAGTGCATTTTCTATGCCTGTAGATACAAAACGTTTCTACTACAGTTAAAGAGTGAAAACAGTATTATAGACACTTTTTTCCTTTCAGCTACTTTTCTAATGACATTTACTTCTAATCAATATTTCATCGACTTCATATTAATATTGAACAAGGCCATGCATGGTGGTGGCTAACCAAATGCTTCAGTATTCAGTTTCAGTATTTGCCCTTGGTGATGGTAAAAGCTCATTTGCTGCTAGTTCAAAAAACCTCGGGGGCCGATGTGTGCCATTGCAGCAAGCAGGAATAAAGCCTGTACAAAATGCCACCTCCCAGATATATGGCTCAAACCTGGGCCAGAAAAAGCACCTGCTAATGACCCACATACTGCATGGCATGACGATGCAAAACAGGGCAAATGTGGAACCCAACCCTAAGAGGACCACATCTCAGACACCATTAACCACAACTACTAGAACTGGCCCACCACTAGGCCATTATTATCCTCTATCTCACCTAAACTGATATTTTAACTAGATGTTGCTACCAGTCCCAGTTATGGAGTATGTTTCAAGACAACTTTAAAAGATCAGATTTCTGAAATCATGCAAAATGGATTCAAGTCTTTGGAAATTTAGTCAGTTTACATTGGGATATCTTTTGTAGAATTTGAGACTCATAGATAAGATAGATTCGGACGGTAAAGCTTGTGTGACAATCAGTATTCTATTCTTACAGTTTTGTGGCCATATTAGAGGAGACAACAAAAACCACCAGAATATATGTGTGCACAACCTTTACTTAGTTATTATTATTTATTATTTTTATTTGGTTATTATTATGCTCATTTGACAAAGACTGACTTTCATCTTACTTGCTATCACTGTGTTTGTGCATCAACGTGTTACGGTTGTAAATTTACCAGTAGAAAAGATGTGCAAATGCTTTGTGGAAATTGCTTTAACTATAATATGGTTTGACTGTAAACCATACAACAACTGCGGCTCCTGATATTATATAAACTGGGCTAATTTAAGCTTAGCATGACTTCAGGCTACATTTTTCTTAACTACATACCTTATTAATGTTGTTAAATGATACTTACATGAACCTGATTCATTTTGCTGGTGTGGAATATGTGTGTGAATGAATCTGACATAGTCTAATGAAGGAGGACTGCCTAATGAATGGGGTAGATGGATGAGCTCCTTTCCACACAGCAGCAGATTAGGTTTGCCCCTCATTTGTAATCTTCAGTGATGTGCAATAACTTCATTTCATGTATGTAACTCAAGCAGTCCATGGAGAATAGAAATGGTGGGAATACTCTTGTGACTACAAGATTCTTACATGATTGTTGAAAAAAATCAATAAAGGTAAATTTGCTTTCTAATCTCAATGTCACAAACAATAAAAAAATGTATACTCAGAGCTGGAGATAAATGAAAGCGCATCTATTGAGGGAAATTAATGAGCTCATATTATGAGCTTTTCTTTGATGACATTAATGCTGTGCTGTGCAATATCTATGCAAATTCACCAAACTAAAGGAGGAAGCTGATGACACCTCCTATTAGCGTGATATAGGTGTCTTCTCTCTAGACAATATTGTGCTCTTAATGGCAATATGCCACTGCCAGCACAGCAGAAATTCTCCATTACCTGTGCAAAAAATATATGATAGAAAGTAAATTGAATAGTGCACCATTAGATGAATGGACAGAGCACTTGTGCTTATAAATTAGAAGGATGCCTGAACATACAATATGATTTTCCAGCAACCGCAGTTATTCGGGTCTGCAAGGCAGAGATAGGCTAAAGCAGCAGCTTTCCATTAGCCGACCTTGCTGTCTCTGGGAGGTGAAATTAAGACTTAAGGTGGCAAAAGGCACAGCAAAGGCAGTGACGTGCTCTAATTGATTTCAGGATCGATGAGTTTAAAAAAATGTAATGAAGTGGGCGAGGGCAGAGGTGGCTTCTCTTTTTGCCTTATAAACTTACTGCAGACAATTACGTGCAGCTCAGTCCGCACGACCAGCACTTTGGCAACTTCCTCTGTGAACCTCACCAACGTGGGTAGAGGGGGCTATGGTGGGATAAAATAGCAGGAACTGATTACTCAACTGAGACACAGTTAGTTTCTAGAGCTCAGTTTTTAAAGCCTTTGCATTTTCTTCTCTATTCATTTATTTATTTTTATCTGGGAATTAGTGCTGATCTCCCCCAGTCAGCATTTCTCTGCCCACATTGTTACAGCACTTTATTTTGCCATTATTTTAGATTTTGTTTCTTTTTCTTTGTTTTAATTTATACTACTATTTATACTAGTGTGTGCTTGAAATGAAAGGTTCCCAAATGGTCTTTGCAGAGATATGTTCTTACACATGAGGTTTGTCTTCCAGGGACTGAACACATAGTGCACAAACCACAAACAGAACTTGTGTCTCTCCGTGAAAAAACGTAATACATTTCTGCCGGACGGATAACATTTGTGATAACATATACTTTTGAATATTTAACTCTTTTTCATGTATTTTGGTTTAATTTTCTCATCTGTTGATCTTATCATTGTCTTGATGGTCACATTAGTTGGAAGAAACAAGAAAGGAGAGTGAGCGAAACCAAGACTGAAGCTGAGTGAAAGAGACCTCTTTTTCATCCTTTTCTCTTCAGTAATGCTGATTAGCAATTAATTATTTCTCACTGGTTGCATTTTTATTTTTTACTTTTGGTCACAAATCTGGGCTTCTGGTACTTACTGATAGCTGTGAACAGAGATAGAAATCCTAAAATCTTTTTCTGCATAAGTCAACTGGAATCAGTATTTGCTACGTGATACAAAAAAGTCAGTCTAATGTGCATCCTTTACATTTTATTTTGTTATCGTTATGAAAAATGAACATACTCTCTATAATGGCAAGAAAACAAAAGCAAATCCATAAATTTTTTTATTGACACATGACAGCAGAAGCACTATATCTCTTTACCTCCTGCAAAGACTGCATACCATAACATGACCCTAGTGTTAAGCAACATATAATACAGTGTTTCCACTAGCACCGTTTGCCAAAAACCAAAATGACCTCCTGCCCCAAAAGGCCACTTTTCCAATGAAAACACCACAGTGCTAATTCTCTTGCGCTAACTTGTCATGAGAGGATCTATGGGTTCCCTGAAAAAGAAATATGAGAGCAGTTTCTGTAGTTGGTGAAGGAACACCACTGTACATTTGCTGCATTTATACAGCTGCATGTACACTACAGTAACTCATTCATCACTGATGTGTGCCCATGAGTATATCAGCTCTCAGTGAAAAGACTCAGTCTCCTTCTGAAACTCCCACTCTATTTTGGCAAAATGAGCTAGTGAAAACATTAGCATGGAGGTTAATGCTATCATGTTGAAATGAAGCTTTTTACCTTGGGTCATAATCAGCAGATTGGTTTTCCGTAGGTGTTCTTCTAAATCTCTATCGTCCCATATTGCTGAGAAGCACTCTTGTGCAGTGTGGCCCCCTAACTAATTACCCTGTTAGAGTTGAGCACATGCTGTCAAAGGAGGCCACAGAAGTTAATTTGCATGAAGCTAATTAATTTATTTCCCTCACTCTGCGAGCACTGGGGTATTGTTCTCCTTTCGGTGAACTTAAAATATCACATCACGCTTTGTCGTCAATGTTACCTTGAGTGACTAATCTCATCTAAAAAAAAGTGGCATCAGAAGTGCTTTATCTAAAGCAGTTTTTTTATCCACACAGCTCTAAAAGGGGGTATTTGGATGGATTCATTAATATTATACAGGTCAAAACACCAACTATAGAGAGGAGATGGGTCATACAGCTCCGATCATTATTAGGTGTACAAGGGGGACTCAGTTAGTTACAGTCCTGGAGGTGGGATTTACTAGTAGTAGTTATGAGTTTCTCTGTTAAATTAACAAGTGCAAGGACTGGCAACTGGTGTCAGTTAAATCTGATGAAAGGCCCTGTCAGTAAGAATGATCAAAATCTCATGAACTGAGACACTGATGTACAAAAGAGTTAGAGATAAATTCAGCATAACATGAGGGATAGTGGGGTCAGAGTGGGATAAAAAACCCCAGAAAAACGACTGATGTATCCACAGCCTTTGCATCAGTCAAGCAATGTCAGATGTTTCTGGACAACCCTCAATGTTCTCTTCTGTGATAAGCCGTCCTGGAGACACAGAAGTATAAGATCTAAAATTTAAGAAGAAAACTTCTCCAAACAGATCTGTGTAATGAAGCAAAGTTGGTTTGGCAGTTTTTGTAGACAGCTGAGGTGCATTCCTCAGGGGTCCAAAAGCAGACTTTGGCAGGCGTGGTGGTGCACCCAGAACTTTGGCTCACTCATTAGTGCACGGACCTGCAAGTTCAAAGATCCTAGGAGTGAATGATTTACAGAGATTGTCAGCATCAAAAAGAATGCAAAACAACCCAACAAACACAGACTAATGTATTATGAAACAGTTTTATTAAAGCATGCATATATGTTCATGTCTATTACAGAAAACATGCATTTTATTTCCTGAGGCCAATTCCTCATTGCCATTAAAAATAACATGTCATTATAAGATAAGATAAGTAAGAACTTTATTCATCCAGAGGGAAATTCTTATGTCCTAAACATGCTCAATGCAACAAAAAGATATAAAGATATACAATAATTTAAAAAGAAAGAACAGAACAGAAGTAATAGTGCAAAAATAATATCACTCTAACTCTAACAAAGCAACAAATACCCATGGCAGATATAATACAATAACATTAGTGCAATGGTTATAGTGTACCATGAATAAAAAGAGTTTTTTGTGGGGGGTGACACACAAGGACAGAACCAGCTGACACCCAGGACAGAATCAGCCTTTTTAATCAGCTTGTTCAGCCTGTTGGCATCAGCTGTCTTCACTGCACTTCCCCAGCTGCAAAGAACACAACACTCTCTACCACAAGTGATAGAACATAGTCAGCATTTTCATACATTGAAAAACCTGAGCCACCCAAGTAGGAAAAGCCAGCTCTGCCCTTTCTTGAAGACAGTGTTGGTGTTCTTGGAACAGTCCTGTTTGCTGTCAATATGTACCCCCAGGTGCCCGTAGTCCTCAACTACCTCCACGTCAGCCCCTCTGATGGTGACAGGGGTGGGAGGAGGAGCCTGCTTCCTAAAGTCCACAATCAGTTCTTTTGTCCTTGTGATGTTTAGCTGTAAGTGGTTCAGCTCACACCACTCAACAAAGCTGTCCACCACACTCCTGTATTCATCTTCCTGTCCATCCCTGATACAGCCCACAATAGCAGAGTACTTGTGTAATCATGAATCTTATTTGTGTGGCAAAAAAGACATTTTTTAAAAATGTACATAGTCTCTCTTGGGCTTCAAGATGATGTCCTCACAGCTTGAAGAACATAACCTTGGCTCAGGCGAAGTTGGCCATTGTGTTAACAATTTTGTCTTTTTTGTAATATGGTCTCTTGAAGCTATCATAATAAATCCAAACAATTAAGCATCATTCATGCTTTAAAATTCTAACTATAGCTAAAACATCTCCGACAGCCCGGTGGGAAATAACATTACAACCTCATTCACTACACTCTGACTTTTTATTAAATTGAAAATTCCACTTTTCCTCATGGATCGACAATAGCATCACACACCTAAAACATATTTTTCACAACACCACCATTTTTTCATTCTCATATCTGGTCCAAAATTATGGTCTTGAAACAAAATATTTAGAGTATGATCAAACAAAAATCAACATCAGCTCATCCATGTTATAGTTACTGCAACTATATCAGAAATAATGCATATTACAACCAGAAAAAAAAGTTACTTTCCAAAATGTATATAGCAATCTCTGCAACTAACCGAACAATATTGGTTGCCTCAAACAAGGGAGGAAGATCTGCAAATTACATAACACAGATTTTAAATGTATAAAATGGGGTTCACTACTTTCAGCATCTGTCCACACTGTACACAAAATATTACAGAAACACCAAACAAGCAACTTTGGCAAGATGCTATCGATCATTTGTCTTCATGGCTTAACCATCACATGACCTCTATATGCTTATTAGGATATGTATCGAATATTGAGCTCAAAAATAAGTTAGCAGTCACTAGTTCTAATTATTTCTAATTAAAGCTATTCTCATCGATTGGACATCTAGGAATTCAATGGAAAATCTATCCATATCTATCTGATACACAACCATAGACAATGACCATATTTGGAACACTTTTATCAATAATTTATGATCATAATCATACCAAATACTTATCCTTGTCATGACTGGCTACCATCCACAGTAAAATACACATATTGAAGTTGGAGTGCATATCTATTCTATTTTTCTCTCCGGTTTTGTTCTGCTTGATGTTCTATTTTTTTCTCTTGATATGTTGTGTCACTTGTTATGGGTATATTGATGGGTGAGGATCAGTTTCACATAACATTTTGACACTGCAGTTATTATTAAAATAATGTCCTCCTCAGCAGAAGAGGGGTGGTGGCTGGGATTGAATTTTTTAAAAGAAACGAAATTGAAAAAATTGATTTTTGGTGTCAGAGTGTTTATGGCAGAATCTATATATTAATTTAAATTGAATGTTATTGCAAGTGGGCTTCCCTTGGTGATGCAGCCTCACCTATAACCTGTGGGTGGGGTTTTAAATAACTTTCAGAAACACTATTGATCATAACCCCACTTCCATGCCTCACTAAATTCCAGGCTGAGAGGAACCTTTCCCCACATCTAAGGGTGTTCAGTGTGTAAAGATCATAATAGATTTAGATTAGCATCAAATATCTTAGAAACACTCTTTTGTCATTAAAATCTATTTGCTTTAAGTATCGTTCTTGGAAGATCTTGATGTGTGAGACAAAAATAACAGGAGGTAGAGACAGCAAGATCTAGCGTTGAATACATTAAAATATACAGTTTTGGTGCATAAAAATAGCAAAATACAGTGTCTGGAGCCCACCCTTGCCTTGGAGCACTAATGTAACTGTCATCTCTGTAGCTTTCATCTCTATTTCTGTTCATTTTGTATTTCTTTGGCAATCATGTTAAAGTAGGAATGTGCAGCTCGTGATAATTAAACAATGCTGTCAGACAAATTGGATGTGTGTTGAAGCAGAGGGAGAACAGTTAGAGCTGTAGGCTCACACCTGTCATCTCCTGCATCTCAAACACTGGCTTACTGATCCCCAAAATAGACAAGTTACACTCTATCAAGCTGAGGAACAATGATTCTGGGGAACAATCTTTATTCCAGTCGAAGAGTTTTCCACCTCTCTTGTGTGGTAATCAAGAATGCAGCAACACCTCATAGGGAGAATAGGAAATAAAAAATATGATTAAAAGCAACATGGAATAATAGATGGATGGACGTTTTACATTTATTTCTTTGTCATTTCTGATTGTCGAATGTCTGTTTGAAGTCCATTGTACCAACCAAAACCGAAGCACCTTACAGAAGTGCACAGAATGTCTGATTTAAAATGCACACTAAAATCACCATAGCTCTCAGAACCTCACCTCCCAAGCAGAATTTCAACTGGTTCAGGCTCTTCGTATTTATCCAAAGAGAAACGAAAAATGTGTCAAGATTAATACTAATCGCAAGTCCTCTCTGCACACCAGTGAACCTTTCAAAGCGAGATATAGGCCTACCAACCCAAACAATTTTCATGCTATGTTTTTAGAAGTAGTTTGCTGAATTTAAACTCGTGTTTCTAAATAAATTTTTTCAGACTTCTTGCAAACCATGTGATTGACAGTATTCCATCAGAATCAACCATTCTTGAAACCCATTCTCTCCTACAAACCTGTGTTTGAATGCAAAACAGTGTTTGCTCTCAGTTTGCAGTGCCTTCATTTTATGTTGTATTTCCATACAAATAACATACATTAGACATTGTGTTTAGCAGAAAAACAAAAAAATACTGCTTGATCTTGATTCTGTTCATGCACTACTGTTTTCTTTTGTCACTTCTATACTTCAGACATAGTCATAACTAGTCTGCTGCCCACAGCTGTCCACTATGAAACCTCTAGTATCCTCTTACACTCTACAAATGACAGGGAATGGTGCACCTGAATAAAAGAAATGACTGATTCTACTTGATCTGGAATTAGCCTTAGCTGCATAATGTCAACACATACACTGTACCTGCTTGTGATGTATACTGAGCACCACTTGAGTTGAATTTCAGTGAGAAATGTTTTAAATACCTAATTAATCACAAACTATTAGATTATGAAGAGTTTTAATATTAAGCCTAATATGTAGCTTCGTATTTTGGATATTGGATTTCACAAAGTAATTTAAAACGTATTTGAATTCGATTAATAATGTGCTTTATCGAAAAACATACACATCTCTGCAACAAAAAATCTCTGTCAAATGTGTTTCCAGTGCTTACTATTTATGAACAATTTGGCTAAAAGTGGATGTTTTGAGTGCAAATGTTACAATTTACCACATTGTTAATTCGTTGTTTCTAAAATATAATGCTTTGAGTTGAGCTCTTTCACTGCTAGCTACACATGCCAGCTACTTCTGAGAAGGATTTACTTTAGTCTGGCTAGATCTCACTGCAAATTAAATGCATTAGAAGAGGTTGCCTTTTACTTTGCCCATATTTGTGTTTTTTTATTAATGTGGAAATAATTTGCATTTTTAAAGCAAGTTAATCCAAAGCACATTTTTTTCTGTGTAAGGTTGCACCATGGCCACTAAAGCTCTGTACCTGAGCTGCTCTTGCAGTCACATTTAGATTAGAAGGTAATAATAAAAGCTTGCATGCTGCAGCTTTCTACGAGTAGGTGTTCGTGGAGCGGATTTTGAAGGCTTTTGAAGCGTATGCCATTTGCAGACAATTTCATTCCATGGCTTTCTCTGAAAACTTTCGAACATAAACTTGTTCTATCAGTGTGATCAAATAAGGAACAGCACAAAGAGATCTTTATCAGTCCAGAAGCTTTCAGCACATTCAAATCCTGGCACCAAAACAAATTAACATTCATCTTCAAGGTTACCGCAAACAGAGTTTGCGAACAAAGCCGCTTCCTGTTAATTGACAATCCAAATCTGTTTATCTAGGAGAGACATGGAGGTAGTTTGATTTGAAAAGTTGTGCCGAGAGGCAGAGTTAGAGGCTTATCGAATTCAAGGACCCCAGAGAGTAACAGCAGCAAAATTGAATCTGGCAGCTGGCAACGATTTACTTTATCTTTGAGAATATTATTATTGGAATAAAAATCACTGTACACTGTACTCAAATGTCAGAATCACCATTTGGTTAAAACAACATCATTGTAAATTAGGGAGAATGAGAAGAGAGGACAATTTCAGGGACACTTTCAAATGCTCCCATGCATGTGCATGCACGCACGCACGCACACACACACACACACACACACACACACACACACACACACACACACACACACACACACAC
>JBBPDB010000128.1:23293989-23307985 GCA_037974465.1 Brachypetersius altus
CCACACCCCTAAATGCATTGAGGCAACTGCCATGTGATTGGTTGATTAGATAATTGCATTAATGAGAAACTGAACAGATGTTCCTAATAATCCTTTAGGTGAGTGTATAATTATGTGATTATATGTTGACTTTCAGTAAGATGTACTGTATAGCAGAGTGACTGTCAGATGTATAGCACATTCTCCTGGTCTCTCACTAAGTTCTGGAGGTGTCACTGCCTCCACGGCTTCCTCTTCTCCTGCGGCAGTCTTGTGAATTGTCTACCACTCTATCTTCGAGGCAGAGTACTCATAAAAGCACTGTAGTCCTCACAGCCTTTCCTCACATCAAGTCTGGCAGGCTTAGATGCTCCGCTAGCTCTCCATTTTAATTGCTCATGAACAAAAGAATGAAAACAATGTGATAAATCAATGTTAACACTTAAATTAATGGATATTTTGCTAGTCCTTCAAACCGTGCGTCATTAGCAGCTCAGCACTAACCAATCCACATATGTCCATGATTAAATAGAACTGTCAATGTATCGAACTTTTTAAAGTAGAATTCTTGCAAACGTGATAAACCCCTTCCCACTAGCGCCCTCCTTATTGTATTGTGGTGTGTTTACCTCACACAAGGATCACACGTCCATGATAACAGACACTGACGGCTTAAAACGTACACAAATACAAACAGACAAGTCTACAATAAATAGGCACATGCTAGTGTGTGGATTAGTTGTGTATCATCTGTTTCATGCAATCCTTCCAATGCGGGTTAGCTTTACTTTGCTTTGTGGGCTGTGGTTTCTATGTGGCAGTATTTAAAGAGAATGCAAAAACTGAATTATTTTTAGTGTGAAACGCACTGAAGTTTTTACAGCTAGATTGACTAAACATGTTAATCTGTTTAGCCAGTTGTGATCTGGCTGATCTGAAATCTCTGTTTTCTAGGGATGAAATCTTCAAAAAAAAAAAAAAACAATTAAGGAATCTCTTCCTAGAACATTGCCCCTCCTCATTATATGCAATCTACTGTATTTGCCTAATCTTTGTGTCTTTACAGATGAACAAATGAGTTCAAAGGCCTATTTAATTAAATTATAAAAGAAAGTGCAAAAGGAGGTCACTGCCAAATGAGAAATGTCATATCACTTCTCACGTCCATTGACATGAAATTGTACACAAAACTGATTAAAGTGGACTCCTCCATAGTTTATCCCCTGCCCCAGCTAAAGGACAAGTCGGGACAGTCGCCTGGTCAGAACACGCCCATCTCTTTGTACTTTGACACATAACTCAATTTATTTATGTCTTCACTGTCATAGTGTCCTGTTGCCCAGTCAGTTTACCCTCTATCCACGTGCCAAGAATGCAAAACAGTCATTCCTGCCCTTTTCCAAGACATTTTAATCTTGGCTCGGAGCCAGAATGAAATTGCGTTCCCATCTGTGGAAGAGCCTTGACTGGAGGTTTAAATAATATCGAAATAACAGTGAGGTAATGCCCCACCAAAGTCATGACTCGCTCCCTCCTGTCCTTCAGTCCCTAGGGTGAACACCTTAAAATGCAAATCATCACTAATGGACGGGACCTGAAATGCACTACGTAGGCCTGTGTGACTGTGAAGGAATTTACTGTTGGATATGCTTCTTAAAATACATCTGTTCCAAATTTGAAGTCATTGCACTTATTGGTGGCCGCTAATAGGTTTGATCAATTGCAGCTCATGAACTGCATTCTGTGGCTCATATTAATGTACTTTGGAAGTGTGCAATTTTGTGTCTAACTAACAATGACTCAGAAGAGCCTTAAGCCTCAATTTGACCACCTGGGATAATCCCCATGGTCTACTGTAAGTAATGAGAGCATTGTTAAAGGATTAATAATTGATGCTGCATATTAAATGGTATTATGAGACACATTGATTTACATGAGTCAGCTTAATATATGCCTTCATCTCAGAGTGCCCTGCAACCTAAATATTGCTATTGAAGTAAAGTAAAATGACCCCTTATTGTCACTTGCACAGCACACAACGTGAGCACAGCATACAACGTGAACAGCACGAAATTTTTTCTCTGCATTGAACCCATTCACCAAGTGAAGCAGTGGGCATCCAGGAACACAGCGCCTGAGGAGCAGTGTGTAGGAATGGTACCTGGCTTAAGGGTACCTCAGTGACTAGCAGTCCAGGTATTCAAAACCACAACCTTCTGATCTCAGGGTGAACTGCCTAACCACCAGGCCTCAGCTGCCCACTAGCTGTTACTGAAAACTTTAAAATGTGGTGTGTCTGTGTCTGCCTTTTTGTCCTGCAAAGCCATTCTCCTGCATTAGCAGTATGAATGTATTGTGGCGTTCAGATATGTGACTTTTATTTTGTTTAAGTCTACAACAGTTCATCAGCAAAGTCAACTACCAAGGTGATGGGACACTGTTACTGTTGATGCATTGTTAATGAAAAGGTTATTGTGCACATTAATTCCACCAGACTGTGGACTAAACAGTTCTTAAAACCTGCACAATATTTGGTCATTAAATCACTACCATCGCATTTTTTCATACTAGCCATAAACATATTTAACACAAACCTCAATTCAGTGATCTATCAGACAGCTAGACAAAAGCCCCACTCAGGAACATATAATGGGATACAAAATGTCTTACATTGGAAATTAGAGCTACAACAAATAAGAACATTTGAAATATAAATTATAAACAAAGGATCTTTTATAGCTTTTTTCTGGAGCATTTAGTAAACATTTTTATGTTAATTTTTCATTAAAAGCTTACCTAAGCATGTTGTCACTAGTATCAATAATATACTACCCCTGATATAAATAATTACTTAAATTGATAACATGATAAGATGCATAATATTTAACAGATTTTTCTTACCAGGCCGACAGCATGAAGACCTAAGTGTGCATTAGAACACACTTTATTTACCCCCTATTGATTACAGCCTCCAAAAGAGACAAAGGACACAGTAGCAAGGATCATTTAACCAGTGCGCTGTTCCAGAGCAATTGACCACCGCCTCTCCTGCCCCTCTCATCACACGACCCCAGTTAGAATCCCCCCTCCTCTCTCTTTGTGATGTGAAATTAATTGTGCGCATCAAAAGCAAACCAACAGTAATCTGTTTTTAATTGAAAGCGGGTGTCTGAGGCCGCAGGGGCAAGAGCTGTTCAGAATGAATCGTCCACTTTGTTGACTAAAGGGATTGTGGGTACTATAACAACTGTTCTAAAACCTTGGCTGCCTTAGCTATGGTCTCGAAAAGCCATGAAAGTCGATCGTATATCACTAAAGCCTTGTAGTTCACACCCCCTGCCATGTGTCATCTGACGTTCTCTCTTATTATCTGTTTCTGATTTGTTATTTTTAGTCATGCATTTATTTGATTAAGATATGAGAAAGGAAGTAAGGAAATAAGGAAAATAAGGAACAAGTTTCTTCAGTATGTGTCGTTTCGAAATGTGTTTTACACACACACACACACACACACACACACACACACACACACACTGTCATGCAGCTGAGTGGTGGAAATTCGAATTCTAGCTACGATAAAAGAACAGCTATACCCAGTTTGTCACTGACCTAAAAAATGCTACGGAATCCTGTCCATCCAGATTTTGGGATGTCTGGAATTGGGAGATGGGGTGAGCGCACAGCTTGTCTAGTTAAAAATGAGTGAAACTTCACATTATTTTAATGTTAATATAATTGGAAAGGTTTACAATCCTTTTCCATGACCCAAGCAGAGGAAAACACATTGCCTTTAGTGGGTTATTGTTTTATAACACCGCTACAAAATATTGATAACGTACACCAATGCAGTGTTCAATGCATAATTACAATCACAAATAGAATTAATCATAATTTCCTTTTTCCCAGCAGTGTACTTCCAATTAGGACTGAAAGCAGAATTTAACTGAATCAAATATTATGTTACAGCTGCTTTCAACATGGCTCAGTTAATCTGATATTAGAACTGAAAAGAGCAGTAATGAATTGTGCAGAGATTCCAATGTGTTTTGAGACTTGACATGACAGATGAACTTCAAATGCCACCCCTCCCACCTACATCGGCAACCATCCTGCTTATGAGGGCCATCCTACTCAATCATATATATGTACATATTTTTGTCGATGGTATATCCTTCTAAAAATATCTCTGTGTGGCACATTTTGTAAATGAAACTAATCAGTTTCATCTTTTATTCTTTTCTCTGGCTGCTTCTGGTACATAACCCTAGGATTTACAACCAGTTTTCAGGAAAACAATAGAAATAGAGCTTTCCATAGGCAACCCCCGGTTTTAAGAATGGTGGATTAGGAGTTTATTGAAATTGTCCTTAGTGTAATGAATAGCTTTAGGCCCAGTATCCATATTCTTCTTTTTTTTTTTCTTCTTACTTGCACTCTTTTTTGCCTCACCACTAGGGAGTTAGTGCTGAGATGAGTGATGATGCCATGCAGTAAAGCTATATATCCTCTGACCGTGATCAATAAGTGCAATAACAGCTCACACACCCATTTACTTTTCTGTTGTATGAATGCACTGTGTGTGTGTGTGTGTGTGTGTGTGTGTGTGTGTGTGTGTGTGTGTGTGTGTGTGTGTGTGTGTGTGTGTGTGTGTAAGTGGAAGATGAGAACATGTGTCCTCTGGCTTTCTGGCCATTGCAGTCCAGTTAAAGTCTCTCCATCCAGTGCTGTAACACAATGCAAGTTATGCATTCCTCAAATGACCTTTGAAAACTGTTAATGTACACTGTTCTAAATCCCTGTTCTCAATAATATAATTTAATTTAATAAATGATATACTTTGTGAAGCCCTACACATGTTTTATTTTTAAATATAGAAATATAAGGTAGTGTCATGTCCATGGTCAGCGGCTGCTAGGGGTCACCTTGCCCTGTCTTGTGTGACTTTTATTTTGATATTGTGTGTACACCAGTTTCTGGTTTCATGTGTAAGTGTTTACAGCTGTCTGATGATAGTAAGTGATAGTAATTAGGTAGTAATTGGTTCAGGTCTGTGTCATGTTAGTATAGAAGTTCTCCTGGGATGCATCACAGGGTCGGTACACTTGGAGATGGTTGAAACACTCACAAAAGATTGTGAGTGTTTCAACCATCTTTTGTCCGTCTTCTGTCAGACTTTTGTGTTAGCTTCTCAGTTTATGTTTCTTTGTGTTTTGGCCCTTGTACCTTCTTTGTGTCATTGAGTTTGTGAATAGAGTTAAGTTTGCTGAAATAGAAATCTGCGTCTGCGCCTCAATCCCATCGTGACATGTGGATTAAAACATCTTGTAATAATCAAATTCAGCTACATTGAAGTAGAGTGATTTCTGACAGGTGTTCAATTGCAGAAGTACCGTTTTTATAATCTCCTTATAAAAAACCCTGCCAGTAAAATGAGATGCTTTAGGGACAGCCACGCATGAGCCTGATGTTGCCCATGCCAAATGCCTCGAGAGGTATAAAGCTCCCCAGTGTTTGCCTGGGAAGCAATGGAACTGGATTATCTAGAGCGATTACCCAGCATCTGTCTTCACTAATGCTCCTGTGGCTACCATCAAATTCTCACAGCAATATCTTGAGAAGAGGCTGTTGCTGCAGCAAAAGGGGTACAAGCTCACTGTTAATATTAGGAATGTACTTTTTTTTGGTTCAAATTACTTTACAAGAAAATAATTGTCTGATTGTTATTAGCCTTATCCCTAAGAATGGGTCATGATTTAAACTATTTGGTTAGTCGTTAAATTCTGTTCGATTACTCATTGAATTATTATTTATCTTGCTGATAATTTGTTACTGCCACCTGAAAGTGACAGTGATGCACTTAAACTACTATTAAACGATAAAAGAATAAGCAGCTGTTAATCAGGAGGTGTAAAACATTTGTAATTAGAAATTATGAAATTTCTGCTCATTTAGACACACATTGCATCACTACAGCACATTGTCCAGTAAAGGGGTAGACTTGTGAAAAGCATGATTGTGTGAATGGTTCTTTATCTGTCTTTATCTGTGTGTGTGTGTGTGTGTGTGTGTGTGTGTGTGTGTGTGTGTTCCAGCGTATTTTTTGCTTTAAATTGTCACTGCTTCTCCCTAAGCTCACCCCATATGGGTCAAGTGAACACGTGAAACACACCACAGCACCTGAATCAGTCAAAGTCACAAACATTGCTAACATGATTTGTTCTGTTATGGGCATTTTTCATTTAAATGGAAAAGCACTTGCCATTTATAACATGACATTTTAAGTTTCAATCTTGGTGTTGCAGCAGCACTCATATATAGTGCGCTCACCTGCCTCACATTATTTGCTTCTTCATATATGCACTTAAAGTATTATTCATATCCTGAAGTCTTTTGACATAAAAAGAAACTCTTTTATTTCTTTTAGAAACATTTATTTATGCCTACTGATGTTTGCTGCTCAGTCTGTGCTGTATGAGTTATTACAAAAATACAAAGTTACAGTGTATATATTATTTTTTTCCTGGTTTCTGTGTACTCAGTGAAGCCACTGCCTCTGTCTCCTCTGGAGCCTCAGTCGTCTACACTGGTAGGTGGCACTGGTGAGCGGCAGGCTCTGGAGCTGCGGGTTCGAGAGGTGGAGGAAGAGAACCGCGCGCTGAGGAGAGAGCTGAGCCAGCCACCCAGACAACCCACCCACTCCAACCACCATGGCAACAGTCGCCATGGCAATCAGTCGCACTCCTCTGTTGGCAAGGAGGGGTCAAAGCATGTTGAAGTTCCAAAAGGCATCACCACGGGCAACAACTCCGACTGTGTGTCTCAGCCTGTGGTGGACAAATGTGAGGTCAGTCTCACTTCACACCTTTCCTAACCACAATTCCTAAAGTGCTGTTCTGTCTAAATTACAGGCCTCACAGCATCACTACAAACACTACAAAATGTTATAACCTGCTATAGCAAGACATACAGCCTTTGATGTATGCATGTATCCATCCATCCATCCATCATTTATCCAGCCAGTCTGCCACCCATTTATCTATCCATAATCTGTATGCTTGGCATCAAACTCAAAATCATAACTCATGCCACAACCGTGTTCATGTTACAGGTGTGCCAAAGATGTTCCACTACAGATCCGTTCCTTTGTGAGTCATGTAACCTGGATTTTGCTGTTAGTCAAAACACACCCTAGCCTTCACTTACCAATACTAATACAGTTGTAAAATCATAAAAGCACAACTAAGCCACTGAAAACAAGAAAAGGAAAACTCCCTCACTTATACACAGCATTACTGTGTGTTCTTCCACCATGCACAACTAAACAAGTTCACCCATGTTGTCCGTAAGTACGATGCTATTGGTATAGTCCAGCGGGAGTGGGAGTGAGCGCAAAATCGAAACGTCATGCGTCGAGACTGTTGTAACTCGAGGACCTCATGTATCCAATCATTTGTGGGTCTTCGGCGATCTCTTTTCAATAATGGATGGGTAAAGTGTAGCTGTGTCTAAACTGAGAAAATTAGAAGGGCGTCTATGTGCCTACCTTTCACCCAAAGTCTAAGGAAGGTGTTAAGACACGCACCAGTATGGAAATTGTTGACTGATGTATATGTGACATTTTTCAAGCTCTTCGCAACCAATGATGATACGTAGCCATTTCTAGAATGTGGAAATTGGCACTCCAATAACCTGGATTAACATTTTGAGGAGCAAATCATTTAATGCTTTAGTTAGAAATGCTGTAATATAAATAAAATACAGATGTTTTAGCGCAGTAGCAAAGTATCATGTAAATATTTGGCTCTGGATTACAATAAATATGAAAATATTAAGTTGCAATTTTTTGCAAATTCTTATATTATTCTGATATCACTGTACATCCCTAGTAGTACCTTCTAAATAGCCATATGAAATGCACTGGTAAAACATTTTGTTGATTTTATAAAGAGAATGGGACTATTTCCTGTCCTGTGCATGAAATATTGAGATCAAAGGTTATCTTCTTAGGACCCTTCCATGTGGATGATGTTTGTTCATCTGCACTGTATAATAAACCGCTGCATCACTATTCATGTGCCAGCCAAATCTTCTTGTAGGTCCTTGGCAGTGATGTTAGGGCTTTAACTCTTCATGCCTGATCGGTCTGCAAGCAGCTTATTCAGATATTTGGTTTCATCTTCCGGATCTTGTCTGGACTTAATGACACTTCATGCAGTGAAAATCGCAAGCAGGAAGTGTTTGAATGTTTTATAGTCTTTTCTTGCCGTGTAAGAGTATTCAGTGTTCGCAGCCAGCTGCTTAGATGAGCCCATGGCTGTTGCGTGCAGTAGTGTGTTAAATGCAGACATTTTAACAGCCCAGTGCTGCAGCCTTACAGAAGTGCAATAAATGTCACCAACTGTCAGTTTGAAATATAAAAACATAAGATGATGCAGATGAACTGTCAGACTATACTGATGTGAATCTGATGCCGACATGCATCCCCAATAGGTGTCCTTAATAAACTTACAACTTAGTGTACACTGATGAGCCATTTTACTGTGCACACCTAACCTTGTATCTGCACATATTTTCAATTTGTCATCTTTATCTTCACAAACCATGTAAGTGCACTTTGTAGTTTACAGTAACATCTGTTTCGCTGCATGATAACTGAGCAGGTATTATTTTGGTAATGGTTTTCATCACATACATCACACAAATATATACATACATGTATATATATATGAAGATTCACAGTCTCCAGCAGTATACAAAAGTACACAAAAGGATGCCTAGATTGAAATGCATATAATTAAGTAAGATTAACTGGGAGTAAAAAGAAAAAGAAAAAAAGAAATCTTAAAATTGGACACACATAGACAAAGCAGACATAGCACACACCTTAGGACAAAAATTATAAGTAAAACTTAGAAGGCAATGTAATTTGTGTGTGAGTGTGTGTGTGCGTGTGTGTGTATGTGTGTGTATGTACTTGCTGTGCAGTTTGGATCAGACAGGTTTTAAACATGATGTCAACTCACTCTCCACACCTTGTAATTTGCACAGTTTGTATCGTTCATTCTCTAGTCCTTCATTAGCGGGCAGTTTCTAGCCACAGGACACTGTTGGCTGGATATTTTTGGCTGGTGGACTATTCTCAACCCAGCAGTTCTCCAACAGCACACCCCCAAGCACAAGCACACACACACTAACATTCCACTACCACATCATTGTCACTACTGTGCTAAGAATAATCCACTCTGCCCAAATACCTTATTACTTCTGGATCTGTGGGGGTCCTGACCATTGACAAAAGGGGTAATGGAGGCTTACAAATGATGCAGAGAAACAGACTACAGTCTATAACTGTAATCTACAAAGTGCACCTATGTTGTAAGTGGAGCTTAAAATGGACAGTAGGAGCCGACACAAGGCAGGTGAATTAATTGCCAGTCTACATATGTACGGTTCCTGCCTATGCCCTTTTAATCATTCAAGGCATTCTCTAATTATATAGTGCTTAGCTCTCTCCAATACTTAACAATATTAACAAACTGGCTAACTGTGGTGGGTGGCTTGAGCTATCTCTATAAACAACCTTTACAGAACAAGCTACATTTTATTTTATTTGCTAGACAAAACACATTACATGTAAAATGGCAGAAAGTACAAATTGGCACGAACGTGTATTATTTGAGACTTGCTGTTACTTCTAGGCACTGTTAGGGTAACGTTGACTAATGCAATTCATGAGAGGGTGATGTGTGCATGGAGTATTCCAGCAGAGCTGAGAGCAAGATTTGAACCCAGAATCTCGTCAGGGTTTAAACAGAGAGTGAGCAGTGTTCCCTTAGTAGAGCTTTGCAGACACAAATTGGTGCTTAGTGTTCAGAGACTTGCAATAATACAATACTGCTTAGAGGAACAGTTCTGTCTACTTTTAGTTAAGCTAGCTCACCCAGCTGAAAGCACAAATGCTTCACTTTCTCTCTCTCTCTCTCTCTCTCTCTCTCGCTCCCACTCTCTCTTTCTCCAGACGATTCACATGGCAATAGTGTGCGCAGGGTACAATGCCAGCAGAGACGTTGTGACGCTGGTGAAATCCGTCCTGTTTCATAGGTAAGGTCTTTTTATTCCCGCCGCCATGAACTCCTAAATCACTCTCAATGTTCTTTATGCTGTTCCTTTACGATTGGTTAAGAATGCTTGAGATTATTGTTATGACAGAGGGGGGACCAACAGCACATTTTGGACAAGAAAGTTGCATTCTGTCTGATTGAATTCTGTTCTATCCTGTGGCATATTTTTAACCTCATCTGCAGTATTGCGGAGCCAAAAACAAATCCAGTGCCATGTCATCAGCTATGGGCAACTTTAGTGTCTCTTAGTTTTCTGCCAGAGCAGCAAAACACAGACACAAACACACACCCCCACACACACACACACATATACTCATTCGCGCACTCCCACACATACACAAAAAGACACTCTCTCCTGTTCTCCTCTCTCTCTCTCTCTTTCTCTCTCTGCTGGCCTTGCTGTTGTCCTCTCCTTACAAATCTGAATATGCTTCTCTCACGACTGCAGACTGTTGCCTGGCAACGTAACCTCCATGAACTTCAGCTCTCATCCAATTTCTCCTCCTCTTCTCCCAAACAAAGTCCCACAGTGTAGAGAGACAGAGGGGAAGAGAAAGAGAGGGGAAGAGAAAAAGAGGGGGAAAAGAGGCAGAGGGAGAGAGAACGAGAAAAGAGATAGCGAGAGGCAAAAATATAGAGAGAGAGGAAAAAGAGTCTGAAGGAGTGAGAAAAATAAAAAGAGATGTTAAAATAGAGCAAGAGGGGGATGTAAAGAGAGTGGAAAAGAGGCAGAGGGAGAGAGAAAGAAAAAGAGAA
Organism: Brachypetersius altus; assembly: GCA_037974465.1. Classification (NCBI taxonomy): domain Eukaryota; kingdom Metazoa; phylum Chordata; class Actinopteri; order Characiformes; family Alestidae; genus Brachypetersius; species Brachypetersius altus. The sequence goes on from JBBPDB010000128.1 coordinate 23,304,846, forward strand.
AGGAAGATGAGAGGTGAAAAATACAGAGAAAGACAAGATACATACTGAAAGAGAGATTGAGGGATGGGCAGAGTTATTGGAACAAAAAAGCAGGGACGGTGGTTCTGGCTCGGTGTGTGGTTTAACTGTATGAAAACGTAGTTGAAAGTTGGAGAGCTCTTTCTGTGGTCAGGGGGTGGTGATCTCTGTCACTGGAGGCAGCACCGTGATTATGTGGGAAGACTGCATAATGCCCTGTAACAGATGCCCAATGTACTGCATCTTTCACAGACATCTGGAGATTATGATTTGGAGATAAACTATTCCGTTAGAGCATGAAAGGGAATGTAGCCTTCTTGTACTTCCTTCCTCTGTGTTCCTGTGCCCTGCAAAACCTTGAGCAGCTTTTGGATTTTCATCGCTTTCCCCTTGTCATGCAGATTCTTTTTATTTATTACTAAACTAGAAGGTATGCATTTTTTTTGCCTGTAAAAGTGCTGCACTCTGCTGTTATTTACATCTTCTGAATTTAAATGTTATGTATGAACGCTGCAGAAATCCCTCTCTCTATCTCCCTCTTATTCTCTCTCTCCCTCCGTTTTCATGTTGATTTTTTTCTACAAATAATTAACTGACATTATCTTATCATTTTTATACTGTCAAATAAAAAAAAAAACTAATAAAAAAACAATGAACAAAAAGGACAGACCATGTTTAGGATTCTGCTATTTTCATTCATTCATTAGTCAGTCTGGCGCTCTTAAACCACATATGCAAGTCTGTTTGAGATGTCTTAATAACTTAACACGCCTAGAGACAAACGTGTGATGAAAGTTAGACAGATGTGTAGGCAAGCATGAACGATGAATTTAATTCATGGTGTTACACTATTATCTTTGCTTTAGACACCAAACATGTCTTGACTGATCAGCTGCATTGGGGTCCAGTGAAAATTGGGTTACATTACATTTTTCTCTGAACTAAACCTCTAACTGCAAATTTGTTGACCTCTTTTTGCTTTTTACTGGGATGTTCTTGGCTGTTGTGTTCAGTTCATTTGCGTGTGAGTGGTGTATATTGAAGCCCCCCTTCCCCCATCCAGCAGTCCCCTTCCATTAGCACAGTAAGCTGCAGGTATTGAGCTATTGAGTCAAGCCCTTCTAACCAAATGGAGCATGTAAGACGGGTATGACACATCATAAACTGAGATTAGCCTCCAGTGTATAATTTCGCATAATGGTGTTATTTTCCCTGTCTGAAAAGAATGCACTCGCAGCAACATTTAGGTACAACAAAGGTGTGTAGGCATGTCCTGCGTGCACTATAGAATCCAAAAATAGTTCCGCCGTAGTGCTATTTTTGCTGGCCTAAGTTCTTTTTTGCCTAGGGCCCCAAAAATGTGAATATGGTTTCCCATTTGTCAAATCATTTAATTTGCCTTTATTGGGTCCCTCTGGAGCTCCACTATGGATCTTTGGGTTCTTACTAAGCATCTGGAGCTCTGTAATAGATGTATGGTTTCTTACCATGTGTGCCTTTGCCCTCCCCTCTGTTTTGGACTTCTAGTTTCTGTTCAGTTTTTTTCCACTGCACACACACTAACTCCGACCCAGGGCCAGCTGAGCGGCCGGCGCCGAGTGCCGGTTGAGGTGCTTTTTGTTGTTGGCTGTACTAGCGTGATGTGCAGTGAAAGCCTCCCTCTGGCAAAGCTGATGACTTCCCCCTTCTCGCTGTAGCACCAAGGCAGCACGGTTCCTGTTCTTTAGCCTGGAGCTACAGGATAATGACAGAAGCACCACTCTGCTGCCCCAACCGCAACCTGCCAAATCAGCAGTCAGCTTTCTGTCCAAGATTTATGCACAGTGTGTCCAGAAAATCATTTCTTTACATGAGCATATACTCCTCATACATTCACATGCATTAAAGGAGCATTTCAGCATTTTCCAACTTATCTGTGTTGATTACCACAGACAGGTGCTTTGAAAAGATGAAGAACCTGTTAACTAGAAACCCATGTATAGCAGAAGCCACAGGACCTTTGCTGAATCATGTCTATATGCATGACTATATATTGTCAATAAAAAAAACTACACTTTTTGCACTCAAAGAGTATAGGTGTAAAGATAAGGCATGGGATAGTGCCTGACCAAAGCCGGTCTTTTAATGTTTTTTGACACCCGAATGTGTATACAAGCATTTGAACACTTGTTCTCAAAAAAAAAAAAAAAAAATATATATATATAAATATATATTTTTTATGAATATAAAATGAATATTGCACAGGTGTGCCTTAGACTGCCCACATTAAAAGGCCGCTCTGAAATGTTTGATCACAGCACAATGGCATATGTCGATGTCAAAACTTTTGAGGGAGCGTACAATTGGCATGCTGACTGCAGGACTGTCTACCAGAACTGTTGCTCATGAAATGAATGTTCATTTCTCTGCCATAAGCCATCTGCAAAGGAGTTTCAGAGAATTTGCCAGTACCTTCAACCAGCCTCACAACCGCAGATCATGTGTAACCATACCAGCCCAGGACCTCCACATCCAGCACGTTCACCTCCATGATTGCATAACCAAAGAATTTCTGCACAAACTGTCAGAAACCGTCTCAGGGAAGCTCCACCGCATGCTCGTTGTCCTCATGGGGGTCTTGACCTGACTGCTGGTCATCGTAACCGACTTGAGTGTTCATATGCTCACATCTGATCGCGTCCACGTTGGAGAGGTGTTCTGTTCATGAGTCCTGGTTTTCACTGTTCAGGACAGATCACAGACAGTGTGTGTGGCATTATGTGGGTGAGCGGTTTGCTGACGTCAGTGTTGTGGATCGAGTGACCCATGGTGGCAGTGGGGTTATGGTATGGGCAGGCGTTTGTTATGAACGACGAACACCGGTGCATTTTATTGATGGCATTTGGAGATACCATGACGAGATCCTGAGGCCCATTGTTGTCACCTCATGATGCAGCATGATAATGCACGGCCCCATATTTACATTTATATTTTTATCGCTATTATCCGAAGCGACTTCCTTGACTACAGGGGGCAGTCTCCCTGGAGCAACTTAGGGTTAAGGGACTTGCTCAGGGACCCAGTGGTGGTGCTGAAGGTAGGATTCGAACCCATGACCTCTTGGTCTAGAGGCAAGTATCCTA
>JBBPDB010000128.1:23363039-23379125 GCA_037974465.1 Brachypetersius altus
TGCTCCTCGGTTGTAACGAGTGGTTATTTCAGTCAAAGTTGCTCTTCTATCAGCTTGAATCAGTCGGCCCATTCTCCACTGACCTCTAGCATCAACAAGGCATTTTCGCCCACAGGACGCCGCATACTGGATGTTTTTCCCCTTTCACACCATTCTTTGTAAACCCTAGAAATGGTTGTGGTGCAAATCCCAGTAACTGAGCAGCAATAATGCTGGACAAGCTTAACATCTTTAATTGCATGATTTTCTGTGATTAATCGCTTTGTTATATGCAAAACTCAATGATGAATTCAATAGTAGTGTATTGTGCACTTTTGTTTTAAAAGTACTTCTATAAGAACAAAAGTGCAGGTTTGCAAACACTTTACAGCAGTGTTCCCTTTACACACTCAGGGGCGGACTGCCAATCCGTGCATTCTGGAAAAGTCCAGAACGGCCACCTGGTGCACGGCCATCAGCCCAAGATGTGCATACCCAAACCCCCGAACCACGGTCGTCAGCCTGTAATGCTCTCCAAGATGCAGCGGAGATGCGTGGACCATTGGCCATATTATGTACCCTATAAGGAATGTAACATGTATGTAGGTTTTATGTTTCTTGCAATTTTACGATCAGCTTCCTGACTACAATTTTTACTCTGATCTTTGCCATTACTTTTTTTAAAAGATTATTTTCATCAATAGATATCTTCAGCTAAACAAATCTCTGCATCTACTAACAGATGGTCTTGTGTATAAAGAAATTAGCGTGTAATTGGACAGAGATGTGCAGACAGATTTAGCAGATGCACTTAGCAGAGGGAAAAGGTGAAGGGTGTCGTGAGCGCAGATGTGTTTGGTTTATTGCCATTAACAGTGTTTCACAGACCATTTGCTTTGGTGCACAGTGACATGGAAAACTTCTGAGACATGGAAACTTTTAGTTGAGTTTCAAAATATAAACATACTGCACACTTCACAGCAGGGCTTTGTTGGACTGTGGTGGCTTTGTGTTTGTGTTACAGGTGTCTGCTGTTATATCTAAGCAGACCCAGTGATTATTGTGAATATATAGCAAGAAGTACATATGTACATATATAGGAAAATGACACCTTTAAAAGAAAATGCAACATTCAACTATTTTATTATGGAGATTAAAAAATAAAATGTTCCAATTTATAACAATATAGACCAAAAATAAAGAGGCAGTTATCAGCACACTGTGCATATACTGGTACTCCATTATCAATACAATAGTACTGCTGCACTTTATCCTTGCTCCATTTTTGTTGTCAGTCATCATAAACCATTTAAAAATGGCCCCTGCTTTTTATGGCATATGAACATCCTATAATAAATATAACAAGCAAAAAAAAAGGTTTTGTATTTTTGTTTATTACTTTATTTTTATTTTAATTTTTAATTATTTTATTTGAAGGTTTATACGTTCAGATATAAGTCCAAATTCTAAAGGGTTCATTAATTGGACATATGGTTTTGTTCATTATGACCAGTATAAACATTTGATTTAAACTCTATTTGGGGAACAATACTAATATTTACATTATTAGATGTAACAATGCACGATATAGAACATTGGCAAGATGTTATCCGTATTATTAAAATGACTTTAGTGTTCCAGCTGTGTTCTATACTCTAAAATGGAGTTTTTGTCATCACTGATTCAAATCCAAAAGGCGTATTTGCATCAAGAATGAAAAACCTAGAGGTAATATTTGGATTTTTGTTATCTTCATTTGGTTGTTAAAATGGATTGAAACAAACTTTTAATTGTCATGTCTCCTACGGGAAAGAAGGACGCAGAAGCAGGCACAATGAGTAACAAAAACAGACGCTCAACCCTCGTGTTCAGTCCGGGCTTCGCCCTCCCTGCTGTGTATAGAGGCACACTTCCTGACAGACACACAGAGGATGTAACTCCAGCTGGGAGTGCCCGGTGAAGTTTGGACTCCTTTAGAGTCTAGAATAAACTCCGGAGACGGGACTCAGCCTGTGGGACAGTCCAGCAGAATCACCAGTGTAGAGTAATGGGTGAAAAGTGGTGAGCAGAGTGGAACTTCTACACAAACCCAAGCTGATGCATGAACGCCTTTCTTCCAGACTAGCACGTCTCTTGTGAGGACCAGTACGGGACAACACACATGGAAGGTATGAAGGAGACAGCACACCAGACTCTGGTGCGCTGGGCGCCGCTCAGTACATACACAAACCAACACATGGCGAAATAGGTGGCGTGACGGGGACAATAATATTACCTCCTTGTTTGTTTTGTGCATCATAAATCCATTAAATTACTTTTCTTTTAGCATTTCTTATGCAAAATAATCTTATGCAACATAATCTTTTCCCACTCTACCACATTCTTTTGTTCTTTTTATCATTTTGTTGTATACAGTGTCCTTGAATGTTTTGAAAGGCGCTTTTCAAATAAAATGTATTATAGATGTATATATAATTGAGAATTACATGTTTAAATAAAATGTAAATAGCTAATAAAATGCCTTGTGTGACAGTTACATAAATTAACGTAAATTTCCCACTTGTGGGACTGCAGTGCATGTTGAAAATTGCAGTGCAGGATGAAAAACCTTTGGCATCTAAATCCTGAAGTCTGTCATTTAAATGACCATCTAATGTATCTAACGTATAAGCAATACTCATGACATGCTGAACAGTTCTCTATAGCTCTGTTCCTTCAAAAAACTTCCCCCAGCTAAAAATGGAAAAGGATTTGAAGGATATGTTCCTGTGGTAACAGCATGTCATCTAAATTCTTAAATACAACAGTGTGCCACTATATTCTAATGGAGTCTCCGTGCAACTAAGGAGCACAATGATGACAGCAGAGGACCCATAAACTCACACCACCTCCTGCTCCACCAGCACTGTTTCTGAAATGTTCTCACTGTTATGTTGAAATTCCAGGTCTGCAGTATCAAGCTCTGGAAGGCTGGTAATGTTTGGAATAGTACTGATCTTCAGACTTGTTTTAAAATCTCTGCATGTAGCTCAGAAGATTCAAAAAAACATTTTTTTTATTTTGATGATTTCGAATTGTTTTTCAGATTTTACTTAAGAAGTCATCAAACCAGGAAGATGGCATCTGTTGGTCTTCACTCGCTGTGCCCCCCATTGAGGCATCTGCAGCATTGACAGCTCCAATAAATCACCCACTCTGATGCGAACTAAATCAGAACAAAGCATTCTCCTCAGACGGTGAGACCACCCTCACCAGGTCTCTCAAGGTGGATCCGTACATTCATGAAAGTTGTTTTTAGCTGCTGTTTAAATGACCTACATGACCTTTGTTTTGATGAAATTTGTCTTTTGTCTATGTATTGTCAGAATTATTGGACAATAGGGGTGCATTGTTGTTACAGTAATAATGGCCCAATGTTGATTTCCAATCATTCTAAATCCCAATCATTTGCTGATGCTGATTTGATACTGAAATCCTCACATATGCTTATACAACTTCACGTGGAAAGGAAAGCTTGCTTTTACATAAACAGTTGATGCAGAAATCGAAAATGGATGAATAAAAATGGCCCCACACTACAGGGAATACAATCTTGTTAAATTAACCCTTGTTAAATTTACAGACATTAACATTAAATTTGTCTTTTGTCTATTGTCCAATAATTCTGACAATACATAGACAAAATACAAATTTAATGTGTTTTTAAGGATAGTGGCAGTATCCTAAATATTCTATTGCCAGAACATTGGATAAAGAGCTCTTAATAAGAGCCCATTTAAAATGTCTCCCATAGAACCCAATGATGCCAGCCTGAAGTTTTCTCTTCTGGTGGTGCTTTTTGTATCCCATAATAATATATCCCAACTTCTAAAACACCCAGTCATGAAGTTTCATTTCCTGAGTTAAAGGGGACACACAAACTATTCAGTCAGATAATTGCCTGGCATCCACTTTGTCTATGTGCAGGCCCACAAAATCCACTCAAACGCACTGTTACCGTAGCAACTATGACCTCCGGGTCAAACATCAGCTTTAATCATAATTAACAATACAGTTGCTGAAGAATTTCAATCTTCTCAAAGTCTTTAAAAACTGCCATTAAAACCACTGGACTAAATCATCTTGCGCAAGTAATCAGCCTCCGCGAGGCCCGTGTGCCTCATTAATACATGCCTGCACACAGAAGAGAGGCATCCGAATTTCAGAGGTGAGTGATCCTTTTGTTCAGGGTGTTAACTCTCCTCTATCCTCTCAGCAGAGCTCTGTAACTCCTTTCTAAAAGCTCCATGGATGAACTGTGAACAAGTGGATGAATTATACAGCTCAAGCAACTTCACCCTGCAAGTGCACCCGGTGAACATGCCTAATCGCTATGATCATCAATCAGCATGATTAGGAGTCCTGTTTACTCTGAGATGCAGAGGTCCTGAAAAGTAAATAACTTTTGCTTTAAATTCCCTAGTTCATTAAACATTAAATAACAGAACATAAAACAGATTATTGATCTGATAACTTATTATTAAAGGGTCAATGAGCTCAAATTTTAAGGCAAACAGGTTACCTCTGTTTTTAAAAAACCTTTTCACAACCGGGAGAAAACAGTTAAAATAAAAATGTGTTGTTTTAATTTAATTAAACTTAGTTTATATAGTTTGCCTATGTTAAGGCTGCCTTAACATTTTTAATTTACTGATCTGCAAACAATGAGTTAACAGATATAGAACATTACCTTACTATTAGGAGGTCAGGTAACTAATTAAGGCAGCCCAGCAACTTATTTTTTCTGTTAAAATACTATTTTTAACAGTAAAGGAGGGACTGAGCGAAACAATGCTCTGTGAGCGGCTCTACTGTGAGTAACATAATATGAGTAACAAATCGCAAAGAGAATTCTTTACTTCCAGTTCTTAACTGTGTCTCTGTCCTTGGTCTTGGCTTGGATTCTAACCACTTTGGGCTAGACTAGGCCTCAGCTAGTCCACAAAAGTGGTCTTCATTACAGTTCTAGGGCTAACATTATGTCAAGACCAAATGAGAGACAAGAGCCTTGTTCAGGACCCATTTCTGAAGCTAGTCTGGTGTATGCACACTTTCTCAGATTTTAGAAGACACTCACATATCTTCCAAGAAGCTTAATGTTACGTGGAGCACCTTTAAACTTTAAAAAGGATATTCACATTCAAATGTCTGATTTATGAAAATGTTTCCTTTAAATTTCCATATAAAGGTTCTTTTACAAATAAAATATTGTAGCGGAGTTGGACTGTAGGGGGCCGTTGCTCCCAGGATGCATTGCTCCCTCCGCTCGATGAGAGTGTGTGAATGAGCTGGCGAGTTAACCCTTTGGTTGTCGGCTGTATCGTGTCACTCTGGCGAAATAAATAAGCTCGGAGACATTTCTCCCGTTCAAGAGCTAAACCAAGACTCTTTGCGTTGACTCCATTGCTTCCCCACAAAAACGCAACAATATATTTCTTCTGTTATCACACAAAAACTCTTTCTTCGAGAACTTTAGCACTAGTGGCAGGACACCAATCCCTGTTCCAGCAGCAGAATGGACCTGTAAAGTCCACTGAGCTTTTCTACTCGGTGTGAAAGCTTCTATTTTGACAGAGGAGTCCCTTCACTCCTGCCACCAATGCGGACAAACAGCTGGTCTCTCAGAGAAGTACCAGAAGTTAAGTCCACATAATGCCTCAAGGCCTGAACTGGACACAACAAGGAATGACATCCTGTTTGTCAGTGAAGCTTAGATTTTAAGCTTGGATGGGTATCTGAGAGAATCGCAGAGCCAACTAAGCACTGCCCCAGGTTGTACTGATTAACTATGAATAAATGAGAAAATATTGTCCTGCACCAGGCATACAATGAGCCAAATAGACTAGACTAGATACAATATGGATGTGGGTGACACATGCTGGAGTGGGACTTACCATGGAAATGCCAGAAGAGTGGAAACTATGATGAACCAGTATTGAACCACCGGTAGAAGACAGCAATTACAACTTTGCACAGCGGTAAAGTGAAGAAACGAATCTGGTCAAGCATGTAGCAATGGATCCAGGTCCAGAAACACCACAGAGGGTAGTCAGCTGAAACTGCACTGTAAATGAATCTGTATAAAGTCATTTGTGAGCTACACATCTGTTCCCATTTTCAAGAGCCTACTCAGATTAGGAGTACTGACCTGGGATTTGATTGTTCTCTCTTGTGGATGATCTTTCCCACAGATACAGATCAGCACCCCTATTCAAGGAAGCATTATGATTATAGATTTTAGTTGGTTAGACCAGGTAGACAAGCAGCATGAAGAGCCCATAAGCAGGCAGCTTGCAGAATGAAGAATGTTCAAGCATCCATCAACCTCAAGCATCCTTAAAAACTGTCAAGTAGAAATGATGATGAGGTCAGACCATATGAGCACTTGACTGTGCCATAGCATTGTCTCTACAAAACTGAAATGTGAGTAGGCCTGTCTGGATGATCTGAGCCAGTGCAGGGTACCTCCATAGATCCACAACCTCTCCCAAAGTGTTGAACTGGAAGAACCTTGGGCATTAACGCATTAACCATAAGTGTGCAAGCCATTACTGTTGGCCAGTTCTGTGATAGGAATTTCAAAGGAATTTAGAATATATAGTGGAAAATGTGACAGTTAAAGACATTCCCCAGCGTTTATCATCCCTGTCTCTATCTGCCTGGTGTGTAGTATACAGTCATAAACAACGGTCTGGATAGTCATAATACATGTTTCATGGGTTTTCTAAGTGAAAGTAAGTTCTTCTCAAAAGAAAATATGTCTCCACATTTTAATTCCCAATGATTTGCTGGATTTAACAGAAAAATAAAACACAATTTAATTATTTATTTTCCCCCCATTTATTATAAACCCAGCAAAGACATTTTCAAGACACATTTCCTATTTAAGTGTTTTCACTTTAGAGGATGTATTAATTTATTTTCACTTTGAAACTGAACCAAACTTCAAAACATAATTTCCCTGTACACACCATTTACAGACCTATAAACAAACATACTCATAATGGCCATCAATAGTTAGGCACTAATGCAGTGGTCTTCTATTATAAGTGCACTTTTAGTCAATGTTTTTATCAATGTTTTTATCTATTCATTTCTACAGGGAGGCACATCAAAAGAGCTGCCCATGGTAAAAGATGGCACAGTTCAGATACGGCTGAAAATTGAGTAGCCCTTCAAAACGGTAAGATAGAGAATGGCGGAAGACTCATTGTGCCTTTGCATATTCTCCATATTCTCAGTCTACCCATCTGTAAAAGCCTGACATGTCCCGGCTCTCACTGGTCTGGTCTAAAATGGACCTAATTTAAGTTTTATGAAACTGTCAACATCAACGTATTTTACTGATGCTATCTCCAGCAGAAGGCCTGAGGGCATCCATTTCTCATGAGGGCCGAATCAGAGCTGCCTGAGACGACGGGAAACAGCTGCCTCACAGACCTGCTCCACTCCTCTGAGTGCTGAACCATTCCACTGGGGGTTTCACTGAAGTGCAGCCTACTTTGCCAAAGCTGTGACCTTGTCTGTTCGAGAACTGTCCATTAAAGTGCTGAGCTATAATCAACAGAGATAACGGATTTGACTGTTTGATTATACAGTGTGTGTGTGGGCGTGTGTGTGTGTGTGTGTGTGTGTGTGTGCATGCAACATTCTTTCATCACATCCCATAGAATAACGATGCTTGAATTAAAGAATAAAACCACCTTGATTTTAAGCTCATGCACCAAAACTGTTACTCACAGAACCTACATGCTGTAGTATATTCTCTCTTTTCCCTCTCTTCTACAATTCCAAAGTCATTTTATTCTCCCTCAGAGAGTTACACTGGAAATCACAGTTTTAATCTCTTTCCCACAATCAATATATGTCATAATATCCCCTCTCTGGTCTTCATCCATTTCTTCATTAAGCCCACATCACTGGGGACACGCTTGTCATCTAAGTATAACATTCACCCTCATCCCAAACTTCTGAGATGTTATACAGCTACACGACCCATTTTACTCAGGAAAAAGTATGCAGTCATATGCAAAAGCTTAAACACCTCTGGCCAAATCTGAAAAATGAGTCTGTGTAGAAATAAAAACACGTCTTCAAAAGAGAACACACTCTTGCACAGATATGTATATAAAATAAGGCCGGTGCAAAAGTTATCGCATATTTTAAAACCTCAATATGTCGTTTTCTGCTCAATATAACATACTGTGGGGTGGTTTTATTTCTCAGATATGTTAAACCCAACAAAAAAACAGTATTTGGACATCGAATTGTGTAGAACTGTGTTCTTTGTAGGGGTCATAACATGTAATTTGAGCAAGGCTGCCCAAACTTTAGGATATGACAGCAAGTGTATGTTTTATCTACAGTAATACTCAATAACATGACCTTACAGACATGTGTATGGAGAGGGAGAAATAAATGTAGCCACCTTTTTCAACTGATGAAATCAATATTTGGGTTATTTTCTGTATTTCTTTACAGCTTTTGGGGGTGGGGGTGCAGATGGTGGGGGGTTACTTTGATCTCTGGAGGCTGTGAAGGCCTACATGTGATTGTGTGATTGCTGCTGGATCAGGCTGGCTGTTTTGAGTGGACTCCTCTTGTGAGGACTGAGTTGGCCGATTGTCAGAGAATCAGTCTGGCGGAGGGATTACTCTGTATTGTTATTTGGAGTTTAATTATGTTGTATTGCTATTGGGGGGTATGCCAGCATATTAGTTTCAGTGCATCCCACAAACTAAACATGTTTGTAGGTGTTCATGTGTTTTCTAGAGCCAAGACTTGTGTCAGTAGGGCCGAATTTCAGACCAGCACTTTGAAACCATGTTTTGAAGAGATGTGTAATTCAAAACTGCATACATTACCAGTCAAAAGTTTGGACACACCTTGTCATTCAAGAATTTCCTTTGTTTTTATTATTGGCTACATTGTAGATTAATATTGAAAACATCACCTGTTGCTCTGATGACAACTTTGCACACTCAACAGTTTTTTTAATCAGATTCATGAGGTATCGATCAGGTATTTAATCATCAAGAGTTCATTAGTGGGAATTCTTGCCTTTGTGGTGGTGGGGTTGGTAAACAATAATCCTACGGTTCTACTCCACTTCATGGCAAGAACCACTTAACTAAGTAAAAAGAAACAGCAGTCCATCATTATCTTATTAGATATCCTGGTTTGTTTAAACACCTTCTCATTCATGTTTTTTGTTTACTGCATAATTCCATTTTGTTTGATTTGCAGAAATGTAGAAATTAATAAAAACAAAGAAAAAACATGAATGAGAAGGTGTGCTCAAACTTTTGACTGGTAGTAAGGTGTTTTTATAATATACTAAATAATTTGGAGCATATTGGAGTCATCTTCAAAGCTATTCAAGAAAAACACTTTGCGTCTTGTTGCTGTTAGAAAAAAACTAAAATCTTAATTTTTCTTCCTTTAAAAGCTTCCTTTTTGGAGAAAAAATGTTGCGATGGCAGAATATTCTTGAGTTTTAAATGGGAAGTGTATTATTGCATTGCTGTTTATCATTTTTTCTTAGTAACTCTGTTGCAATAAAGTCTATCTGTGTTTGCATTTGCATTCTCTCTCATTCTCTCTCAACAGCACATTAGGTCAGTCATTTGCTGCAGATTGTTCATTTGGATATATCTTACCTAAAGTATCACATTCATATTTACATACATATTAATACATTTTCATGGTTCAAAATCACACAAATATGCCTCACTGCTCTTGGCATCAAGCTTTTGATATTGGCAAAAGTGACCTTAACCCCCTCTGATACCCTGTGGGGAGAGCTATAAGACCCTGTAATATCTGGAGAGATTCTACATTGAATGGTGTTCTTAGTTTGCCTCTGGATTCTCATCAAGCATTAATGCAAAAGACTGCCTTCTGCAATGTTGCAAATGGGTTGCACAAAGCACTAAATACAGGGATAATTGTAAATGAATTTAATGTCTTTATTAAAGGTGCCAGTGGTTTGGATCTAACCACCGTGTGTTACCAAACAGACAAGCAGTTATGCATGTTAAAAGCAAGTAGTTATGTGTGTTTGTGTGTGTGTTTGCATGTGAAAGTCTGTAGCTGCTGTCCTCAGCTGCACTCTGAATCATCCCACTCTGTTTCGGTGGAAAGTAAGGATAACCCAAATGGCTCTTCATCCCTTCCAGTCATAATAATATCTGCAGCCACTCGTATAAGTCAAAAGTGCCACGAGTAATAAATAGGAGTGAAAACCTCTCTTGTCATCTCACACATTGCCTGATGGTATCTGAGTTATTATCGTGCACGACCAGGGCCGGGCAGCCTCTCAATACTTCTCCCAGGCTATTGGCAGAAAAATCTAACATGCTTTGGGAGCGGCAATAGCCAACACTTAGGCAATGAGGCCGTATTGATCCCTGCATGTTTTTGCTCTCTATTGGATGTAAATTGACTCGGCTGATGGTGTTTGCTGAGGTGGATTAGCTGGAAAGCGAGACTCCGAACACAGACGCAGAGGGCTTTTCTGTCTAAGCTACTCAGATCGATCCTTTCAGGGTTATTGTTTTATTGACACAATTGAGGCTAATAATCATGTCCCCCTCGTTAACCTTGAGAGGGTGCATAAATTACATCTTCTATACGGCTAGCATCTTCTTACGTACAGTAGTATTAACATTTAAAAGCATAAGAAAGAAAATATGCATACATACTCCATACTTCTGCACATGTTAATGAATGTTTATTTGCTGAAGTTAACAATCAGAGAAAAAAGTTATACTTTTATATTATACTTTTTGATACTATATGTTTTTTACTTTAGGTATAATATAATAAGATGTGATCGAACAGTAAAGATGTGATGCAGAATAAGCACTTACTCAAGTTATAATTGACAGAAGTATTTAAATACACGTGATGAGCCGAAGGTGCCTCTGCTGCCTACACAGAACAAGAGGTTTATCAGATCACGTGATGAGCCGAAGGTGCTGAGAAACTGATGTGCTGACTGGATTTCTGCTTACTGATATACAGAAACAGTAAATTGAAGATGTGAATCTTATGGAATTTTTCACCTGTGTACAGATTTATTGCTGTCTTTGTTCCAGGCAAAAGTCTTAAGCCACCACTCACACACCACTATTTGCTTTGAATCTCCTCGTTGGTGCAAAAATATTATTTTTCACCAGACAAACTGTCTTATCTTTGGCATATTGAGTAGAAAAAAATTAAGAAAATGACTGTGATATGCTGCAAAGTGCCTAAAGATACAAGGTGCCCAGACCTAGCATTCAGTACCACCAGTATGCCTGATCATCTGTTTTCATCCACACCTTTTTCTTCACTGGTTCAGGCCTAAACTTAGATGTGCTTTGTTATGCTTGAATTATTCATATGGAAGCTACTGTGTGGCCTAACAAACAAAAAGCATTCCTCTGAAACTGGTCAGGTTCAGGGAATGGACTGAAAATGATTTTGAAAGTCCTTCAGGATTTCCTAGAGAAATATTCTTTAAAACCTTTTTTTTTTTAAATATCAGAAAGTCTTTCCAAAAGTCTTTGGAAACAAAATATGAAGAAATGAGGGGTAGCTCAAGATTTTGTTCAAGAATGTACAAATGAGCTGAACCGAAATTTGTATTAATTCAGCTAGCTATTAGCATGAACCCCACCCCACACACACACACACACACCTTTCCCTGTTACAGTACTAGAGTGATTGCATTGTTCCCATGGTAGAGCCATTAAATTGTTACTGTAAAATGAGCTTGTCTTCCTCCTCAATATGTATTTGAGGAGTGGAGAGGCTTGCAGTATGTAGGCGGAAAGCACACAATGTGGGTGGAGATATTACTCAAGCTGCAGTTGAATTACTGCCCTGCAAAATGTTTTAGTGGGAAGGCACTTCATTCAATAACAAGGCTTGGTCACTGAACTTTCATTTTCTCTTTTGCCTCAGGCTTGTTGACATTGCCATTATTTTTTACATTTTAATTGCTTCTGAATGGACTTTAGCCGGTTAGAATATCCAGTCAAAAAGAAGCAGCTTTCTGTTTTTCATGCATACAACTGTCAAGTAAGGGGCTGAGCTACATGCCATGATTCAACCAGTCTAGAAATGCCCCCACAATAAACAATGTCTCAGAAGATGAGCAATGTATTTGCAGAGGCTTTGAGCGCTTTAGATGTCTGGTTCCTTCCACCACAGCTGCACACTTCTGACCAATTTTGGAAAGAACACTTAACCATTTAATTGTGCAGACATTTAACAATTGTTGGAATACCTTCTTAAAAGCTAATAAAGTAACTATTGATTGAAGTCTTGTAATAAATTATTTGTTCAACTAGGGATCACTTCTGAAGAACAGGAGAGATCATAAGTTGCCACTATAATGGCCTGCTAATGTTATGAATGTAAGACTGAGTAAGAGAATGCATTTTTAACATGTTGCTGGTGCTACACAGTCTCAGAAAATAACTATAACAATACGAGAGTGCTACTACTCTCTAAAGTCTGCAATGACATTTCTGGCCCAAATATTGAAGACTGTTCTTTGCAGTGTTTAAATAGGAACCAAAACTCCTGGTATAGGAATAACTAGCTGTGTAAACTGGAAAACTTGAAGGCTAATGCACTTCTCAAACTGTGGGTGCAACGTGTTTGAAGCAAAGTTACAAAAAAGGCATTCAGAAAGTTTTTTTAGGAAGGATGCACACTAACTATTATTGAAAAATCTACTGGCTTTTAAGCCAGAGTCAATTAACTTGAAGCATTTACATAATTGACAAGTAACGAACCTTGTATTGCTAATGTGCTACAGGATGTGGGAGATCACAGGAGTTTGGTAAAATACAATACTGTGTTACTGCTATTTCAGAAAGCTGTCATAAAGAGAGACACAAAGATGGTACTGAATATTACATTAAATACATACTATTTGGTTTAATTAGTCTTTTACACAGTCTTTTACAAATGAATGGCAGGCACCTCACAGAGAAACTACACTCGCTCACCTCACTGCGTCCCACCATGATCTGCTGATTGACTCATTGTGTTTTCTGATGCATTTGCATAATAATTGCTTTTTTATATTGGATCAGTATCGTTGTAAATTGCCCTACATCACGGGAGGTGGTGTAGAGCGCTGCAGCAGATTCTGACTCTGGAGAAGAGAAAATCACTAACTTTGACAACTGAAGCATCAAATGCAGTGGATTATGTGTGAACTTTCTGAGGCTGATAATTTTGCACATTTTTAAAAATGTCTTTACAGATGAGTATAAAGGAACATAGTCAAAAGTTTACTATATCCTGCCTGAAACCATATGAGGAAGCCTCAGTTGATTTATGACACACATTAGGCCATTCCCATAGTCTCAGAGTGCTAGAGGTAAAACACTGCATTAAACTGAACACATCCTTCCCTGTAGCGCAGTAACCATATAAAAACAAGCAAACTGCAACTCAGGAACATTGTGCATTTAATGAAGTGGCTGTAAAGATGCTGAATTGATCAGTGGAACATAAAGATGCACATTTAAATGACAGTTCCTGCCATTCAATGGCCTTCTGTTCACTTTAGTTGGTTTTAAGTGAAACCTGGTTGCAAAACTTATGCCATTAAAACAGTGCAGGGCTTCTGCCTCTCTTCAAGGCACATTGACAATTTTCCTCAATAAAATGTTGTAAAAATGTTGTTTGTGTGTTTGATTTTTATCAGAATATCTCAGTGCAGTGAGAGTCGATGTCAAGTTCATCCAAAAGAGAAAGAGCTCAGTGATACATTTCTTAACTTTGGATTTAAGTTAAGTTATCTGGCTAACTGAGATATCTTGCTTTGTGGAACTACCCCTCCCCCCATAACCCTGCCCATGACTGCATTCTTAAAATAGTTCTTAGCTTGAATGTTCGATTTTAGGAAGAAACATTTAACATTAATCAGTGCAGTCTTATCAAGCACACACAGGGTGAGTCTATTTTTTCTGCTTGCCAGCTGGTGGCGTAGTAATTAAGAAGTCGCGGGTTCGATTCCCAAGACCACTAGGCACCTCTGAGGTACCGTGAGCAAAGTACCATCCCCACACACTGCTCTCCGGGCGCAGTGTTCATAGCTGCCCCCTGCTTCACTTGGTGAATGGGTTAAATGCAGATGAAGTATTTTGTGCTGTTTACACTGTGTGCTGTGGTGTGTTCACATATGACCGAATTGTCACTTTCAGCTATAGGGACTGTGCAAAACCTTCCACTTTCCCAGCTATGCTGCATTGCTGTAGACTTGATTACTTCCTGATTTATTTCTTCTTTTACTCTTCCGTTGCCCTCTGTTAACCAAAGCAGATATAATGTGAACTGTTATGCCAGATGAGAAAGAATAAATCAGCTCATAAAACCCATCCAACAGGCCAGACAGACCTATAAACTTGAAAATAGAGAACTGCCTTTGTTGGTTAGCAAATGATGGAACATACCAGCTTAATAAGCATAAAATATAGCCGAGTGAGGAGGTCAAAACAAACAGAAGAAGAGATGCGGAGGCTTTGATGCAACCGTGATGCAAAAAAGGTCCCTACAGAACCTTTTAATGTAAAAATAAATGCATCAGCGTGTCACGTGTTGGTGGTACAGAGTAAGGTCCAAGGTAGAATGTGGAATTAAATTTGATGCAATTAAACTTTTAAAGAATCTCCTTTTTTGTTGAGATTAGTAGGTATGAGAACCCTTTTAATGTTTAAACCTTCTCATAATGTTAATGTTCTTGGAAGAGCCCTACATTTGAATAGAAACATATACTATGTGAAGATTTTTGAATTTTTGAAAAGTTTATTTTATGCTCAGAAATCCAAATCTCACTTACAACCACGGTTCATCAGTGGTTCTTCTAGAAGCAATTATGGTCCTGTTTTGGCATTACTCCCCATTACTTTTCAAAAATAAAATGAATAAGAATGAGATCCTTTTAAATGTTTACGGGAAGAACCTTCCATTTGAAAAGTTGAATTTAGTTTACACTATGAAAAGCTGAATAGTTGAATACTTTACAGTAGGTGAAGTTTTTTATCCGTTTAAAAGGTTCTTTACACTGACATATCTCAGTTACAAACATGATTCATGTTTCTCTAAAAAAGTACCTTTTGGTATATCTGGTGTAATGGCATAAATTTAAGACTTTAATTCAATTATAGGGTGTAATCAGTCTTTCTATGAATGATTTTCCATTACAGCAGTGACAGGGTTGCCTTTGCAGCTGATCTCGTCTTGAACTGTATTCCATTTAACCTGTTTTCAAACCTTATAAACTGTCTTTTTACATTTCTGTTTCAGACACTGCAGAGGCAGTATGTCATCTTCAGACTCATGGCAGGGTGGCAGGAGGACGATCATTTATATGGGAAGCATTTTGTGTCCTGCTGTTGTCTTCTTTAAGACGTTGGTGTGTGGTTAAATGATGTCGCTCAGGGCGGCAGTGTGAATTCCAACTCCTTTCATGTTTAGGTAAGTGGCACTCAGAACCATTACAGAAGCAGATGGCTGTTCAATTGCTGAATTAATAATATATTGTTGTGACTTCCAGAAACTGTTGAGTGAAGTGTAGTCACTCTATTAGCGTGAATCATTTTTGCCTACCTTGGCCTTGCAACAAGTCAGGCTACCTAATGCCCTTTGTGTAAATTTGATAAAGTTATTAAAATGCCATTTTACAAGCAGCTCACGCTGACTTATTGAGGAAAAAGGCTTGCAGGTTGTATGTGGTGAAGATATGGCTAAATAAAGACAGATGGGGAGGCATCTGTGGGACCTATTATACAAATCTCCCAAATGGCTTTCAAATTAAAATGAAATCGTGTTCATGCTACAGACTCAGGCAAACTTTGTGTGCATAGCATGCTTGAAAAGACATTATATATCTGCGTAAGCATCTTAAAATGTATATATCTAAAATTGTCCAGCATTATATGTTGTAAGAACTCAGTATATATATATATATATATTAGGGCTGTCAGTCCATATTAAATACCTCAGCGCTGGTGTTCAGGGGCGGACTGGTGATCTGTGCGTTCTGCAAAAAGGCCCAAGATG
>JBBPDB010000128.1:23441667-23452566 GCA_037974465.1 Brachypetersius altus
AGATCTTTAAGTCCATCTCATGAAAAATCGGAGCAGAAACAAAGGTGTTGCGTTTATATTTTTGTTGAGTGTACATATTTGGAGTCAATAATTAGCTTCTATGCTTTAGAACTGCAGCTGTGAGGTGGTTTAACCAGGTTGAGAGGAGTTTTACAGAAAAGATTTGGGTGACTATTGACTTATTGTTTGCTAACAACATTAGCCTCATGCTGAAGTAAAGAATACAAATTTGAAACCTGTCCTGTGGAAAAGAGTGTCAAGCCTTTCTTTTAAAGTCCTCCTTAGAAACCAAAAACTGATTCCTGTTCTATATCTAGATCTTTTAAGAGCTTTTAAGAGTGTGTGTGTAATCACAAAACACTTTTTAGTTAAAATGAGATATTTGACATTGTTTTTCATGTTTGATCCGTGTGTGTGTGTGTGTGTGTGTGTGTGTGTGTGTGTGTGTGTGTGTTACAGGTGTGATTCTTCTGCTGTTGGATCGTTTGAGGAAGCTCCGGTGGGAGCAGATGTGGAGGCTGACAGCAGAGAGAGAGCTGATGAGCATGCTGTCTACATCACTTGCAGATCAGGTACAAACACACATTGACATATGACCATTTCTAACATGTGCAGTCTCAGTAGTATAGGTTGGAATCAGATATTTTTGGAGGTGGATTGTACTGTTCTGCACATTATTTCAAGCTACATTCATGTATAGACAGTATCATGACGTAATTATTCACAAACTGACACTAAAAGGATATATTTAATAAACATGATCACTATCTATATAGACCTCTGAAGTCATGTTATCATTCTGTAGTTGGGGTATGTGCACATATTAGGGACTCTGGGTCTAATCCAATTTTCTCTAGGAGAAAGTGCTGTTATTCAAAATCTGAGCTTTTTTGTCCTGTGGGGCCAGAAATGTTCCAACCCTAACGTACTTTGTCGTTTTTCTTTGGAGGACCACTGTCACTTGAATGTGCAGGAATGTTGCTTTTTTGTAGCAAGTATAGCCCTCAGTGGCCATGCTGCATTGCTTTTATACACACATAGTAGAACCCATGCAGGGGAGATTTTTGCTGAAGAAGAATTGTGTACATAATACATTCCTGCGATATTTTCCTTCACAAAACTAAACGTTTTTTAAAAAATGGGCCTGATTACTGAATGCTTCAAAGGAATCTTACCTTCTGGCACACATTATGATAGCATTTAGCATTTTTTATGAATTATTTGTCCTTGAAACAAGTGGAAGGTTGTGTTGTTTTGCGACATCAAAACCCATTGTAAAAAAGGGAGGGGTGATGAAAACCCAAAGTAAGAAAAGAAAGACAGAAATGTGGAAAGACAGAAAAAAACAATATGGAAAGCGCACAGACACTGATTGTAAATGTTAATTCATTGCCTGTGTAATAAAATGTGACATGATTATGACGTGATTAAATTTGAATGGCGAAAAACCAGTAATAAGAGCTAAGCAAAGCTAAACCACTCAATATTTAAAACCTCTTTTAAGGATTTGGAAAGATTTTCAACAGCATAACAGCATCAGTAAAAATTGCTGTATTTAAAATAATGTAATGTAAAGTAAATGAAATTTTTTAAAAATGTCATACAATGTTGTGACGTTCCTTAAACATTTTGAAATGGCAAAATACGACTTTCATGGTGTTTTATAACCTGTAGAATGAGGAGGCATGAAACATGACTGGTGCGGGTGTGTAGCTCCAGCCTCCTTGGTGTTCACCTCTGTGAGCAGAACGTCTGATAGACAGTCTGACTGAAGCTGTAATACCAGGCAGAGTCTACTTTAGTGCAACTTTCTGGCCATACATTCGCTTGCAGAACCAGGGCTTCTACAGCCTCAAGCATTCAGTTTTCCATCACCAAACACTCAAGGTCAGGTCTTTCATCTCCTCAAAGGTTCACTCTTGCTCTGTCTGTCTCTCTCTCTCTCTCTATTCGAGAAAGTCTCTCTAAGACTACCTCTAAGCTATTTTTTTTTTGTTTTTCACAGGCAATGTTTTTACTGCCTCATCTTTCAGAGACAGTTTTTCTCTCCACAGATCATCACTCTCTGATGTTCTCTCCCAGCTTTGTTCAAATATAATTTAAAAACATGTTTGGACGCCCTTCTATGCTGGCTTTGCATCACAAACCTTATGCAAGAGTAGAAGCCTATTCAAGTGAAAGGTGTCTATGTTCGTCTGAGGGACTTGTTTTCTCTGCTGTTTATAATGGAGTGCTGCTTATGAGAACAGCTCTATAACCCTCTTTATCTTGTGCTGTCTCTTTTTAATTTGATTTCATGGTAAAACAAACAGTAGATTTCTTACATGGATTTAAATACTTAATTGTGCATCACGTCTTGTTTCTGCATGGAAGGAGCTTTTACAGCACAAGATGATATTTGTTCATTGTTATCATTATCTTCACTGGTACACCTGAGCCCTATTTTGGTAACTACCCCCAGTGACGGTAAAACTCGTTCACTAACCTGTTGCTCATGTATTGTTTCATTTCATGCAAACTGCAGCAAGACGGTAATAGTAAACTTTTAAACAGGTTGGGGTATCCTGCTTAATATATTGTTTATTGTATCTAACATCAATTAGATTGTTCTGATATTTTTTTTGTTTGATTATAGTGTACATTTTAGGAAATCCTTCATATAATAGAATTGGTCAGAAAAGCAACCTTCAGGCTATAAACACCACAACCTCAAACTGTAAAATCTACTGTTTCTTTCTAGATTAATCACATTTCTCTCAAACTAAATGACAATATATGGTGACGCTAAATTTCTGAACTGCTGTTTTGTTCTTTTATGTGGCAGAGATTATGCTGTAACTCACGTCATCACTGTTGCTTGAATATTTGCCTCAGTATAAGAGACGGTAGCAAAAATTTAAAAAAGCATGACATTTTTGTGGGAGGAAAAAAGAAGTCAAACAAAGCAAAATAAAACAGTTCCATTTCCAGTTTAACTGTTACTGTCCTATATTATCACAGTGCCATACGATGCAAACGAGTCTCTAAAAACACATCTTATTATGTGCTGTGATCATCCCGACAAATTGCAGATGTTCTAAGAGTGCTTATATGAAAATGAGACATACAAATGACCTAACAAACTCACATCTGTTTGATCAAGCAAGCCTTTTGTAAGACCTGTAACCACATCACACAAGGGTTGCCAATGTGTTTTTAATATACTGCGAGACACATGACAGTTGCAACATGTAGCAATATAATCACAAGATGGTGTAACCCTGACAGGCATTGCTCAATTCTCAGTTCATTTTGTATGTTGAGGATGCCTGACGGAACCCTGGAATCCGTCTGTATGTATCTGTTGTAAGAGAATGTGTGTTCTGGATTTGCAGGATATCTTCAATGCTGTGATCAAACAGAACCCCTTCCTGGTTCACCAGCTGCCCTGCTTCTGGAACGTCCAGCTGTCTGATCACACCCGCTCCGAGAAGTGTTACAAAGACGTGTCCGACCTCAAGGTGAGAGGGTTAGGAAAGTCTTTAAGTGCTTAATGGAGAGAACGACTACAGACCACTGGTCTGCATGTAAACAAAAACATTTCAGTGACCTCAGCATCTTTCATCATGGTCAATGACAAAAAAATTATTTAATCATATTTATTACATTTATAAGCATTTATTTTAAATACAAGCAAATAATGGATTTAAATTTAAATGATGTACAATATACTTGAGATCCTTGAGATGAAACCTTTAGCTTGAACTAAAAATGGCTTATAAGTTAGCTGAATCATAGTAGAATTATCTGATATTGTATGCTGCAAGCTCATAAAATCCTGTGTTTTTACAGTAATTACAGTAAACCGCTTTTCACAGGGGTTACGTGTTGTGTTTTGGTAAATACATTTTATAGTGTAAACCCTAAATATGCCACCAAACATGCTCCCAAAACACTTCACTTTCATTTTAAATTCATTAACCTTGAAGATATTGTGGCCATAAACGCACATCCATATTATACAGTTTACACTGAACACCAACAGCGCTAGAACATAAATACCACAGCGAGTGTGAGAGAGAAGCAATAACGCACTGTTCAAGCAAAATGTCTTTAATTCTCAACTTTTACAGCTTTGAACAGACGTTTGCAGCACAGAGTACTGGGGGAGCCGGTCCTGCCGTGCCCCTCGTCCTCTGCAGGGTTTATGTTAGGGCGGGGTGCTTAGCTACCCAGCACGAGAGCAGGTGGGGTCGTGGTGGACGAGGCCCGAACATCACAAAAGCACGAAAAATGCAAGGATATCTGCCTTTTCCGCACATGTGCGGGGGATTCTGCAAAAAATTATTTGTTTGGTTCTCAGAAACATCCGTGTGGGGCTGAATCTGCGACTACTGATCCGCGTAAAAATATTGTGTGGACACTCGTGGTGAGGTCAGTAAGAGAGCTAAATATCCCGATGAGAAATAAGCAGATAAGGAAAGAGAGGCCTGTCTGTAATAGTCTATGTATGATTTCCTTCCTGCTGACCATGACCATCTGCTGTGTGTGTGTGTGTGTGTGTGTGTGTGTGTGTGTGTGTGTGTGAGTGTGTGTGTGTGTGAGAATGCTCTGTGTCTTCTGTGAATAGCTGAGTGACAGTAAAAAAAAGAAGAAGAAAACACTGCCTGGTGCCCCCTGCACCCCCTTAACTGCAACTGCTGTTCTCTTTAGCTGCACTGACTCCAACACTGACCTTTATGCCCACACACACCTGGGTCTCCTCACCACATGACAGCATTGTTAACTGACACTCTCTTCTGTTTCACACTTGCACACGCACAAACAGCTTTCATAAAGACATTATTCTCTCGATTTTGACTGACAGGTGATCCACTGGAACTCTCCTAAGAAGCTCCGCGTGAAGAACAAGCACGTGGAGTTCTTCAGGAACCTTTACCTGACCTTCCTGGAGTACGATGGGAACCTGTTGAGGAGGGAGCTCTTTGGCTGCCCAAGCGAGACTGACCACAACAGTGAAAATGTAGGTACAGTAATAAAAAAAAAAAAAGGGATGTTCATGGGCACTTAGCCAACAACCGAGAATTATTTTGTTTCTCAGTTACTTAATTCCAAGATAGGATTAAAATTCCACTTTTTATTGATATTGATTGATTTTTTATTTACAGTGCCTTTGAACACCATATGAAAACCTTTTAGTCTGAATAAACGGTCAATGTTGTTTCATGCTGCCCTTGGGATCCTGCCATGGACCTTGGAGCCAACAACAGAAATGACTGTGGCATATCAGAGAAACCCAAACATGATAATTGAACCCGACTAGGAAATTATGTCCACTCCTGCGTTCTCATTAGTTCACTCATTAGTTCACTAGACTTTAATAAATACCACTGAAGTTATCCATCCTTCTCATCTCTCAATCATTGGGTGACTGAGTGGAGGTATTCTGTCAAAAAAAAGTATTCAGTAAAAAACATATTCAGTACTTGTGGCAAAGGTTAAATGTTTGCATAGGATGTAGAGAAAAGCAAAATGATGAAGTGCTTTCCTCTCTGACTCTCTCTTTCTCTGCTGTGAAATGACAGATGCCTCTGTGGGTGAGGGACACAGATGGGTCTTTCATGTGACTGTGTGTGTGTGTGTGTGTGTGTGTGTGTGTGCCTGCATGCGCATGTGCGTTCGTTCTGGGTCGTTCTCTTTCCTCATAGCAAGAACAGCAGGTGGTCTTTATAATGAGACACTTTTTTTGTAAAGCATGTTGAGTGTGTGTGTGGAAGGATCAGAGGAGTGTGATATGGGCTGCATCCCTGCGGAGGGTACGTCAGCATCACTCCCTGTTTACAGTGCGCACAGCCTTTGCTCATGTATCGTCTTCTTAATCTGTTAATTCCCCAATTGCTCACCATTCCTTTTACCTAGGCATTCCGTTTCACATACACATGTAGATTTACTGTATATTGTTCACATGCTGGAGCTTCAACAAATACCTGTGACGGCTCCCACAGCCTAGACGGAATACACCATTTTTTTAATCACAGTCTTCCTCGATTTCCAGTTAGTCTCCAGGTTCCTTAATTAATCAAATCATTCTTAGACTGACATTTCGTGAGATGTTTTTTTGGCACAGCTTTTGTCGCACTAATCAATTTAATGGGTCCTTCTTAACTCTAGAAACATGCTGTTGACTCGATTTTGCTGAGTTTGAGAAGCTATTTAAATCACATTAATGGAATGTGGGACTAATGAAGTCACTCAGGAATTAGCTGGCCCAGCTTTCTTCAGCTTTGCGTGTTTCAGCCACAAATAGATTAAAGCAGACCAGTGCCTTGGAGCGGGTGAGGAATGTATTAATTTGTTTCTGATGACATTTTCAGCCATTACTCATGGTGACACATATACTATTATGTACACAACTATGCATTAGCTATAAATGTTCTGAAGTCTAACAAATCATAATTTCCTCAGGCAGTCATTAAAGGCACTGCTTAATATTAATGAGGGTAATAAAAAGAGTAAAATGTCAAGCATCTGGGCTTTTCTTCTCTCTTTTGACTGTGCCAGTATTTAAAAAGTCCACTGGAATTAATGCATTATTGTTTATTATGACACATGTCCAAGCTAATCCACTCCAAGTCCAAGCAGTATTACTACTGACATGATTGATGAAGTAGTTCACCAAGCTTTCTGATGTTTTCTCAGCTCCAGAAGACTCTGCTGGAGCTTGATGAGGACGACCCGTGTTACGAGTTCCGACGAGAACGCTTCACCGTTCACCGCACACACCTATATTTCCTGCACTACGAGTACCAGCCCAGCGCAGACCAGACCGACGTTACCTTGGTGGCCCAGCTCTCTATGGACAGGTAGTTATAATGATTAGATATGATATAGTATATCAACACTGTAGAAATGATTTCAGCCACATGCAGAAGTTAAATAACTTCATAATAAGTACTGTTGGTTCAATAATTTAGCAAACAATAGAAAGTGGGTTTATTTGTGTAGTCATGCTTTAAATTTATACATGGCAGCTTTCAGTTATGAATTACAAAATAAAAACAAGTGAAAATAATCCAATGAGACGGAAGTTGACTCACTTTCTTGTACATGATCTGCATAAAAAATCCCACATTTTTGAAAATGAGTGTGCCTTCAGTAGAATTGAGAATAACCATAACTAGGGCTGCAAAGGTGCCTAGGCCTTTTACCCCAGCTCTCTTGAAGAAGCATTCATTATTATGGCTTTGTAGTTTAAAAAAGAAATAAGGTACAAAACTGTCAAAATGGGAAAAGAAAATATAAAATACTCCAGGAAGTCAATCGTTGCAGGATAAGGATTTCATTTGTCAAACAAAAGCAAACACTCTGCTACTTCTTTTGTAAACCTTAATAGCTAAGTATAGCTGATATGAACAAAATGTAAATGTAAAATAAAATATTTATAAGTTTAGATACCCTGTCCGTCAATACTTAGTAAAACTCCCTTAGGCTAAATCAGTTTCCAGCTAACAGTCTTATTTTCGCAACACTTATAATGTTCATAGGTCATATTACATGCACAGCATGCTTGAGATGTAATCACTGTTTTTTTAATAATATCCAAGTTTGGGGAAAGCGAAGGCCATTTCAAAATCTTACTTTATTCATTTCTTGAGGTGTTTTAAGGTCGGGTTTGATTAACTCATTGTCTCGTAGTAGGCAGCCTATTTTTTCTTCAGTTTCTTCATTGACTGTGAGACATTAGTTTCCAGGATTTGTTGAAAATACTACCTGGGCCACTGGCTCCCACACAGGCTCAAGGCTTTAGAGATATGCCCTCATCAACCCTTAAAAGATGAAAAGGTGTGTTTTTACTGTGTGCGTCACAATTTTTTTTCCTGGACATATCTTTGGTGATTATAATCAAAGAGTTCAATTTTTGTTGCATCAGACCACAGCACTTCATTTCAAAATGCGCCTGTTTTATGTAAGAGTTGAGCTGCACATTTCAGAAATTGACTTTTGTGAAGGATACCTTCCGATAATCCTTCCATATGATGTTTTGATTTGCATGCTTGACCAGTCTAGGAGTAAATTCGGTTCAGAGATTTTTTACATTTTCAAGGATTCTTCATTCTCCCGATCTTGTTTTGGCTTCCATTTCTCAATGACATTATTGTTCTCTCTTGCTTGGCGATAGTCAGTTATCTCCACCTCCTGCTCTTCTGTCAGTCATGATGATCCAGTGGCTTCTGAGTTTAAGCACCATATCCTGAGTGGTTTGAAGGGTCACATATTTTAATTGTCCACACCTGGTTTGGATTGAGGCATAATGAATTAGATAACCTCTGAGATCTCCAAAAAAAAAGATTGACTGAAAGAGTGTTCAGGCATATACTACTCCTTATTTTAGTTTTTGTAGTTTATGAAGCAGATGCTGTACTACTTGATTTTCACTACTTTCGCTGTCTACCTAACAGGTAAGAGTCCCTAAACTTGCACATGCAAGTGTCTGGTCTTCATGGCCTCACTAGGACAACCAACCAGTAATGCACTGAAATAATTATTTAAAGAAAGATTAGGCTAACAGAATAAATTAATCCAGGCAAGTTCATTCCAAAACATCAGTCGCCAGATATCTCTGTATATTTTTACACTGTTGGAAAATAAAGAGTGCATTCTGTATTTGGCAGGACCACAAATTCCAGATTGCTCATTCCAGTCGTTTCATGGTGAACTGAGCACTGAGCTGCTCAGTTATTTAACACCGCCAGCATGTGAAACACTTGAATGTGTGTTTGCTCTCAGTAAACAGGGCCAGTCTGGACTGAGCTAAGATTTTACTCATATGGATGGATGTGCGCTGTGAACGCTGATATGCGATGCTGATTTTAATCTTTCTGTAAAGTAAATGGACATTGCACCCCTGTAAACAATTTAGTTGACGCAGCCCTACAAATTGTTTTATTATTAGTGAGCCAGTTATTGATTTTTATTTATTTATTTATTTATGTTCTTACCCGTAGTGGTCTCTGCACTCTGTTGTATAATATTTTTATTGGCTAAACTCTTTTGAAATGGTAACCGTCTGTTTAGCTAATGATATCATATGACACACTTCTTCGAAAGCCAGAGTGGCCACGCTATCAACTTTTCAACTTACAGTTCCGACTCCTGGCTTCAGTTTTTATTATCCATGTGAGGAAGAGAAATTTCTTCGTTTCCTCTGGTCCATATTGATAAGCGTGAGGCAGGAGGCAGTGAAAGCCCGCAGGCCTTTTATTCTGAATTGGTATTCACTACTGTGCCCCAGCCTTCACTCACAGCCCACTGTCTCATTAGATCTCCAAACGCTGTGATAGGTCAGCCTCAGACGGAGGCGCTGACCGAGTCGGTTCTGATTGAAGTGGAATCATCAGGAAAGGTCATATTTTAGGTCATCCCTGCCCACCCTTTTTAAGGAAGGCAGCTTCAGACTGAGGCACTGACTGAGCCTGGTTTGTTCCAGCTGAAATTGCCAGGAAAAGGTCTGGGACCTTTTTTTTTCCCTCAAGTGAATATAATCTAAAAAGAAAAGAAGTCTCTTTTTAAATTTCTTGTAAGTGAATGTATCAAGTGTTAAGTCATATTGATTAGCTTAAATAAAGATTCTGTCATAATGTTACATGAGCATTTTCTTCAGTGTTGTCATTGAAATTGACATACTAATTATGATCTTCCTGTCACGAGAGGAGAAGATCTCTAAAGAAATCTATGCCCATCTTCACTCATGCTGAACCACAAATTGACATGAGAGGAAATCTAATAACTTGAATTGATGGTGCTCTCAAATGATGTTTATCTAAGGAATCATCAGTGCGCAGCCTAAACTGCTGCACCTCCAAACTCTGTTTCAGTAACGTGAACAACAGGAAACAATAATTCCCTATGAACAATAGGGAAGATTGTTAAATTGCATCAATTCATTTTCAGAGTCAGTGTGAACAATGAGTTTTTCTTCTTCTTTATGCACTATTACATTCTTTCTTTATGCAATTTTCTCCATTTTCTGATTCTGATTCATTCTACTAAGAAAACATGAATACACCAATTTTCTTCTGGATAATTAATCACCCTAGTTTTAACTTGTCATGTAAAATGCTGATCTTGTTAAATCTACAGGAGGCTGATTTGGTTACAGTGCATTGCAATATATATTTGGCTGAATATACTTCATTACAGTCAGGTGCCGGTGAAGGCTTGAGCGCTTGCCTCAGACATCTCTGAAAGGCAGCCAATTCTGGAGGCATTGGCATTGATTTCAGATGCCAAGTGTTAGGACCCATGTCAAATTTACTGTTTATTTCTTTTCTGCAATCAGCACCACTGAAGTAGTTGATGGAACTATCTGGATTGACAGTTGCATATTGAGAGTCCTGTGACAAACGACTGTAGAGAAATCCATATCCTGATATCTACAAAATGAATGCTGGCAGCATTTAAAGTCGAGTCGGTTTTTCTCTTGTCCATTCCCTGGGTGCAGTTTTGTCCTTACAGGCTTGATAAGGTGAGAATGATGTCGCACCTTACTGGCTCCACGCGATTGAAAAGGTCAGGGTAGTGAGAAAGGGTAAAAGCCTTGCCTCCCATTTTGGGCGATAAATCTACTTCCAGCTTCTTTGTCTGTAAACAGCCTCACTGACAATCAAGGATGTATAACCTTTTCTGAGTTCACCAGTTCAGAACTGGCTGCAAATCTAGCTGATTAATCTAGACCTGTCTGACATCAGTAATATGGATGTACATGTCTGAATCTTCCTCACTTTCATATTGACTCTTTGAAAGGTTGTTTGTACATCTGATGCAAGGCAGTGTTTGTTTGCTGCAGGCTGCAGATGCTGGAGGCCATCTGTAAACACTGGGAAGGCCCCATCAGTCTGGCTCTTTACCTGTCTGACGCTG
>JBBPDB010000128.1:23467863-23503812 GCA_037974465.1 Brachypetersius altus
TTTTCTCATTTTGTCTCTCATAGTTGAGGTATAGCTGTGGTGAAAATTACAGGCCTCTCATCTTTTTAAGTGGGAGACCTTGCACAATTGGTGGCTGACTAAATACTTTTTTGCCCCACTGTATGCCCCCAAATATGCTCCCAGAACCCTTTAGTTTCATGTTTCATGCTAAAGAAAATGTAAAGGTAAATAAATAATCAGAATCAGAAAACTTTATTGCTTAAAAACCCATTAGATGTTCGCATTAGCAGCGTGCAAAGACTCATACACAAAGGAAACATTGAAATAACTCCCTCTACTCACATGTCCCCCGTGGGGCAGTGTATCACTGATTTTTTTTTTCTGAGAACCTAATTAATAATTGTTCGCTAAAACGGCGCTTACCAATGCAATCAGATGCACCTGCATGAGGACGGGGGCCGTGGCGGATGAGGCTCGGATGTAAAACAATGAAAGTAGAGATTTTTAACCACAACTCAGTACAGTGTTAAGTGTTACGACCTGCTGCAAGTGAAGTGTTTTTATTTTCAGGTGGAGGTTGAGGTGTACAGAAGGGACTCCAAAAAGCTGCCTGGCCTGGGGGACCCTGACATAGACTGGGAAGAGAGTGTCTACCTGAATCTCATCTTGCAGAAGGTGAGCTGAGCTGTTTTATCGATTGTAAAGAAGATTGGTTCAATGAAAATGCACCCGAAAATCTGACTCTTAATGGATGGAACGGTAATGAAAATAAAAAACTATTAGACAGATTAATGAATGCACTTGCTTCATGGAGCTCAAGGTAGATTTTAAGGGTCCGTTCTTTAGTTCCAGTCTAATGCAAGAAAGGTATACCACTGTTAATGTATCACATTTTCTCCCTCAGTTGGACTATGTGGTTACATGTGCTGTGTGCACACGCTCAGATGCAGGAGACATCCACATCCACAAGAAGAAGTCCCAGGTAATGAGACCCAAACTGAATACCAATGATAGAAACCACAGAACACTCTGAGTCTTCTCTGCGTGTGATTTGCTCTGAAGATTTCTACAAAGCTGCACAGTTATGAAAAGCTGAATGAAATATCTGCTGCATTCTGCATTCAACAGCAAGTGTTCGCCTCCCCCAGCAAGCACCCCATGGACAGCAAGGGAGAGGAGTCCAAAATGAGCTACCCAAACATCTTCTTCATGATCGATAACTTTGAAGAGGTAACCTCAGCTTCTGAAGACCACAGTTTGCCAGTTTAGTGGCCTAACGTTCATCACCCTTGGTTTAAAACATATGTATACATATACAGATGAATATATAAGCATACATATAAATATCCAGAACCCATTTGTAATTACTGAATTCATACTTGACGGTGCTTAAATTGCTGAGGAGGTCAGTTTCTCCCACACCGTTTATATAAGCTTTGGACTGTGGTGCTGAAGAACTGCATTCTCTGGAGTAATTGAGATGAAACCAATACCTTTGAGATAAAGAGGCATTTGTGAACATCAGGATCTAACCTCCTTAATGCAATCCAATCCTTACAGCAATGTTCCAACTTTAGAAGTGAAACTTTCCTAGATTAGTAGAAGCTGCAACAGCAATAAATTGATGGACCTTTAATACTGTATCCTGTTAATACACTTGATTTCAGAAGAAATGGTGGATGAGCAGATGTCTGTAAACCGTTGGACATGTAATCATATGCAAAAAATAAATTACATGTTTTGTTGATTTTCTAAATGGAATTAAGTTGGCCTGTTCTCTACGGTGAACAAACTTAATAATGACATTTCTCTGCTTATTTTAGTGCTGAGTTTAATATATGAAAAAATAACTAAATCAACACATAAACAGTAATTATGCATTAAAGTGTGAATTATGCATTAAAGTGTGAAGTGTGCTCTCTGTAGAGGATGTGAAATTTAGTGCTCTTGTAAAACCAATAAATCAAGCCGGTAATCCAAACATTTAAATGTGTAAAATATACAGAATCATATGTTGATAGTTTGTAAGGAGCATAGGACAAGCATACATTACTGGATTAAACTCTTCACCTCTGTGTTTAGATTTACTGTGATCTCTGTCCATCTAAATCAAATAAGCAGACACAGTTTGAGTCATTTATAGACAGAATATAACATTGTCTATGCAATAAAAAAAGCATTAAGCATACTGTAACAAACACATACACCCATCAGCTCTGCCAGCTTTAATAATTAGAATAAACTAAGATTAATCAGGCGTCTTAATAACATGCAGTGAACTGGAATGCACACTTAATTCAACGCAAAGGAATTTTAAGGTGAGGATAGAGAAACATTACAGAATATAAACTGTGATTGATGGTGTTTCTTAGCAAATGGTGCCCTTGGGATGTGGAGCTGATGGACTTCAGATAGCTTGAAATGTAATGAGATTTGACCTCACAGGACATCAGTAACTGGAGAAGCAAGCTGTTGTACTGTAAGAGCAATTTTATTATCAGTCAGGATAGCCGCTCTGCTCCAGTGCCTTCACTCGGGATGGGAAATCGATGGAACTTTGCACAAGTATTTATAGACTGAGGTTGGCATCAACACTTACCTTTACGGTCCCACGTCCTTTTCACAAATCATCCAGGATCCACATCTCACTGGCACGGTGCTCTGTTGCATCACTTATGGTGAACATACATAAATGGCGTGTGCATGTGGCATGCAGGTGTTCAGTGATATGACTGTTGGAGAAGGAGAGATGGTGTGTGTGGAGTTGGTGGCCAGTGACAAGAGCACTACCTTCCAGGGAGTCATCTTCCAGGGTTCCATACGCTATGAGGCCCTCAAGAAGGTCTACGACAACCGGGTAGGACACATTCACGCCTTTATCTCCGATGTACACTGCTCATTTTAAAGCTTTTGAGATTTTCTTTTTTGAGTAATGTTTTTAATTTGGCTATTGCTCTTCAGTTAAGTTTAAAAAACATAAAAACGTAAATAAATACTTTACATACAAGCACTTAAGGTACAAGACCATTAAGAATTTACTTAGTTTAACCAGATTTTCCAAGCTGTAAAAAACAAAAAAAATGGTACTGTAATGGTGTTGACTGTATTACCATTCAAAGCTTGTTAATGTAATTTCTAAGTCGGCTTAAGAGTAGACTTACATATTTTTCATGTTGTCCAACTGTCTGAAAGATCTAACGTTAGCCAAATTAAATCGAAGCATATTTAACATTTGTTTTACATGCCTTTAAGAAGAGGCATGAATGGGAGTATCCCTACGTTAACATCCCTACATGTTAAAATTATGCATCCATTGCTGTCAACAACTGTCATTTGTGTAGTACTAGGAGGACACAACAAGGGATTCAAAATAGACTCTTGTGGAGAGCCATTGGCTAATAATGCTGACCTCACAGGATGTGAGATTTGACTTTATTCTCCAAGTAGACTTTTATCAGTTTGGCAGTTTTTTCAAAGAAAAATGGGAAGACTGTTGGAACTGTTTTGTGTATTTACGTGTGTGGATTCAGGTCAGTGTGGCTGCTAAAATGGCCCAGCGCATGTCCTTTGGCTTCTACAAGTACAACAACATGGAGTTTGTGAGAATGAAGGGTCCACAGGGGAAGGGCCATGCTGAGATGGCCGTGAGTCGAGTGCCTACAGGGGACACTTCACCCTGCGGCACTGAGGAGGACCAGGACTCACCTATGCACGAGAGGGTCAGTTTAGACATGGAGCCCAAACATACACGCTAGATAACGGAGTTTCTACACCGCTGTATTTTCTCTGCCATGCACATGTATACACACAAGCCACTACACCACTACTTTTCCAAATTCACACCATGGCAAACTGGGACTGTACCACTAAAGGAGGGGATCACTGTAAATACTGTGCCGTTCAAAGTTTATCATTGGTTCTTCGCTTTGTTTAGATATTTTAGACTACATTAACCAGCATGAAAGGTTACCAGTGAGCTATTAACTAGCTCACTGGTAACTATTGGAAAACTATTAGCTTTCCATTTTATGGTTGTGGTGTTTCAGAGATGTCATGTTTGCCCCTCATGATGAAGTGATAAGGAGTGCTGTTACTGCAGTCATTTTGTGGAAGCATTGTTAAAGAGAAAGATTTGAGTTAAATTATAAAAGTCTGTGCTCTTCACTGTTGTCCTGGAAGCAAGAGTATCATTGTTTATGCTTCAAAAGGATGCAGACATCTGGAAGATGTGACTGAAGTTTATTTTTTCCCCAAAGTCTCTGAGGAATTCTGTCTGAACCGTTGTTTTGAACAAGACCTTTTAATGTTTATTTCATGGAACTTTGAAGACAAAGTGAAATCTTGAGGTGTTATTCTGTCGCGTTCTCTCATATTCTTCCACGTCCTGTTCCTACTGCAGGTGACATCGTTCAGCACTCCTCCCACACCGGAGAGAAACAGGCCCTCCTTCTTCTCTCCGTCTCTGCGCCGCAAAGTGCCCCGAAACCGCATCGCCGAAATGAAGAAATCTCACTCAGCAAATGACAGTGAGGAGTTCTTCAGGGAAGAGGATGATGAAGGTAAGGCCTCAGGCCGGCTTACAGGGCTGAAGAACAGAGCTTTGGAGAATCTTTCTTATGATTGGTGATAAGTTTCAGTAATGATGTCAAGATCAAATTTCTTTGTTAATTTTTGTAAACAATACAGCCACACAGTAAAACCAGTCCAGATTAGGTGTGATTGACAGCCAAATAGGTCTGCATCAAGACACAAGACTATATCTTTGCTTTCCTTTAAAGGCTTTCATTTGTTTTTGCTTGATCACGTTGGTTGCGCCAAATGCAGCTCTGTTAAAACCGCCTTGTTAAACAGAGACCTTGTAAATACAGTAAATAGCGTCCAGACTGTTTTCAATTCTGTATTAAAATTGTCCTGCATTGCAACTCTGATACAGACAAAACCATTACAGCACTATTTCATATTTTATACAATTTTATACTGTCAAAAAATTATTTATAGATCAGTTTATATAAAAAACAAAACAAACTGTGTTTAGCACATCAAGAAGGATGAATGAAAAAGTGGCTTCCTTTTATTGCTTTGAGTAAAATCTTGTTAGGAAGATTTATAGAGCGGCTGAGTGGGGAGAGAAAACACATCACTGGTGAGATCCGAGTAGTCTGCTGTGTTTTGCGCAAACACTTTTTAGGTTGTTTTGGGTCATGTGGCAGACAGACACCTCCTTCAGAAGGGCAGGCTTTTCTCACTTGCCAGGAGGGTGTTCAGAATTTTAAGACTAAATAAAAACTAACTATACTAAAGCTATTCATTCACTTTTTAAAATGAAACTGAAATTAAAACCTATGAACATCAGTAACCCTGCTCTGGCAGTCTTTCAGATTGGGTTGAGATCCCAAAAAAACATTACTTAGATACTGAGGTGAAGTGAGTTTTGGGTTCCAGTGCATATAATATTTATTGGACTATAACTTTAATGATCTTTGATGATTCTGTCAAATAGTTGGAGTATCAGTGAGGTATGTTATGTTCTAAAGAGCTTTAAACGAGTGTTTCAAAAAAGAGGTGGCAAACAAGTGTGTGCATTATTTTACTAATTCTTGTTTGTATACAGACCTGTGCAACACCTCAAACCTGCGCTCGCGCTCTCTGTCGGGGACGGGCCGCTCACTGGTGGGCTCGTGGCTGAAGCTGAACAGGACAGAAGAGTATTTTCT
The DNA here is from genome assembly GCA_037974465.1 of Brachypetersius altus. Classification (NCBI taxonomy): domain Eukaryota; kingdom Metazoa; phylum Chordata; class Actinopteri; order Characiformes; family Alestidae; genus Brachypetersius; species Brachypetersius altus. Next base: position 23,473,539 of record JBBPDB010000128.1, read on the forward strand.
ACTTTACTCCCACCTCACCTACGTCACTCTCCCCCTGCACCGTATAACTACAGGTATAGATTCGACCTAACGAGGGAATATGAACACACCTGATGATCTTTGTGAACTGCAGTGGAAATCTGTAGTCTGTAACTAAATAATGATATGATCAAGCTTTTTATGAATTTATGAATGAAATTGTATGATTTGTCATTAGAGCCCACACTCGCTAATTCTATTGCAGTTGCATTAGAGGCCAAACATATTCCAGTACGTTCTCAATTGGTTTTCTGTTTATGATGCTTAAAATAAGAGTATACATCACCTAAAGGAATAGTTTGGTGGAAGATTAAATGTACACAATTTTCCATTCATACCAGTCATTTAGCCAAGACACGTTTGGTGTCCAAATTTTGCTTCCTTTTTTACTTTTTAAAAACATTACAGGATTTGTACGCCCAGTATGTGCCTTTTCACTCCTCAGTTCATTGATATTGATTGCTGCACCCACCCCCACACCTCCCCAAACCCCAAACAAAAGAAAATCTTTTGAAGGATTGCAGATGTTCTCACTAATGATGTTGTATTTGTTGAATTGCCTCGACAGATATTTTGGAGGTCAGACAAAAGCCCATCCTGATGACATAGCAGTTACTGACATCTCTCCAACACACAAAACTAAGTGCCTCTCCACATCAGGCCCCTAAAACAACACCGCCATCTAGCGTCCAGACAGAGAACCAAAAACACCAACGGAAGGAGAAGAGAAGAGTCGCAGAGACCTAAAAGACTTTTAATAAAAACCAGCCAATCAAGAAGTGCCTCTTCCACCTGTTGTTCTGTGAGCTCTGAGAGTCACTGTCTGTATGTGGACACCAGGGCCAAAGAGCCTGGACAGCGGAACACCGTCTGAGACTCCAGTGGTCCCTTGGATTGGCACAGGTTTGGAACGGAAGCGGTTACCAGCTGACGTCCCGCCTGCGAGCAAAAGGGAACATGTGTAAAAGAGGAAAAAAAAAAGAAAAACGCAAAAGAATGTCTCTGTTTCTTGTAAATACACTGCTGCTTAGATACTCAGTGAATATACCAACCACAGCCCTCTCCTCAGCCTTGTGTTTTAAAAAAAAAAAAGGCAAAAAAAGGCTCTTTGGGTCTTTCAGTGTTGTTTATTTGTGCATAGTGCATATTTGCATTTTTTCCCAAAGGCAACCTCCTCCCATCCCTAGGCCTTAACACACCTCCTAACCAGCTAATACGACACATAGACTCCCTTTTAGGGCCTACGTATCACTTAGACTTCTCACAAAAAGTCTGTATTTGGAAATGCTGGATGTCTTTTGAGTTCTTTTATGGTTAAAATCACACCGAAAAGCTGCACAAGTAGGATTCGTCTTCTTTTGCTTTTAGAGACGGGACAATATCATTTGTACGTTTGGAGATATTTGTTACCTTTCTGATCTTTATAACCAGGTGTTGATAGAAAGACAATTGAAAGAACAACAAAGAACTTGCCATAAGGCCTTGAAAAGCATGTTTTTGGTTTTGTTTTCTAGATGACCACTCTGTACATTTGTGTTATGACTAGAGCACAGTGCTTGTTTGGCCTCAACACTATAACAGTTGTATATACTTATAAGTAAGTATAATCTATTCAGGCTGGATTAGTTTAGCCTGAGAGGGTCCAGTTGTGAGGGAAGGGACTGGACAAGCCGCTGTGGATTCTGTGTAGTTTCTGATATGTCACAGGCCGGTCATTCACATCAGCATTACTGTTCATATTAACCAGCATTAAACGAACAAACAAAAACTAACCTCAAGTGAGCACCGGTAGAACAATGTTAGGCCCACCACTCAACCAAGACCAGTCTGACAGCCATGTGAGAGGTACTTTCCATACATCTCACTTTTCTTCTCTTTTTTTTATTTTTTATTTTTGTATATTATCAGAAATTAGAGTTACAGTTATCTCTGAAAAGAGCTTTTACTCCATTTTATATCTTTATCGTGAGTTTGTCAAATAGGACGATTACAAAAGAAGTTCTGAGTTGGTCTCCAATTATATGAACTTAATTCATTCCTGAAGTATTACTTCATAGACTGCAGTTTTCAGATTTGTACTGATAAAACTGACCTCTGCAAGCAAACCTAGTCCAGCCTGAACATGTTTTAAGTGCACAAATATATTACCAGACTGCAGAAACCGAACCTAGTCACTATTCACTGACATTTACCAACTCTATCTTGTCTCTGTTTTTTTCCAACCCATAATCTTTAGGCTTTAGGGATCAACCACCAATCACAAAACAACCACATTCTGTTTCCCCAGCTTTGTCTTTCCTTGTGAAGTCTTGAGTGTTTAAAGGGTCCAGTGGCTGTCGTTCATCGACACTCTTTCTGATCGAAAATCACTTGCGCTGTCGGTTTAATTACGACAAACAACGCAAGGTGAAGAGCCGACCCACGTCGCCAGTATTCTGTTGGACTTTTGTGAGCTGAATGTATTCCTAGTCTAAAAATAGCTAAGATTGCTTCAATATCCATTTGATATTTGAAAGGCAACATGATTTGTCAGCGTTTAAAACAAAAAGAAGAAGAAAAAAAAAAGATTTTTAACATTTTGAATCTCTGTTTGTTTGTATTTATTTATTTATTTATTTTTCGTGTAGGCTGTAGAAGCCCATTTCGAAGCCAGTAGAAGGCTGTTTTCGAGGAGGTCTTGTGGTACATACACTTCTTTAAATGCTTTAACTGCGCTTTTGTATTCAGTTACTGAAGTAAATGTGCATGTTTAGCCAATATTTATGTTACACAGTTAATAAATGTACACTTTCTGTACCTCTTTATGAAACTACAAATTACAAATGATTCAGAAATGCTCTTTTAAATCTGGACTTATTTTTACACACACGGCCTTTTCAGAAATACAAACTCAAAACTGATGAGGACTGACATGCCGGGTCAGATTTGTTCTCTAGATTGAAATCTGTGCAGAGACGAGGTGAGCAGAGATTGGAAAGTCATTTCCAATAAGTCAGTGATGCTTTGTGTGTGCATGCATGCCTAAAAAGGTCAGTCAGATCCGTCTGTTTTACTGCATTCCTGCTTCAATCAGACGACATCCTCCGTTTCCAAAGCTTCAGAGCATTGAATCCTGCACACTTTCCTATTACAGACTTCAGACTTTAACTCGGGTCTCATTTTCGGCAGAACATAATTAACTCATTAATCCGCCGCTAAAAACATGCAAAAATCGTCAAATTATATTTTCTTGAGTTTAAATGAAATTAAGAACACACTCATGCACATTTTAGTTCACAGTTAATCTTTATTTGCTGGATTTAACATACGGGATGGAAAAGATCTGTCTTGGATTTAGAAAATCAATAGAAACCGGGGACTAAATTTAGCAGAAAAATGATAGCTTTCAGTTTGGCCTCCACATACAACTACATTTGACCACCTCTACCCCAAAATGTGAAGTTCAAATAAAAATAGATCTAATCATATAAGCTAAAATACAGTAAGAAAAATACAAAAAAGAAACAGAACAGAAAACAAAAGTTTTAGTATTAGAAAGACAATTTGAATTGTTCATTGTGTTACACTGCTGCTAGGCCAGCACTGACTACAAGCACTGACAAAATGTGAGTAGACCGAGTTTATTTCAGTAGACCGTGAAAACATTTGGCCAGGGGTGTAAATGAGTAACTTCCACCAATAAACCACAAGAGGGCAGTATTGTCACTCCAACCTCCTCCATTCTGGCGAACCTGAATGTTTAACATGGTTTCATTCACTAATCAGCAGACCAGGGCCTTTTCCAAATGCAGATTATGAAAGGATACATTCAGTCATGTTTAAATCTCACAATGTAAGAGTTTCTGTGTACAAAATATATTACAACTCTCTTTTGTTTTCTAGACCTTCAGACTTTCTAGGTTTATAAAGATTATAAGCTAGGCAAACATGACATTGGACTGCTGTCTGCTGGCGGGGCTATATTATAATAAGTACTCCTGACTTCTAGATATTCACTCCAACAGACTTTTGCCAGACTAAAGGAGCCAAAAGGAAGACTGGTCTGATTGACAGACCTTGTTTAGTTCACATAAGCTGCCTTGCACTTTCTGAAATCAGGGTGGTGGTGGCCTAGTGGGTAGGATTCTTGCTTCTGGACCAAGAGCATATGGGTTCAAATCCAACCTTCAGCATACCATCACTGGGTTCCTAAACAAGACGGTCCCCTGTAGGGAATGGATATAGCATTGAATAAAACTATCTGCTTAATGCTGTAAATCATCTGTTTACATGAATCACTTTTCTTTTATGTTGTTTTAGATATGACTGTTTGTAGTTAAAGAGAATGATAGCAGTTGCTTTCTGCTTACTTGCTAGTCCCCATTCTCTGCTGTGTTAGAGATAGTAGAAATGCCAAGACATGCTGATTAGCTTATGAGGTTACTGAAAGGAAAACACATGCAAAATGTATTGAATATTAACTCAGCTGAAGCAATATATGGCTTCAGTGTAGCATCTGGATTAAAACAATATCAGTGAATTACATTGCCAGCGACTACATCACATAGAATAGAATGAAATACTGCCATACAGGACATCCTCCAGGTTCAGGACAGGGGAAACAGTACAATTGTTTATAATCAGACACACTACAGTCTTTCAAGGCTAAAACTCCTTGGGGGTGAAAAAGAAAATACTGCTTCAGCATTTAAAGCACAAATTACAGTTCTGCATCTGTTGTGGTTGGCTCCAATACACACATACACACGCAACCCAGATCTCTTGTGGTTTTCTGCTGCTGTGTGAAAGAGCCAGCATCATCAATGAGCATCTGTTACAGCCCAAGCTCCTCCGTTCCCCACGGATCTACAGACCGAGTTCTGCAGGAGGACAGTCTGTGTGGTGCAGGCTGGACACTGATGGCCTCGTGTCATGATTCGACAACTATAACCTGCTTTAAAGACCTGATTCAAATCTAACTTGCCATCTAACTGCCTCTCCTTCCATCAGCCAAGACATGTTTACTTCTACTACCGTTTGAACTATGTAGGATACTTTTTCTCCATTTTGAGAGATTTGTGTCCTGCAGTCTCAGAAACCATATAAGCAAGTGTTTTTGAGATTCACTAACAACTTTATGTGGTTTGAGGTATATGTATGATTGAGGCATGCAGTTCAAAAATGCTTACTGGTGCTTTATGAGCTTGTTGTGTAGCCATCATAGCCTTGTAGCTTCAGTGAGAAACTAAAGAAGTAAGCGTGTCTCGGATAATGGACTTTATTAGATGTAAAAGGAAAATTGTATAATTTTTTTTTTGCCAAACTACTGCATCAGAAAATAAAAGGAAAATTCAGACAAGGACCACCAGGGGGCGAAGTAATGTCTAAAAGACTAGTATTTTATACAGTGTGGCCATTTTTGTAACACATGAACACACCACACACTTTGAACAGCGTGAAATGATTCCTCTGCATTTAATCCACTCACCAAATGAAGCAGTGGGCAGCCAGGAACAGTGTCCAGGGAGCAGGGTGCACCTTCTCAAGGGGACCTCAGTGGTGCCACTGGCAGTCCTGAGATTCAAACCTACAACCTTCAAATCGCAGCATTAGGCCACTAGCTACCCCTTACAGAACGACTTTTACTCAAAAGTTCTCTTGTCTAAAAAACTGTAGAGATGTCTGGCAGAACTGAGTGGGACAGGCAGAGTGCAATTTCCCTCCCTGAGAAACAGCAAGAGAACCAAAAACGCCGGAGCGTGTGCTGCATCCACACACAACACAAAAATACATCACAAATAAAAAGACAGGAGAGCAATACTGGCTAATGTCTTGATAACTAATACCTGCAGAAATTCTCAGGAATGTCTCTACCAGCAAAGCAGCATCACACCAACACAGTCCTGCTTTCTTGGCTCTTTATTAAAGTATTGGATATGTACTGATTGCATTAACGTTGGTGGGGGTTAAAAAGTCATGCACTCAGACCTAACCATTCTGGGTTTGGTTCTACATGAATGCTGTATGGCTTTAATTTAAATTCAGAGCCTTCTGAACTCTTACTTTTTATTCAAATGCAACAAAACTAAAGTGATGAAATAAGGTTTGCTAAATTTTCATCCCATGAAAACCATCCAACTGGCGTACCATCCGTTTTTACTGGAGTATTTTTATTGAACCTGTCCAAAGAGGAGGCAGAGAACAGACAGACAGGCAGACCAACTGAATTGAACAACTGAAATAAGATATAAAAGAAATGAGTCAACAGGATGACAAACAGATGCCAGAGGGCGCCTAGTTGTTGCGTAGTTGACAGGGATCCATCAATGTCTGTTCTTAACATGCTAATAGCAGTCATTGCACAAATAAGATTTCTAAGCACCTCTGAAGAGAGTCAATGCTCATCTGGACTCCACCAATCCAGTGTCAGATTGTTGGCAAATTGAGAAAATTCAAGACCATCATTTACCTCCCCAGAAGTGGTCAACCCACCAAGATCAGTCCAAGGTCGAAGAGGAACTAATTTCTAAGCCTCTCTCACATTGGTTCATTTTAAGGTAGCTCAGTGGGTAGGATACTTGCCTCCAGATCCAGAGGTCATGGGTTCGAATCCTACCTTCAGCAGACCACTGGGTCCCTGAGCAAGACCCTTAACCCCAACTTGCTCCAGGGAGACGGTCCCCTGTAGTTAGGGAACGAAAGTTGCTGTGAATAAAAATGGTGTGCTGCTGGAGGGATAAGAACGAAATAGAACTTTTTGGTTTAAATGAGAAGCTGATGTTAGGAGAAAACCAACACGGTAATCTAGCACAAGAACCTCATCCCATCTGTGAAACATGGTGGCGACAGTCTCAGGGTAATGCCGGTTTTGTTGCATCTGGGTCAGGGCGGATTGCTATTATTAACAAATTCTGAATAACACCAGTGAAGGCAAAAGGAAGCTTTGAGGACACCTGCCCATGAAGTAAATCTCAAGTAAATGTAGGTCATGAAGCAAGTCAACAAATCTAAGCACACAAGTTGTTCTACCACAGCATGGTAGGCAAGCAGACATGCAGGACAGATCAAGCTACTGTAAACATTAAGAAGCAGTCATTGCTGCACAAGGGAGTCACCATATACTGAATTTTATTGAGTTTATCCCATTAAAGAGCAAAGTACTGAAAATGTGGTAGAATCTGTGTCCTTGCAAATTGTGACCGCAGGCCTTCAAGCACGCTGACAGCATGTTTCATAACCAGAGCATAAATGACTGTTTAACTGGATTTACAGCATTACAGAAACTAGTGTTTAAAACGTAATCAAAGCTTTGGAAAGTATTAAATGTGGGATTACTGGCTCATGTGTGTCTGTTCCATGTAATATATTTTGCCATATTGCCCACATGTACACCGCAGTACTCCTTTAATCCAAGGAATCCACAGCTAGGAACCATAAGAAAATGTGTTGAGCTACTTGTGCTGCGCATCAAAAGGAGCACCATTACACAGTTCACCTGATGTCTTTACATGAATTTTAAGTTTTCCATCAATGAGGCACATACCGTTTCTTTTGATTCCATCTTAAGAACTGCTTTATTACACTGAAGTTATCTGCAAGGTAACCATCGGCAACACTAATGAAACGCACAAGTACCATTTCAGGTCAATTTGATTTATTCGCCAATGAACGAATCTACAAAACGTATCTGGTGCTGCTAAATGCATGCCTCGTTTTCAAAGGCGTTACAAAGGTCACTTGGAAAAGAAAAAACAAAAAGAAAACGAAAACGAAAAAAGAAAAACATAAAACTGTCACCAAGATCCACTTTAAGACAGATTGCCACAGAGCCAGCAGGTAGGGTGCAGGATAATTCACTTGCAGTCTTAATGATGTAGAATGACAGATGTTTCACCGTAGGAACTTTACAGGGTTCATTTACACAAAGCACTCTCATTCTGAATAAATATCCATTACAGCAAATGCCCGGAGCAACACAGAACACACAAAAAAGTATTACATCTCAAAGTTAAACTGATCACCGTCTGTGGTTTGCGATTCCTCCAGACAAATACCTGGAGAAACACAACTTCAATTAAAAGTTTCTTTATAGTTTTCCACTTTCCTATGCATGGTTATCCTCTTTGAGAGGGTCATTAAACAATTCAAACGCTTTACAAATGCGAAGACGTCTAAATGACTTCCAAAGTTAACTTCCTCTTTCATGAGAAAGGCATACATACAAATCAGTCAAGCTAAATTCCAAATCAAACTTAAAACTACCAATTTATTAAACCCTCACACATTCATAGCTGAATAAAAACAGCTCCTAAATTTTATCCAACTTTTATCCAAAAAACGTTCCGCTTCACCCTTTACTCATCCATTAAATAGCAGCAAAATCAAAACTCGACGGAATGTTAAAGAACCAAGGCTTCTAACAGCCTGCGTCCTCGCGGTTAAGCGTGTTGCCGTTGACACGGTTTTATTTCAAAATAATCAAACCAGCATTTTACGCAACTGATACTTACAGAAGCCTGAAAGTAGGACTGCGGCTGGAATTTCACAGTATATGAACCGATTTGTTGCCACTGCTCAGAAAGTATGTGCTCTGGCATGCATGTAAAAACTGTTCTAGTTCATATGGACTACGATAAGCATGAGTCCAGTATGGTGGGTTGACGCAACCAGGGTGTTGTCACATACGATCGTGCAAACCACATTCAGGCAATATATGACAGAAGTGAAAGGGGGTTGTTTGAAAATCTGAGCTGAGCTGGAGAGAGTCTGTATAAAAGAGTGGTGCTGTGGGGTCTGGCTCACACTTTCTTCTCCTGCAGAACTTTGTGCAGTTCATCAGCATCCTCTGCCGTTTTGACACGGATGAGCATTGGAACAGGGGTGGAGGGGTTCTTGTCATCCACAGGGGGATTTGGCACACAGACCACCATTACGTTGTTTTTCCCTGTTCGCGAGCAGGGCATGGTGGAAGGAACCATTATGTTTAGCAGAATGTTACCTAGAGAGAAATAAAAGAACTCGATTCAGTTTCAACAGCACAAAGAAAAGGACGGCTGATGTTAAATCAACAGATCACGGTTAAGCATGTCTACTTGATAAACAGCAAGTGAAGAAAAGCTAGTTTAACAGAATATCTATGAAATGTGAATTTTCTGTAATCTTTATTATTCAGATGAAGATTTTGCAAAGGGATTTCATGGCTGTTTGAAAAGTTCATAGATGATCTTCCCATGCTTCGGAGCTGTGTCAGTAAAAACAAGACATATTTGCACCGTTTGGTCCATTGCTTATCAGCATCATTAAACAGACAGTTTTTCCAAAGGCCTCATTTTCAAATGTTTCTTCCCACCGCATTCTTGTTTTATAGGTGGAACCTATGGCTAAAGAGCAAGGACTCAAAAGGAATGTGCGTGTGGTGACTCCGACAAAAAAGAAAATGGAGGAAAATGTATGTTTGTATTTTTTTCTCATTTCCATCAGGGGAGGTTGGCATTCTTTGAACATTACTCATTCAGTATTCTGTTGTGTAATACTGTGCATTGCCTGTTCAATGAATGACGATGAACTATCGTAGTTTCCTTTTCTTTCTCAATGTGTCACCCTTCCTTTTCATGCCTGGGCTCATGCAGCACGTTGCTAGCTGAGCTTGACCTACTTCAGAATGTCAGGACGTGCTTGGAACATCCTCACAGGTTCACTTCGGACACAACCCTCCACTCACTCTACAGTTTGACCTTAAATGGACAATTTTCAAACCTTACTCATAATTTTGGTAAGTGAGTTGAAGTCATTCTGAGCGGTTTGATGTGGACTGGGTAGAAAAAAAAATCCCCAAAAAACTACCAACTTTCTTTACAGCAGCAGTGAGAAGAATCAGGCTTTCTGATGTTTACAGATACATAAACGCTGTTGAATCAAGTGTTATGTAAGCAAATGTATAAATGTTTTTATATGTAATATAGATAATGGTAAAACAGCAGAAACAGTGGGACTATTTTGCCTGTTCGTCATGAATGTACCGCAAAAAAAATAAAAATAAATCATTACTCGTTTCAAAATTACACGGAACGATGTCTCAGACATCAGGCAAAATACTCATAACCTCATCATGTAAATGCTTTCTGTGATCTAGTTTGCAGAGGCATTAAGCAGTTCTACAGCAGTAGCTCACCGACATTCATTGTACAGGCGATATATCTTATGTCTTAGTAAGTATCCTATTTTAATTATAAAATAATTTTGATTAATCTGCTCTTTAAATCACTAACATTCAAACATGATACTGATCTGACCGTGCTGCGACAATCTAAAACTAGCCAAAGGGGTCACCACGGACCAAAAAAGGTCTTTTTCATAGCAGATGTGTGGGTGTAATGTTCTCCTTCACTGCTGTCAACAGCACCATTCCAGAATCCTTAAAAAAAACAAGAGTGTGCAGCTTACCCAGGTTGGTGTCTGCCCGAACCAGAAGCTGCAGCTTGCCATCTGAAACCATTTTCAAATGCAGTGTACCAACACCCTTCTCCTTAAACTCGCTTTCCTTTTTGTAGAACAGTTTGCACCTGTAAAGAGAATGAAAGATAAATTGTAAATATTCAAGGAGTGCAATGTGTAAACTGACTGCAAATGTCTTAACTCATGAAATGAAGATCAGAAGAAAAAGTATGGCCTACTTTTTAGAGTAGAAGGCATCTTTTTCCTTGATCTCTTTAACCACGGGTACCGGAGGCTCATCCGATTCCTCATCTGCTCCATTCTCATCTGCAAGGGAAGTGAAGATTAAGCACTACATAAAGAAGAGAGGAATCTAAATTCTACTGGTTTTCTCTTTGCCTACTGTTGAACACACAAAAAAACCTCAGCAGAAAATTTAAGCATGAAAAGCAGCGCATTTAAAGAACAGTCAGTTCAGTCATTGTATTTACACAATTACTGAAGTAAAGGACAAAATAATCAGGCACTCAGTTAATAAGATAGATTTTATATCTGTATATAAAAAATACATTTCTTTCGCACAACCACATTCTAACTTATCCTAAATATTCATTTTGACAACTTAGCATTTGAAAATCTCAAATTTCTATTATGACTATCTCTGTTCAAACACAAATATATAGTAGCCATTATATATTATGTGGTTATTATTAGGAACCGATGCTGATTTATAGTTACTGATGCCAAGATAAGATCTATATGAAATAGTTAGTGTTTTCTTTGCCTCAACATGGTCTGTAATAGGGTTCAAAAACGTGACACACCGTTGCTGCCCCGCACCTGAATACACCCATTTAGTGTGTACCTGCAGTCTGGCTGTTGCTGGCTACCTCGGTCTTGGTTGCAGTGAAAGAGAAAGTGGCCGAAGAAGCACCAGCGCTGGATTTAGCTCCAAACAGGGACGTGGAAGAAGAGGATGAGGAAGCAGAAGGTGAAAATGAGAAGCCGGTTGAACCTCCAGAGGTAAGAGATCCCAACACAGAGCTGTCCACCTTCTGGCCGAAGTTAAAGGTAACCCCTGAGGGAGCTGGAGCGGGAGCCGGAGCTGAGGCAGGAGCAGAGCTGTCCTTGTCCTTGGTAAAAGAAAACAAAGCAGGAGCTGTGTTGATGCTGGTCGCAGCTGCCGTTACACTGCTGCTACTGGAGAAGGACAGGGTGGCTGTGGCACTGCCGCTTGCCTGGAGCCCTTTCTGCACCTCGACTGCTGCCTCCTGTTTGGCCACAGTGTCTGCAGCAGCCGAGCTGCTGCCATATTTCTTCTCGATGCTGGCCAGGTGTCGCTCATAGTCACGGAAAATGGGGTTGAGGTCGCACAAGGGATTGTCGTTGACATGCTTGGTGATCCAGTCGCGCACTGAGCAGTTGAGAGCTGTGAGCTGCCGGTTGTATTCCTTACTGCTGCTGCTGTTACTGCTACTGCTGCTGCCGCCAGAGCTCACGGCCAAGCTGGGGGTGGAGCCGTTGGAGGTGATGTCACTAGCGTCTGCTGACTTGGAGGAGGTGGGGCCATTAAACGACAAGGAGCCTGAGGATTGGGGGGTGAGGGGGGGGGGTAATGGTAGGTGGAGTGGAGGGGGAGAGAGGCAAATTTTGACAGCACTGAATAGCAACGATCCACAAGCTTATTTTACCACAACAGGAGAATGAAGGGAGGGGGTACAGATTAAATAAGAGTGTATACTGCCTAGATCCCTATTGCCTCTCCCTCTCTGCTTTCTACAGGGTGTGTCAAGGCAGCGCATGAGCAAGAAAAAGCCACTGCAGCTTTTCCTTTTTAATTCAGGCCACTGTGCTCCACTCACAACAGCCTGGCACACATGCGCGCACGCACACTGACTGCTGATTCAGCTCCATTAACCTCAAATGCCACAACTCTTTGCTCAACAAAGAGATTTTTCAAGCCCATTTGAGGGTAATACATAGGATATAGCAACCCAAATCTGTTCATTTCTAGGTGTAAAAAAAGATTTCGGAAAGGACCAAATAAAATTTAAAAAGCTAAATTAATCCTTATTAAATGTAGGCTGTAAGATTAATACATTTTATAAATGTATAATTTAATTTTACAAGATTCTACTGTTCCTTCTCAAACAGAAAAAATACAAATAAGATGCATGACGACATCTGTGTTGGTTACTACAGTTTTAGGTTTACCAGTATTGGCCTTGGAAGTGGCAGGGGAGTTGAAGCCGCTGAAAGATGGGGTGACAGATGACGTGCTGCCATTCGTCAGACCAGTGAGGGGTTTGAATTTGAGGTTAGCCCCATTTCCGAAGCCTGTAAAGGTTCCTCCAGCTGCCGGTGCTGACGGGCTCAAAGCAAAACCCTTGAAGCCTTTAAAAGCTCCAGCATTTTCTCCCTGTAGCAAAAGGAGGAAATTCATCTATAATTCACATTTCAACCCACTATGCTTCATGTTATAGCACTGAAATTGAATGCTTAGCCCATATACAATACACAACACAATGTTATCAACACTTGCATTTTAAAAACAGAAAATATGAAAAACAACTACCATTTATATACAGAGAAACAAAAATAGAGAATCTTGTTTCCTTCCTTTCTGAACAAGACAAGTGGTGGCTTGTACTTGACATGCCCTTACAGCTTGGCATCAATACTCTATCCAGATACCCGATAAGGCCATCTTTAGCCAATGAATAATAAACAAGGTAATAAATAGACAGTATGGTGAACTTAGTTTTAATCTGATATTTTTGATACACAATACCAATCTTCATGACACTTGGTCATGCAGCTCCTTATTGTAATGCTATTCATGTGCAGAGGGGGAAAAACAGTATCAGTTACCTCAGCTCCAAGATTTCGACGCTTGGCCTTTTTGATGGCTCGGTTTTTCATCACATCCTCACTCGCAATTGAAAACGTTCCTGCCTAAAGGAGAGGAAGAAGCCTCACATTAGATGTTTTCCTGTTTTTCACTGAAGCTCCAATACTAACGTATTAATATGAATGTCACACTTTTATGAACTAGTTTCCACTACATTTATTACAAAGTAAAGGTCTTTTTGTTTACAAAATCTAAGGTAGATACAAAAACAGAACTACAATATTGTAGGTTTTGGGTGCTAAAAAATTTAAACAGGCTTTATTTTTAAAAAAATTATTTATTTAACCAAAAAACTATATCTACCAACATATCTTCATTTATAAAGTCATATAAATAAATGAAGTTTAGTTCATTTCACTTATTTTGGCAGATACAGATAAAATTGCTTATAAATTTGACTGCAGTCAGCAGAATGAGTCAAGCTCATCTGCAGAATAGGACATGATATTTATGTCTGAAAATGACTAAGTATAAATTAACCCCCTAAAAATGTCTACAATTTTAGTGTGAAACCTAAATATGCCTCCAAATATGCTTCCCAAATTTTTTTATTTCATTTAATCTCTGTTTAATACATTACTCCTAAGAATAATGTAAAGATAAACCCATATCTGTACTGTACAGTTTACACTGAACTCCTGCAGTGATGGAATGTAAATATTGATATTACCCTGCACTATAATTCATGCATGGGCATTTTCTTTGGTATAAGCAGGGTAAATAAAGTAATAATTTATTGCGCTGAGGTGCATTGCCAGAAGGCGCAGAGCGTTTGGGCGGCATCTTAAGAGCTTTGAGAAGAACGATACAAAAACAGGCGAACAGGAGGGCAGCAGCCAATAACCGGAAATTTAGCTTGGTATTTTTATTTATGCTATTAGGAAATTATATTTTTCTTAATAATTTAGAACTAAGATGCTAAAAAAAAAAAAAACATTGGCATGAAAAAAGCAAAATAAAAATTCATCTGCGTACAACTGGGGGGTCTGCATACAACTGGGGGGTTACTGTAATTAAAAATATTTGGTGCAGAAACACAAATCCTTCCTTTACAAAATCAAACTCCATTCCTTTCAAGGAACATAAAGAAGGTAACAGACATATAACAGGATTAATTTATCTTTATTTTTTTAAACCATACCTCTTCTCCTTCATCTTCTTGATCCCAGTTCCTGTCCGTCAACTCTTTCTCTGCAATTCGCTTTGCCATCACAGATCTGCTTACAGGTAAAACATATGAGCAAATTAACAAGACAAATTTATTTTAAGAAAATTAATAGTAAATTGGCACCAACAATCTAGCATTTTGTGAAAAATGGCCTACTGATCCACTCTGACAGTCTATCTTTGGCCATGTGTTGTTGACCTAAGTGAAAACACACTTACATATTCAGTTCGGTTCTACTCTGTTCAGTTTGGTTTTGGATCTACAGATTTCCACTACAACTGGTTACTATAGCAAGAGCGGAGCGCTCTAAGCTGAGGTAAACAACCTGGCATCATTACAATTGCCAGCATGGATGGAATCAGAAGGGGTTTTATTTCTTATCCTTGGTTTGTGACTGTTTGCCACAAAACTGAGACAACTGGCACCAGACAAGGCTTAAAGAAGCAACATTAGCGTTAGCTAACACTAACGCGAATGCTAGCGTTCAGTCAACAACCCTGACGTAACTATAGTGACCACCAATCAGTAACCTCCATTATATATACAGGTCATCATTTAATAACGTTTCAGTACGCTTAGAACCTTGGCCAAGGTGGTACAAGAATTTACCAGGTACAAGATTTTACTTATGGAAGGAAAAAAATAAATAAATAAATAAAACGAGTAGAGTTGAACCGAACCAAGCTGGTACCAGTCAGTGGAAAACCCCCATAAGAAAGACAGGCTGAACGTCATTTGTCAAGCATGGAATGCCGAAATTTCTAGAGAGGATGCATCCACAAAGGCATAGAGTGAGGCGTGACCCATCGAGCACACCCACTCTGTCTGAAAAAAAAATTTCAAGTGATGACATCTTTGTTTTGATACACTTTTGTCATAGGCCTACAGAGAATCTTTCAACAGTTTTTAATGCACTTGTTCTAAATGCATTTTGTTCAGAATATTAAAATGAACTTGAATACTTGTTTTATGAGAGAAAATATTTAATTGTATATTTCAGCTATCTTACGTTTTGGCTATTAATGAGTGGGGCCAAGCAAATTATTTTATTACAAATTTTATTTTATATTGTGGATTGCTTTCAGTGGTTTGGGTTTTTTTTGGCCAAGTGTTTCCTCATTTTCAATTTTTCAGTTGTGGTCCAAAAAAATCATTTCAGTGCATCCCTACTTTACATAAAAATTCCTTTTGCTTATTTGTGGTAACAAACACAGCTATATCAAATGCAGACCTTTTACTAGAATAGCCCAGAATCATCTAAACATTCTGCACTTTCATGGTATGATTAACATGTC
Organism: Brachypetersius altus; assembly: GCA_037974465.1. Classification (NCBI taxonomy): domain Eukaryota; kingdom Metazoa; phylum Chordata; class Actinopteri; order Characiformes; family Alestidae; genus Brachypetersius; species Brachypetersius altus. The sequence goes on from JBBPDB010000128.1 coordinate 23,489,344, forward strand.
ATCACATTTGTTCTCTTATATTCAGACACGGAAATCAAAATTGATGCACAGAATATGTAGTTTTCTGTTAATCCAGGAGAGAGCACCACTACAGTACACCACAGAACTTACATACACACCACCCCAACACTTAAGCTATTACTGAGCCCTTATGTGAAAGTGACCATTCAGTCATACGTGAACACACCACAGTATACAATGATATACAACATGAACAGCACAAAATTCTTCCTCCCTATTTAACCTATTCACCATGTGAAGCAGTGGACAGCCTGGAACACAGCACCCATGCTCTAATCACCAGGCACCAGCTTAAAACTGAAGCAATACTATCACACATCATATAACATCACCTACTGAGAGAAGTGCTGTATTATACAAAAAAATTCACAAAATTGTTGTGCCAAATGCAGTTTCTTTACTAAGCAATAAAATTGTCCTTGTGATTACATAAAAGGGAGCAATTACAGCAAGAAAACTACCCCTCAGCTTCCCATGTCTACAGTAAGACGGCCAGTATCATCACGCTTTATAATCAACAGGCATATTTCTAATACTTGACAAACATTAGTGGTATGAGTAATTTTCCCCCTTAATTTATTTTTAAATTCCAGAATTATTCCAAAATTATCTGCATTCATCACCACAGAGAATCAGGTAAATCATCAAGCAAACTCAAGCAGAAATACACCATTCAACAAGTCAGCACACATCATCTCTGTACTCTACCAATCTGCATTTAAAATGGTGCAATGATAAAGCAGAAAACCACTTTAACTTAAAAAAAACTTGCAGACTAGTTAATAATTATCCGACATTAGGTTGTTTTTTTTTACAGGATCATAAAAGGTTTAATCATCTGTTGCACTGACAGCCTAGTTTTGGCACTCAAAATCTTCTTAGCTGCCAGGACTACACTTTTCTGGTGCCATCTTATAACTTATACAAAAAATGTACTTTGAATGTGACTGTCCATCTTCAAAATACTAAAGTAAAGTATAAAGCCCATATAGCCTACTGCACCATTACATTCACTGTCATGGCAACCAAAAAGCCTTTTGGGAGGCCTGCATCAATAGAAAGAAACTTTACACAGTGTTACAATAGAACAAAAGGTTTTTTCCAAGACTTTCCAGACTCTACAGACGGTTCTCTGTATCTTTAAAGTTCATCATCCACCAAGGCTGAGATGTCTCTAAACATTACAAACAAGTCATCTCTGTTTTCGGTGAGGTTTAAGTTAATCTTAATATTATTTGCATCAGCAGGTGAGTACAAGCAGACAGAATCAGTGTTAACTACTTTAAAAGTGATGTTTAAAATCTATATATAGTTGTTTAGAAAGTAAAACCAATCAGACCACTCAGCAACAACAGGATCCAAGTTTTTTTTGGTTTCTAGAAAACTCTCCGCCTTCAACTCCTCCTTGGCGAGCCCAGAGTAGAGAATAAACTCCTTTTCTTTAAAAGCCACTCCGCCATGAACGTGTGGCACACACCAGGAGCACATGACATTTAGAGATTTGGCAGATTTACTGGCTGCTCTCCGGCCGGCAGCCATCTGAAGGCCGGTCACTAAGTCCAGCTCTGTTAGCTGTTAGCCTTTAGCAGGCAAACTCTAGCTCACTAAAGGTGAGTAGCCAGACCTTTTCCCATGAATATGAAACGTACCATCGAATACACACCTTCCTGACGAGCACAAAAACGGTACCAAACAGCTACTTTGTAACGCAGCGTCTCTTAAAATAACAACACCGGCAGTTTTCCCACCCTCACCACGCCACCATTTTAGAAAACGAGATATTCGCGCGTCGAGTTGCGCCACTGCGCATGTGCAGTGAAGAACACTCGCTTGGGTTTATGGGCATTGTAGTTTTTGGCCACTTCCCCAGGACTACATTTTGTGCAGGTTGAAAACGAGACGTGTGAGAAATAGACTATGTGGATAAAAATATTGGGACACCTCTTAATTACTGAATTCAAATACCCCCTTACTTCCACAATCATATTTAACGTCTGCATGCTAACGTAATTCACATTTACAATAATCGAAATTACTCAAGTGAAAGTAGTACAACTGCTGAAAATGCTTTAGGTGTGATGTATAAGTGCATGCTTAAAATGTGAAATGTGTCCTAAAAAAAATGATCTAAATGTGTAATGCAGACAATAGCATAGATTCCTTTCTGCTCAAATCCACTGGTGCTATATTGTTAAAATTGCTGCCTAAAAACAAAAGCACTCTCACATTATAAGTGGTTATTTGTCTCACATTGTCTATCAAAATTTTGACTGGACTACATGGACCACTATTTGCTTTCTATCATACTACAGGCAAGGGTTTGCCTCAGGACTACCTTCCAAGAATGATTGGACTCAACCTCCCTTTTTAACTAGGCCTTGTATGGCATGGCTCATTGTCCTGATTGCTAATTGTTTCACTGGCTCTTGACACGTTTGCAAATGCATTGAGAACGCACAGCACAGCACGTCTTGAGAGTGTTAAAACAGCAGAGCTTGCTTTGATTCTCTGGAATTCTCTTTTGACATTTCTGCTAAATTAACACATCTATTGTTGGCAGTGTAGTCAAGAGTGTTAATTTGACCCTGATGACTTTACTGCACAGATTCAAACAAGTCAGTCAAGATCTGTAGCAGAGATTGTATAAAAATAGTCCACCACAGACCAGGTTTATTAACAGACTTAATAACAGAAAAAACATGACTAATATTTAATGACATGTATTTTCAGCATGCATGAACCAAACCAAATGTAAGCTTCTAACAGCATCGTATTTTTCTTCATTTTTCGACTCCTCCTTTTCTTGTCTAATTTAACAAACTGAAAAAGAGATGCTTTGAATTTTCTTGAAATAAACATGCACATCTTTTGCGTCATCAAAATGACAATTACATATAAGTCAGCGTAAAAGACCAGAGTGTACTGATGTTTTATTCATGCAGAATGACGCATACATTTCAAATTAAGCCATTCAGATAATGCATTGTTTTTTCAGTCCATGATCACGCCATTATTTTTACTGTAGTTGCTTTGTCTCTGTACTTAATTACTGTGGTGCTGTTTGTTGTTAATGTCTTGTTTGATCAGTGAACTGTGACTGACAGCCTAAAACAGACCACTTGTATCTTTACAGGCCCTACGCTTTGGAATAAAAGCCTCCTGGGTTTGTGAAGGTAGCTGATGCAATCTATTACTGCCAGGCTGTTGGTGGGGTTTCGCTCCATTGCAGAGAGGGATTGATTCAGGGAGAGTTTAGTGGGGATTTTGCGGAAAACACCGCAGAGTTGTGAAGCAGATGGCTCTGCTCCAAGCGCTCAGGATCCTGTCTTCGATGTGCCAACACGGGAACAGGTGCTAAGGAAAGTAGGAAGTGAGCTTGGGGGCCCTGGAGGACCACAGGAGAGTCCTGACCAGCTGGTCAGGAGAGAGAATGGAGGGAAAGACAGGGATCAAGCTCTGGGTTTGTGAGGAGAAGGTAAGAGAGAGAGAGAGAGAGAGAGAGAGAGAGAGAGAGAGAGAGAGAGAGAGAGAGAGAGAGAGAGAGAGAGAGAGAGAGCATATTTTCTGTTCCTCATGAATGGGTGGATCATGATATTAACCCTTTATAATCCCACACTGACACCCAAACATAACATGCTGAACAGAATCTGTTGCAGCATTGCAAATGTGTGCATCATCATGAATAAAACATATGACATTAATACTGCTTTGGCTTTCTGCTTACTCTTGGCAGCGATTGTGTTGGTGTGAGATATTTTATTCATGTGGAAAAGATGTATACATATACACAAAGCGCATTTAGTGCATTGTATCGGTAACACTTTACTGACGTTTTGTATTCATTAGGTTACATGACACAAACATAATACTCTTATGGCAACTGACATGAACCTAAACATCGCTTGTAAAGACATATTCAGATAAGTGTCAGTTGCTATAACACTTTCTTGGATGAAATTACATTCCATTTTGGGCTGAAATGAAAATTTAATGCAGGTATATATCAGGTATCTTTGTAACTGGGAGTGTAATTTCTTGAATGAAGCAAAAACCAAAACACCAATTCAAGAACTGCTTGTTGCCCATTCAGGGGAAAATGTATGTATTTGTTGCTATTTGTTCCCAGTTTCCAATGGGGTGTGTCAGCAAAAGTTGCAAAACTGATCCCGGTGCGCCGGTTGGAATGGGGGAATGGCCTGAACATAGACAAAGAGGGCCTCCTAATAGCTATGAAGATTACTGAGCTGATAAAATGACGGGGCCTCTGTCTTGTCACAAAGGAAAGAGGCCTCTCTTGGACCGTTCCAGCCTACTGCACGTGGGATGTCCTTTATATGGGGGAAGGAGAAACAAACTGATTTTAGAATTTTTTGACACATCTTACCGTCACGTTTGCAGCAGTTCACTCACAGCTACCTTGTCAGTGAGTACTGTACATTATTATAGCAAACATTTTCCAACACTGCCCTGTTTTCTATTGGGAGATTCTAATCAAGCTTTTTTAATCAAGCGTGACTTACTTTTTCTTTCAGGAAAAAACCCCAAAAACATCCAGTTCTGTTCCTTGCATGCCAATGTTGGGTTTGTGGGGTCTTTTAATCATCACCTCTTGCTGCCCTTTGAAATTAGGGCAATGTCTTCATCCTTGTTGCTTTCCTAATTAAATCAGGGAGCACTGATTATATTTTTTTTCTGGATGCATTTCTAATTGCAGATGTGCTCACAAGACATATTTAAATGTCAATCAGCCACCACAGATCACTGAAAGCCTAATTATGCGCAATTAGTTAACTGTCATATGCAGTAATTACTGGAGTGAATGGACAAATTAAGAGGAAATTTAATTGGTTGCTCTTAATGGAGCAAAATGTACTTTAACTGTGTGCATCGCCCACCGCTTAAACTGTATCAATGTGTATCAATATATGAAGAATTGATATTAAAACACATTACAAAATATGTACCACACATACTTTAAGGAGAGTCGCTAAAATGAAGAGGTTAATTGTTTTGCAACAATTTAGATTTGGATATATCTGGATTTACAGAACATTATTAAGGCCTATTGTTTTACAATCAACAAAACTCTATGCAATGTTGTTATAAAACATCTGTCAGGTCATTAAATGTGGCTGTTAGTGATATATTAGGAAATCCATCTGTGAAATTGTTCAGAATTGGGTCATAAATGAGGTGTTTTAGCAACTGAGATTTTTGCTTCTTAATTGAGAGAAAAGCTGAATTTGAGGAAAAGCAGTTTTTAAAATGTGCGAAAATTTTCCCAGTTAAACATTCTTACAAGATGGAACACATCTGTATAACTACAACTAAAACTGCCAATTTTTATAAGGAGATGAACATCAGTATTGATTACCTTACTTTGGATTGTTTTTTGTTTTCAAGTGTAATTTTGGAAGTATATATAAAGGTGTGAGTATTAGTGTGTGTGGGAGTGTTTGTATGTAGATGTCCTGGATGTTTTGCCACCTTTCACCATATGACTGCTGGAATAAGCTCCAACATCCCCCACCCCACCCTGGGTAAGGATAAGCAGCTCAGATTATGGATGGATGGATGGATGGATGGATGGAGGGATGGATGGATGGATGGATGGATGGGTAGATGTGTGTTTGTTCTACATATACACTGTGGTATTTCATCATGCATGTACATGTACATCAAGTAAAGCCCAATTTGTTTTGTATGGACTGCCGAATAATGCATCTTTAGTGGAAATAAACTATAAAAATAAAAACTATATAAACTATATATGAATAATAACGATATATAGTTTGAAATACAGCTCTGGAAAAAAAATGAGAGACAGCTGCAAAAATCTTTTGATCTTTTATAGGTACAAGTATTGAACCGAACAGCTTTGCCTTAGTTTTCAGGAACTAATGACAATATTTCTCCTAATTTCCAAATAAAAATGTTGTTTTTTACAGTATCAATTTAAAGGAAATGACATTAACTTAAATAGTTGAATACAGAACCTGAATAATTCAAAGAAAACAAATCTCTTGTTCACTCTTGAACAAAAATGGCAACAATTACCTTTGATGTACTTCTAGTAGTGTTTTTCCATCCACCTACTGAGATACTGATTACAGATCCTTCAGTTGATCAGTAAGCATTATCTCGTGAAGCAGAATGAGGTGCTTGTGTAGTAATTCATCACACACTGGCATGGAAGAGTTGCTGATTTAACTCCTAGAGATGCTGATTTAAAATAAATTGCAGTGGTCTCTTATTTGTTCCACAGATGTGTACAGTAGAAATACCACGGTGGCCTACTGGGGGCCACAGCCCATTGGTTGAAAACTTTTGAAATAGATGTCATTATTTTTGAATATATTTTTAGATATTTTATTTAGATTCTGCACCAAACCTTACACTGGCATATAACACGATATGGTAATGCATAGTATGAGTGGAGCTAAGCTGTCATAACAATTACTAAATACAATACAGTGAGACAAGCGTGGGTGTGAATTTGCTAGAGATGCTGACAACAGAATGCTTGTTTTTATCTTTTAAATCTGATGTGCTTTTAATCAGCTTAGCAGTCCCTCCTTCAGTCCTGCATTCTATCAAATGATGAAAAATTCATAGGTCTGATATAAAACATCTTCTTTAGTCGATTCCAAACTATTGCAGAACATCTCCTCACCAAGCATTACACATGACTGTTTCTGCTTCTCAAACATGCAAATGAACATGAAAAGTCTAATGCCTTCTAGTGGTTGTTATGGGTACTTTAGAATGCCACTCGCCTGTGCTTTTGCCACAGCAGCACTCAGTCATCAGCAGTCACAATAAATATATGTATGTACATACACACACACACACACACACACACACACACACACACACACACACACGTATATGTACTCTGGAAAAGCATTAGGCATTGGAGAAAATTTGCTTTTTTGCATTAATATTACTGAATATACTAAATTAAACTAAAATGAAAAAAAAAACATATGCAGTAAATAGTGATTTTATGTACAGAATATCAAGGTGTTCCTTGTGGAAGTCCGGAATTGCTTGTAGTTTCCATCAGAAAACTGGTCTGACTCAATCAAGTCCTTCGCAAAATTATATCAGGAGCTGCTGAAGGAATTTCACAAATCCAAGCAACGGCTGGAGACAAAGAAGAGCAATTTGGAACAAACCTGTGTGCTGCTTACTAGCTCACAAAATATTAATATTTCATTTTCTTAAATAAACAAAACAAATCTTGATACTTTTTTCTTGTTTCTTTTATGTATTCTAATGTTTACTTTGCTTGAAGAAAGACACATTATTATCATACACTGAGAAAAATACATTTGCATAGACTTTTGCACAGTACCAGCCCTAAGAGTCTGTATGTGGCTCCATGCTTCAGTTCCTCACTACATAACTTACATTTTGGTTTCATAATTGTCACCAAAATTATATGTTTTAAGATTAACATTAATGAAGCATGTATACGTAGCAATATTTGCTATGTCCCTATTGCTACAGTTTTATTGTGTTGTAAAACTGAAAGTTCTTGAATACAGTATTATAATCTAAAATGGAATATTTCTGACATCTGGCCCCAAATGAAACACCAAAATGGAAGAAATGTTGTACTAGGGGTGATCATACACCCGTAACCTGACAAAACGAGTCTTCTTGTCACACAAATCAAACATGCTTGATTAAATGTTCAGAAGTTCAGAAGTGCTTTGGTAACACACAGCGTTTCGGTGTGATCCGATAGATATGATCCACTTATGCTGCTGGTATGAAGTCTTAAAATAATGCAGTTGAAAATTAATCCCACTGTAATGTTGTCGCTAGGACTGAGATTTTTGAAAAATGTTTTCATCACTGCTTCTGCTAGACCTACGACTACACATGAATACTTCTGAGACCCCTGTGGAATAATTCCAGAACTGCCATTTTTAGTCCTTCTCAGTTGAGTGCTTTCACAATTTAAAAAAATACCCACCCTCTTTTAGACAAAAGTTTCTCTCCTAATGAATTTCTCCAAACAAACGTAACACCTTTACCTAAAAATGTCCCATATCCTGCAGTTTTTCATCTTTTTTTTAAACATTTGTGTGATGGTTCATTCCAAAATTAGCTTCATTGTTCCCACTTCTTCCCTAACATTGTCAGAATAAATGCACTAAATTACATGACCGTCTCTGGGGTGAACCCCTCATGCACAGACTTCAGGGTCTCTAGTACCTTCTAGTTAGGGAACATAATTGTACCAAGTTAAGCATTAGGCATTTTATTCTTCAAGTCATTAAACGGTACAAACGTGCCCAGATCTTTATGGAAAAACACCTTAGTTAGTTTAAAGAACATAGTTTACATTTTATGTACCATATACTCTTTTCTTCCTCACAGAGTAAAGAGTCTGTGTCTGTTTTACTTGGTCTTTAAGACTGATATGTGTAAACAAACTCTGTTCTGATAGGCTGCCCTGCATCATGCCCTATTCAAAAAGCAGCTGATACACTCCCTATGACTTCAGTGTAAGTAGGCAGGGTTAAATGGTTGGCCCAAAAGGCAGATATTTGTTTTTGTGACATCACAAAACACAAACAATACATTCAAAACGATCAATTTTTGCAGCTTATTTTCCGTACATATGTAGGTTTCACATTTGACATTATTTAAAAAAATATTCTGTGTAAGTCAGTGTGTAAGACTGGGCTCAGTTAGGGCCTTTATTCCATAAGCCGTTGCACGACTCTCCTGCTCCTCCCCGATATCACTGATGACTAATGCCTCGCAGGCCTGATAGCCCATAAACGACTGTTTGTTTGTTCTTTTCACTTGAGTAGGCAAAATGGTAATCATGCAACTGTGCAGAGTGGCGAGTTTGTCTTCATGATAAGCATTTAATTCACTTCTTTGTGTGCAAGATAAAGCAGCAGCATACTTCCCCATCCCAGCTAAAACAAAAAAACAAAAACAAAATCAAAACAAAGAACCACCATCAGCATACAATGACATGCTCGGGTGCAAAGATAGCCCACCCATCGATTTGAATGATTTGTTTGATCCTAAAGCATGTAAACATGACCCCCCATGTCTTCCCCTTATCTCTGGCTGTTTCTTTTCTCGAAATGGTTGTGGTGTGAAATAACTACATGTCTTGGGAGAAAGTTGCAGCCTCAGTAGCCAGACAAAGCAACAAAACCTTCGAGGAGCAGCAGAAAGCCGCTCTGTTATCTGAAGAGCATGGCGCAGAATTACTGTTGACAGAAGGAGCACTGTCTCCAATTGCTTTTTTAATATGTCTTACACCTTATGTGTAAGACTGAAACAGCCTACACTATGCTTTAAAGAATACTGAGATATTAAAACAAGACACAAGACAGACATTAAAGTGCATTAAAGGAAAGCTGCTACTGCATTTACTGCAACTGCCCATTGTGTTTCATTATAGGTGTCAATGCAGTGTCACAGAACAGGGAAATGTCAGCTTCAGATGCAACAAGCATTGATTGGCTTTTCCTGGTCTTAGTACACATACAAGTTATTTACCATTGGAGAGCAATTGATGTATATATACAGTATACACAGTATATGTATATATACACTTATTTTCCAATTGCTTTTAGAATAAAAATGATTGGTCACTGGTTTCAGCCTGTTTCAGGAGCGACTAACTAATCCTCACACTTGGACATTTTTTTCTATATGTGGGATGAAATAAAAACCTAGTCCACACACTTCACTCTTTTCCATGTTTTTTCTTAACTTTGCACTAACCTCTGACTTTTGACATGTCGTTTGCTAACATGCGCAACTTGGTTGGTAGTACCTGGGTTAAAAGCAGATGTTGATTTGAGTATGGCTTAGCAGGTATAGATATTTACTACTTATAGCACTGATGTACATTGCTCTGGATAAGAGCTTCTGCTAAATGCCGTAACTGTAACTGTTTCATACTTAATTGAGGGCAAAACCAGAAATGCAAGGACCATATAACAGACCACCAGGAGACCAGACAGACCACCAAATGAATACTTTTTTATCTTGGGCTACTCCAATCTCATGATACCAACAATTATGGGAGGGTGAGTGCCAGTACATGCTTCTTCAGAGACATGTAAAGCACCATTGCATCTTTCTGCTAATGTAATGTAATTGGACATCTCAAGGCAAACAAAGCTGCCACATAGCTGCCACTCAGTTTGGCCAGTTAATAATTGTTTGCATTGGCTGGCATCGTGCTAAATGATGCCAGGAGGACAGTGGGCCAGCCTAAATGACTGTGGTTTTACTATGAAGTTTATGATGTTATAAGCATATTTTTTGTCTAAATCAGGCACTGTAAGTAATTAATCCCAGAACAGCATGCAGACTGCGATCACTTCAATTTAAAGGTTTCTATATGCTCTACGCTTTGACTTCTGCAATATGGTCCTTGCTTCGGCTAACAGTTTGCTGCAGATTGAACTAATTTTCCAATGATAGGACCAACTCCAGCCCTTAGACTCTCCCAGCAAGTAGGGCCTGGGCTCCATTCCTGGTTGGGGCAGTTGAGGGTCTGTTTGTTATTTGTGTGTCTGTGTGTGTTTATGCTGAGAATTTTGGTTTCCTCTCAAAGACATGAACACCAGGTGACCTGGAGATGCTAAATAGCCCCTAGGTGTGAGTGTGTTTGTGTGTCTGCCCTGTGATGGATTGGTGTTCTGTCCAGAGCGTTTCTTTGTTTTTCACCTGGGGCCTCCAGCACCCCTTGACCCTGGTTTGAATAAGTGGCTCAGAAAATAAAAATGATGATAGAGCATATGCTGCGGACATGCAGGAATATTCCCTTTAAAAACTGATTATCTTGGTCTTAGTGCACTTAAGAGATTAACCACAACTTTACAGAAACCACATTTTGTTCAGGATTGCACTTGAGTTCTGGTCACAGAAAAGTCAAAGTAGTTTGTGCAATACACATGCAAATGTGTCTGCAAAATCACATGACCCTTGGGCATGACAGTTTCTCAATTAGAAATAAAGCTAGTGGCTTTACCTATTCATCTGAGTAATATTTACAGTCAGCCCAGATTGCCTATTGATATTGAAAGCAGTGTAATATATTTTCATTAGCGTAGAGCCAGCCTTGCTTGGCTCATGTACCTCAGGCTTTTGGGTAATGCTCCATGCCAAAGCTCTTACTCACAGGGGGAACTAAAAATGTCAGAGTACCACTTTAGTGATTGAGCATCTCCAGTTAAAGGACGAGAGACGTCGCATGACTGACGCAATCATATATCCGAGCCGCATGTCGTGCTGTTGATAACATGAACTTGGAAGAAGGAAATTTTGTGCTTATTATTTTGTGTCGGTGTGTGTGTGTGTGTGTGTGTTTTCAAATGGCCTGTCAGGAGATGCTGTTCTGTTGCAAATTAGAGGCTCAGATTCTGCTTGAGTTGAGATGACTACTAAGGCCACATTTGGACTTCATAATCAGTTGGCTCTCAGGCTGCTTACTCCACTTATGCTCATTTATTACTGAGTGTTCATTGCTGGAAACAGTCTCAGATGAACACCCTGCAGGACCACAACATGCTTTACATCTTGAAAGTGTATGGTCATATAAATATTTTATCTTTTTTGTCTAAATCAGGCACTGTAAGTAATTAATCACAGTACTGCATGCACACAATTATCACTTCAGTTTAAAGGTTTCTATGTGCTCTAGGCTTTGACTTATGTAATATAGTTGGCTTGGACTAGCGGTCTTTTGGAGCCTTTTTAAACTTAAAAAAGTTCTTGACACTCACACTCTGGCTTATTGTTCTTGGGGAACCAAAAGTGGCTCCATGGCCTTAAATAGCTCTTTGAGGCGTCCTCATTCTTAAAGGGGAATTCCACCAAATTTTCTAAATTTCCACATAATTAAATGGTTCAGATGTAAACAAAGTCAAAGTGCTTTGATGTAAAATATGGCATTCTACAAATGTTTACAAGGTCTGAATTGCACACAATGGTGGTGAAAAGAACCAAATATCTAAAATGCTTGATGCCACTTAAAGGTAAATCATACAGCATTATTGCACTAAAAGCTTATCAAATTGTTTTCTGTATGCTTTTAATTCTGTATGTTTTAGTTTGGACAAACACTAATAGCAGGCAAAATAGTGTCCAAATAAAATATTTACACCTCTATTTTGCTTTCTTTTAACTTTCTAGCCCTTGACTTTATTCCATTCTCTCTCTCTCTCTCTCTCTCTCTCTCTCTCTCTCTCTCTCTCTCTCTCTCTCTCTCTCTCTCTCTCTCTCTCTCTTTCTTTGTCTTTGCTGTTTTCCACTTGGCTAGCTGGCATTCTTACTCACACAGTGGCCCGGGGCGAGGCAGAGCGTTTGGCGGATTATGATGTATGCTAAGCACTGCCCAGGGCATCTCTGTCTTGCTCTTCGTGGATGATGCTTACAGTAACAGCAGAACACAAGTGACAGAGGCTGCTCTATTCCAGGAAACAGTGTTATTCGCTCAATCAGCCATTAGACTCAAAGGCCAGGCCCAACTCTGTTCAGGCCATGCCTGCAGCCCTCTCTGCTTCCATCTGAGCGCTTAGGCATCCACGTCTACTTCACAGACGTTCATGCACTACCCTACAGTACGGAGCAGATCCAGTCACGTCAGCGCTTCGGGGAAGTTCTGAAGGTTTCTTATGCTGTGTTGATTCCACATCAACTACAGGTTATTGGCACTGTAATGTACTGTAACAGAATCAAGAAAGCAGACTTTTAAAAGTAGTGGGTCTATGAGTTCTGTAGAAAATGTAATTTATGCAATTTCCACTTTACTCCATGTGATGTCAACTGGCCATAACATATTTATTGTTTATTATTATTGTTTATTGTTTATTATTAACAATATGTATTAATATTTATTAACATATATTTATTTATTTATATTTGTAGAAAATACTATAAATGCAGTTACAATCAAAAAGGGTAAGCTTTGGATGGCAAACATGACTTGACAGATTGACTACAGGATCATTTTGTGTATTTTGCTTACATATAATTGTTTCATACACACACACACACACACAAATGTGTGAGTGTCTGTGTATGTGAATGTTTAGGGCTGTCCAGGTTTGGGTGGTTATAAGTTCAGTTATTCATCAGCTTTGAAGGTCACTGTGTCCCCTCAGAGTCAGAAGCATGTGGAGCAGAACCATTACAGCAGCTGTAAAGGGGGATCAACTCTATACGAAAGTCCATGTGTCTAAATGCAGTCTCATTAAAGTCTCAGTTGGTGTAATGGTCAGGTGTTCCATTACTTTTGTCCATGCAGTGCACTTATACAACACATGGCACCACGGCACATGCTGACATTTGATAAAAACCAAAGTATTTGTATGAGTATATGTGTGTGTGTGTGTGAGAGAGAGAGAGAGAGAGAGAGAGTATGTGTGTTTAAACAACAAAATAAACCTAAACCAACAAGAAATGTTTTTTATTGTTGCTCAGTTTTAAATGCATTTATACAGGAATAGTGAGTTTATAATTGACATTTTTTCAGAATATTATGTTTATAATACAGAACTCTGAAAAGCTCTGAGCAATAAATGACATTAGACCTCAGATTTATTAAGCAAGTACATACTAAAAAGGGCTTCATTTATAACTATATGACCATCTTTTACACAACTGAGAAATAGTTGCTGATGTTCATAAAAAAGTGTTATAATTTTTTTGACTGAGCTGGGGGAGCAAATTACTGTGATTTATGGCCATATCAGGCTTCACCCCACATAGGAAGACTAATTAAATTCCTGAGTTATTACCCGTTAATTCATCATTCTGCTTTTAAACAATAGTCCACCATGACGCCCATATTTACGTGATTCAGATCTCATCCTTACTGCAACCAACGCTTTGCTCTAAAATAATAAAAAAAATGGATCAATACTCCTTCTCCTTATTAAAGTGTGGGATACATAGAAAATATAACAGAAGGAGGAAAACACAAGTGTAACTGTTTTCCCAGACCCCTCTAAGATGATGACAGAGCTGTGTAGAGGCTTACTGTAAGCATCTTGCAATCGGAAGGGACTGCTGGTCATTTGCTGAGAGGAGTTCAAGAGTTTCACTGCTGAGCCGTGAAATGAAAAGTAGCAGCTGATGTAGCACAGAGCCTCCGACCTGTGCCGGGTGGGGGAGGGGGGTCTGATGCTAGAGAGTCATGTCTGCCTTTGTAGGCAGGATTTCTGCACACATGCCTTGCTTATCAGACTCTGGTCCACACAGTGAGACTGAATCAGAAATAGGTTTAGTATGAGACCCTTTAATGTGCAAAATCTATGAAGTCTAATAAAAATATATTTTCTTCGCTGTATTTATAAAGAAATCTGCAAAAATGTTGAACATAATACACAAGATAAGCCACAAGTAACATATCAGATGTATATTTACCCACAAACACACTCACACACACACTCT
>JBBPDB010000128.1:23507292-23520282 GCA_037974465.1 Brachypetersius altus
TGTGTGTGTGTGTGTGTGTGGGTGTGTGTGTGTGTGTGTGTGTGTGTGTGAGAGAGAGAGAGAGAGAGAGAGAGAGAGAGAGATATAGTTCTGCTCTTCTTTTCACTGCTTCATCCGGGAACTTCCGAATTAGCATTGACAACCGAAGCGCAACTTTTTTCCCCAGGCAAAGTGAAATCAAGCCGCGGACTCGGACAAAAAATATAGTCCCTCCCCCGTGTCTCATCCTCTCCTTTTTCAAAGTCGAAAACAGCGACGGAAAACTGGCACATCGGATGCGCTTTTAACCCGCCGTCGGGAGGGTGGACGCGAAGCCTTTTTCGCCGTGTTTGGAGCACTTTTTTGTGTGTTTGTGTGTGTCCCTCTGTGTGTGTGTGTGTGTGGTGTGTGGAAGTGAGTGAGTGATGAGTCTCGGAGCCAGGAAAGAAACGAGAACTTGCTCAGCAGCCTGAGTAGTTCGTTTCTTTCGAGTGTTATTATCGCTTTTTGGCCGAGAAAGCTCATTTTTGCACGACAACTTCGCCCCGCTCGCATCTAAAGTGGAAGAAAAGTGATTTTGAAGTCCAACCATGGAACTACAAGGCCTTCAAGAGGCGTTGAAAGTAGAAATCCAATGTCATCAGGTAAACGAACACATCGCTGGCTGTTGTTGTTTCGACCGTTATACGGGACTACTAACGGTTATTTCTCTTCTCGGAGAAGGGGGGCTTTTTCTGGACGAATTGTAGGAGATTTAAACATTACGGGTGACAAAACAGAGAGGCAAAAACAAGTGCTATGGCTTTGCTACCAAACACTGTGGCTTTGACGCCATGACATGCAGTTTGAGTTGGAGCTTGTTAAAGCACTTTTTTTCCATTTCTCTCCACTTTTGCTGGAGGAGGCTGCAGGGACGGTTTTTAACGGCTCCAGATAAGAAGGCGATGGGGTTTTGTGTAGCGATCAGGACGAGACTTGCATATTTATGAGCTGCTCACAGCTTTGCTCGTCGCTTTGTTCCTCGTAGTAACTTGAAACACTTTTTTTTCTAACTCCGTCTTGTGGTTGTGTTGTTTTTTGTTTTCGTCCAAAGTAGTTGCACAGATGAAGACAGACCCACAGGTATGTGTAGAATGTGTGTGAATGTGAATCGTGCTCAGAATAAGACATTTAAAGAGAGAGAGGAGAGAGAATGAGAGATGTGTGTGTGTGTGTGTGGAGAGGAAGAGGGGGAGGAGGAGGGGGTCGCAGCGAGAGACTTAAACTTTAGCAGTATAAATCTCGTCTTGTTTCTTTACTTATCGATCAGATTTTTGTCGTGGGACTTGGCTGGAGAAACCTGGGCCACCCATTCAACTTTTGGCAGTATTCTCTTTTCTTTTGGTCCAATTTTCTTTCTTTCTTTCTAATGCATTGTAGAATATAGGGCTTAAGACGCAACTACACGAAAGGCAAGGCAGAATAACAACACTAGGAGGAAAAAACATAAGTGAAATTAGGAGAGATCTTGTTGGTTTGTTATGTCAAGACGAAACATCACTGTGTAACAGCGTAGCACGGCTCGAAAGAAAAACAAACAGGGCTCTAAAAGTGCAGGAATTCATGGTGGTGTCGAGGCTGCAGGGAAGTCACCAGGCTCGGCGTGTGCACGGGCTGCTCTTTTAAGTTGTGTAACGTGAAAATGTTGAAAAATTTAGCGTCCATTTTGAGTGGGTCGACATGTTTCTGGAGAGAGAGAGAGAGAGCGAGAGAGATAGATAAAGAGAGAGTTGGAGAGAATGAAAGGGAGGGAGAGAGAAAAAGAGAGAGTGAAGGCTGCTCTCAAGTATCCGGCGTTCACTTTTTATCTTCCTTTTTTGAACGAAGTGCTGTAGTACGACAGAGAGATCAATGTGAAAATATGAAGTCAATCTACACACTTACTCGGTACTTTAATGCAGTATTTGGGTTATCATTTATTAGGATGCGTATTATTATTAGGACTATTTTTTCTTATCCTGGTCACATGACGACGTGCTAGCGTTCGATTCGAGCTTCGCGAGGACACTTTATTTATTTATTTATTTATTTGCTTTACAGTCCTGAATCAAGACAAGCCTAACTTTATTTTTTATTTTTACTTTTTTGGGACATGTGTTGGTTATAATTATAAGACACAGAGAGCCGGATCTCTCTTTAGCACAAAAAAAACAGATGCCATACTGCTTCAAGTGCCCCTCCGCCTCGGTTGTATGAAGTTGCCCGGTCTGCCTCAGAGATCGGATGAAGTAATAAAAT
This sequence comes from Brachypetersius altus, assembly GCA_037974465.1. Lineage (NCBI taxonomy): Eukaryota > Metazoa > Chordata > Actinopteri > Characiformes > Alestidae > Brachypetersius > Brachypetersius altus. The sequence continues at coordinate 23,509,549 of JBBPDB010000128.1, forward strand.
AATAATCTCTGAGATGACAACATGTTATATATGTATATAGTCATATGTATGTATTTATAACCCCCTCCCCTCCCGTTTAACTGCGAGACCCTCTGTCAGCCCGTTTCCTTCGGAATGCAGTTTTCAGCACTTGGAACAGCGCCTTGTTGTATTATTTATTTATTTTTTTCCTCTCCCATATTTTTGCCACCTGCAATTAAACGTGTTCCAAATCCCAAACGACAGTGATGTGGCAACGAAGACAGTCTGTGCTCGTGTTGTAAGACCCTCTGAGTTTGTGTGTGTGTGTGTTTGTGCTGTGTGGAGTGCTGCAGGCTGGCGTGTGTGGTCGCTATTTTTGTTGTAATGTTTCTGTAAAAGCTTCTTCAGTTTGATAGTGGAAGCTTCCATTTTGTGAGAGAAAGGGGTGTTGGTTTCTTCCTAACATGGAGAGAAAAAAAGTCTGCAGAGTTTGATGGTGGGGGATGGGGTCTCATTCATGCCCAACATTACCATTTTGATTGCTTTGATGCTGTTTTTGGAGGAAAAAAAAGAGGGGGAGGGGGGAGGCAGAAGAGGAAAAAGGCGAGTCAGCATAGAGCAGGGGGGGTGTTTTACTAGAGAACACACAGAGCTTAAAAATGACCTCCACTCATGTCGGCTCTCCCGTTTCACTCGACGGAGGGAAGTTGGTTTTGACTGCTGAGCAGCAGCATCGGTGCACAGACATGTTTCCTTCCATGTTCACATTTTAGAGCCTCAGCACTCAGAGTGCAGATGCTTGGTGACTTTTTTGCAACCCTGATGAAACACACTATTGTGTACACAGTGATGCACACCACTTTTCACAATGTTTTCACAAGCTGTGGCTGATGGTCAATTTTAATGCACTGAAAAATAAGACCAAGAAGAGTACCTCTTTTTTTTCCTTTTTTGGGGGTACATCATTTCCTTTTAAATAATGACTGCGTGGTCAAGGTCATTTTACAGATCAGTGAGTTTGATTAGGAGTTATGAAGGAGAAGTCACATTCACTGCACAGGCAGGTGATTTCTCTGCTATATCTGCCTTCATGGCATGCTCTGTCGTCCTGGCCGTCTACATTCAGACATATTATAATAGACTGTAACGTGTCAGGGCATGTTATGTCATCAAAAAGCAAGTTTATTTTCAGAGAGCACAGAATTCGGTGAGGTGTGATGAGAGCTTGCATCACATATGCAATAGTAAGCAGTAAAGATAATATAAATGTGTAATGATCAGTTGCTTTCTGGTCTATTGCAGAGATACTTGCATGATACGTATGTGAACATCCTGAATAGTGTGGCAGGGTGTATTTCCTGCTTTATTTATTCTGGTCGGATTAGTGGTCCAGACTAAGATCATTGACAAAAAGCAGGCGTTTGAAGGCATCAGTATTTGTTTCTACCTTTAAGGCCAAACTCGCAACCTCCAAAATAGGCATGATTTGACCTAAACAACCAGTAATATTAACTTCAGGTTAAACCTGTTGAAGTTGGTGGGTTGTAACTAAGGCTAAAAATTTGTTGTTAAATCTGGATTTATGCAAACATTAATTTTAGTATAATACAAGACAGTATATAAATCCATCAAAACACTAATATCTTATACTTACAAATGTATTCAGTGCATCCTGTTTACAAACTGTAATCTTTTGTTTCCCTTTAGGCCTGAAAGCTAATCTTGCATACCATTTTTTCTGGTTTAATCGGTGTAATGAAATATCTCTGCAATTTGGCAAAATAAAGAGACGCAGTTACATGTTATGATTAAAAACATGTTGATGAAGAGTTTTTCTTCTATTTTTTAAGTCTAGTACATTTACCCCTTGTTGCATCAGAGAAACGAAAGTTCCACAGTGTTGAACTCAGGCAGATTTCAGGTCTTTGCTCGTTACTGCGACTGCAATTGTGCTCTTTCCTCATAACTTTGGATTGCAGCAGTGGTTATCTTCATAAATGCAACTCTAGTTCTTAAGTAAAGAGATTTAATTGTATTGTTTTCCAAGTTTTGTCAGTTTAGTCGACTCATTAAATGACCAGGACCCACCAAAAGGATCCTGAACCATGAAAATATCTCAGTTTGCTTTGTTGTTCATGTAGGTATTGTATAAATTATAACAGTTACAGAACATTTCTTGTAGTTACTGAATAATAAAGTTAAACGTGTTAATAGAAAAGTGCTTCTCTTAAGAGATTAAAATGTCAGTTTATTCCCTTATGATCCACAATTCATGTAAAGAAATTCCCTGTTTTGGTTGTACATACAACTACTTTTTTCACAACTGAATGAAAATGAATGAACGGCATAGTCAGAGGTAACTGCAAAGAACCAGAGGAGAGGGTATATAAAATAGGACAGAGGAGAGAAGAAACTAGAGAGAGGGAGGGGGTCTGAAGGGGGGATGCAGAGGAGGGGTAGACCAGAGGCGAGGAAAGAAAGAGTGGTAATACAAATTTGGAGGCTAGAAACATATTCTTTTCATCAAGCGTACAGAGAGATTGTGTGTCTAAGGAATGGACAAGCAAGTGCATATCCAACTTGGCTTGTATCTTTTTGCTTGGAAGCAATTCACCATCCTTTCAGGAGCAATTTACTTGGATCTATGTTCTCAGCTGAAGGCAGCTTGGCTCTTGCAAGCACCTGATTGGCCTTCACCTGTAGCAGCTCCTGCTAGGCAGCCAGTGATTGGTCAGATTGGGCCTACGGGCAGGCAGGGCTGGGCTCCCCTCTTGTGCCTCTGTGCCAAACGCAGTCTACTGCTGTCACAAGTGACTAATTCTTCCATTTTTGACAAATACTAGGTTAATGTTGTCTCATCATGTTGGACTTCCATGGTTAAAGAAAAGCAGTGAGAACACAATGTGTTACTGAAGCCTTTTAGCTACCTAGCTACACTTTGTCTTTGTTTACATGTGTTTCTAATAAGGAATGTGAGATATGGACATAAAACCATATTTTATTTCTGTAAATACTCTGTATATATACACCAGTAAGCCTTGCAGTATATTAATACACTCCAGTGAACCTTTGATATGACCACAATTATAGATTGTCTTGCATTATTTTAACTTATTGTACTTAAATTTGTCAGAAAATTTGAATGCTTTGATTCATAACACGACTCCACCGACACTTATCTGGAACTTCTAAAGTTGGCCAGGATTCTCACAGCAACAAAAAATGACTGTGTGTTTTCTAGGTGACTCATTAGCATATTGTGGCCTGCAGTATCAGTACTGCAAATCAATATCTTGACAGTGATAAGCTAACAATATTTTGTGAAGCCCTACAAGCTAAAGAGAACAGAGAAGGCCTTCTCAGCCTTTTAGACATTGTTACTTTCAGTTTTGTTTGATCTTGCTATGAAAATGAATTTAATTTGTTCAAATTCGCTTAAGATGTAGACAGCTGTTTGAAAAAGAACTAAATGCCGACCACCTCCAGTCCAGCATTGGACTCCCTCAAATTCAAATGAGGTTTGCAGCTTTGGCAGGCTGTTCCTAGGTCAGTGGTTTGGGGAGGGGCATGCTGAAGTCAGTATGGCAAATAATATGGTCGCTTTCTCCTGTGGGAGCAGAGGGTGAGTCCCTTCCAGATGCTGTGGTGAGTTGTGTGTGAGTGGCAGCTTGGGCTGGGTGAAAGGTTACAAGAATCAGCTAACGGCTCCTTCACCATCCGCTTCTTTCAGAAATGGCAGTGGGGATGGGAGGAGTCAGTCTGGGGGGGATCATCCATTGAAACCGCAGTTATCGTTTGCCCAGTGGACTGTTTAATTGTTTTGTTATCAGAATAGAAAATGGAGTAGGTAAAGGGAGATGAGTGTGTTTTTAATAGAGTAGAGGCATGCATAGAAAGCATGTCTTTAATAGCACATGATGAAGCTTTTCCAGGCACTTTTTAAAGTAGCGTTGTGCCAACAGAGGGTAGCAGAAAATTTTAATCTCAAAAAAGCATCATAAATATGGTTATATGGTCATTTGTAACATGTATGTAACACTTCTTGTGTCATTACGAGGGCATCTTATGTGAGCTTGGTGGTTAGGCTTGCGATTCTAATTTGACTGCATAACCCTGGGCGGATTCAATAGCGGGACATTGTAAAAAGGTAAAGGTAAAGAATGTTTGGCCTTGGAAAAACCTTGAATTGCCATATAACCTTTGCGATGTGCTGCAGCATGTTGCATTTTCTGCATTATGCATAGGTTCTTTAAACTTCTGAAAGGGTTTTTCATGCTTTCACATCTCGTGAAAGAACCACCCACTGCAAAAGAGGCAGATGTGATTATTCTATGGCATTCCTTTTTGTCACATTTATGATTTGCCATAACTGGAATTGTTGATATTTTCCATTACCACACCTACTAAATCTGCTATATAGACATTTTTTAAACTGACCAGAACCACCTGGATTAGCCCTGTGGAGAAGTTTTGAAAGTACTGAAATAAAAAATCTTTCTTGAAACAAAACTCAGGACACATTGGACTTTCAACCGGAAAGACCTGACAGCTAGGCGATAGACCTATAAATAATGTTTCAGTATTTTCAGGCAGTTTTTCGGGACACAATATAAATCTCAATATTTGAACTCTTGTGTATAGCTCTTTATAGATGCTTAGTTAAAGAACACCAGTATAAAAATTGTAGCAGTTTCTGCAACAAATTAATTTGATATAAAAAGTTAACTATAAATTAAATGAACAAAACAGTACTCAGTGGTACCTGCAGGTTTGAAATATGCTTGAATGAAAGGGAAAAGCAGAAAAGGTTTGGACTATAGACGTAATGATTTTCTTTATGGGAGGAGTTGAGGCATAATCATTTTCTTGCCTGGGGGCTGGAGGGGGTAGAGACGTAATTTGTCTTGAGGGGAAATATATATATATATATATATTTGACTCATATAGTTTACATAAAATATACTAGATATACTGATGTCCTGAAGAGCAGAGAACCTCTAGTCGTCTGAGGCGAGTAATTCCATGATTTGTTAGGTTAAAAGGTTATTTAAAAACACAAATACTAATGGAGTTGGCTTGCTAGCAGGAACTTTCCGTTTTGCTTCTCCATTTCGAGTGGTATTTTGTGTTTTCAAGTGGGTTCAGGCCTGTAATGAAGAAGCCCTTGGCCGCTGTTCCACCTCTTGATACAATGAACGGTGATTACACATTGCTTTCCTAATGTCTCTTGTAGAAACCATGAAATAGTTCCATCTTCCACTGTGATCATGTGTGCAGAATGGCACAGGGAAGTGTACAAGTCAGAAGTGACTTTTTTATTTTACCTTAAACTGTGTAGCAGCCAAGTTCTAGTGGCCACTAGCCTACCACTATTTTACATTTTCATTACTAGCAAAATTATTGAGAAGTCTTCAGTTTTGACACCTCATTGTAGGCCCATTTAATCTTTTTTTAGTACGTTTTTTGTCCTTTTGACCACGAACCAAAAGTGCTGTATTTGAGATTTTTGGTTCCTAAAATTGCGGTTCATCATTAATATTACATTAATTTACACTGCACTAAATGAATAAAATACATTAATGTTCTTCTCTTCTAGAAACACTAATCAGTTTGAAAAAACGGTCAAATGTTAACATCTGTCTGATTCCACCGATTTTTTTAAGCAAATATGCGCCAATGCTAATATGTTTCTGATATCATCATCATCATCATCATCATCATCATCATCATCCCGCTAATCCCTACTTTAGTTTAGAGAAAACTGCAGCCTAAAATGCCCTCACAAACTTCACCCATGTGTGTCCATGACTACCGTAATAGAATTAGGAGTACAAGACCGGATAAGGTCTGCTTCATTTGAATGCTCTGAAGACGGCAAGAAAAGCTAAGGTTTTAATTCTGTGCTCAGGAAGTAGAGCTTGTCAGTGAAATGTTCTCTCTGCATTCAAGTGGATTCTTTGCAGTTCTTAAAGCACCTCATTAGAGGGCCTTTCTGTTTTTCTTCACACTAGAGGAACGTCTGAGCTTTTTCTGGGGCATCACTGTTTCAGCTGGAGCATCATTGTCTCTGACTCGTGTTTTGTAGATGAATGCAAAGAATCCATGTTTGCCGCTTCATTCCTTCTATTCGTATTATTTACCATAAGCTTCCCTTCAAAGCCAACTGCGATTGAATTATTGATAGTCCTAGAGGGTCTTTCTTTGTGCTTCGGACCAGGGAGCAAAAGGAGACTGATGCAATGTATGATTCATCACAGGAGCGTGCATATGTTGAAAAACTCCAAAGTACATATTTGCGTAAATGTGCCTCGTTCTGTGTGTCCACATCAGACTTCTTCTCAGCCCGTTCATTCAAAGGGCAGATTTTCAGTTTGCCACTTTTGAAAAGGTCGTTTGGGGGGTCTTCGGCATCCACACACTTAATGAGCAAAAATAACAACACGTGAAGTGCGTAAGCACACCTTGGAAAAAGGATCACCAAAACACAAGGAGAGCTTCCGCACCCTGGGGCCTAGTTCAGTCTCAGACTTGTGTGTGTGTGTGTGTGTGTGTGTGTGTGTTGGTTTGTGTGCAAAAGGCTGGGAATTTGGATACAGACTGAGGGAGGCACGGCCAAGCAAAGGGCATCCAAATGTCACCCTGGGAGATGTGGTGTGGTTGGATGGTGGATGGCTCCTCCTGTAACTCTCTCAGGACTATAAATCTCACTGCTTTTGTTCCCAAGCCCCCCCCCAGCCATGCCAGTCCCCTCCTTTGTCCACAGATTCCTTTTAATCACTGAGCAGCAGAGGCCCTGTGAAAAAGTTACTGAGCTTAATTAACAGAGCCCATGCGAGAGCTCTGTCATGACTCTTCTTCAGGGAAACAGAAAAAGAAAGAGAATTAGGCTGTGGCTGTGATAATGGGTGAGGGTAGTGTTTAGGGCTGCAATTTTGTGTTTACTTCATGTCTGAAATAAACCTGGGGGAGCATAGGAGGTGGTTGTGGTGGTATTCCAATATACTGCATTAACTACAGACTAACTACATTGTCGCTGAACATATTTTGAAAATATTTTGAAAGTGGGGCATAATACACTTTGGCAGCTGGTAATTTAGTCAAACATCTCTAGTCTCGCTGTTTCTTTAAAAAAGTAATGCTCAGTTATTGCATTCTGTAGTCTGTAACTGTATCTGTATTATGTATCTGTATCTGTACGTTGTGTTTGTGATGTAGCTTTTGTTGTACTATAAAAGAAGAAATTGCTTGTTGCTCAGACCAAACTAGAGGGGATTCATGAAACAAGAACCAAATAATATCTGGTCAGAAGGATGTGCCCACTGTCTTCAATAGGCATGCGCTTGGTTTATGCAAGATTTAAGACTAAGCTAAGGGAGAGGAACCATAGCTTGATTAGTTAGTTAATCGAATATCCGTTGATCAGTGTTACCCACAGCTCTGAATTATACATATTTAATTGGTCTGTCCTTCACTTCTTCCTTTTCCTTTGTTTCACTATTTCCTTCATCACCCTAAAGGACTCAAATCTGGTCATACTGGTGCATTAGGGAAGCACAATTCATTAGCAGGGTTATAAAGACACCTTTAAGATGTCTTCATTCTTAGAGAAAGGTCATTGGAGCTGGAAACTGCGAGACATGCTGTTCACTAAATGCAGGCCGAGTTTAGTGAAGATGTTGCCAGAACCTGACGGACTGAAGATCTTCTTTTTCTTTCCCCCTGCAGTTTTCGAGAGCTAGGCTAATTATGGAATTGTGTCATAAACAGGTTGTGAGGCACCTGTTCTCAGCACAGTGTTCTTGTTCTAATGACGACGAATGTGCTCTCTTCTGCTCCTCTCTTTGAGTCGTGTAACGACTGGTTATTATTGTGCAGCACTCATTTCCAGGGAGTCATATTAAAAGTGCTGATGTGGCTTCGCCGGCAAGCCCAGATAGAGTGAGAGAGAGGCTACATAGAATTAACTCATGTCGACTGCCAGTCTCGTCTCTCTCTCTCCCTTTCTCTCGCTCTCTCTCTCTCTCTTTCTCTCTCTCTCAGTCTCTCTCTCTCTCTCTCTCTCTCCCTCTCTCGTTCTCTTTCTCTCTCTCTCTCTCACACTCTCTCTCTCACTCCCTCTTTCTTGCTTTCTTTCCCTCGCTTACTCTCTCTTTCTCTCTCTCTCTTTCTCTCAGTCTCTCTCTCTCATTCTCTCTCTCTCGTTCTTTTTCTCGCTCTCTCTCACACTCTCTCTCTCTCTCTCTCCCTCTCTCGTTCTCTTTCTCTCTCTCTCTCACACTCTCTCTCTCTTTCTCTCAGTCTCTCTCTCTCATTCTCTCTCTCTCGTTCTTTCTCTCGCTCTCTCTCACACTCTCTCTCTCACTCCCTCTTTCTTGCTTTCTTTCCCTCGCTTACTGTCTTTCTCTCTCGCTTTCTCACCCTCTCTCTTTGTTAAAATACTATTTAAAAAGCACAACACATTTCTAATACACGTTAATGGCTGAGTGTGCCGAGTAAGGCCTTATGCAACTCAACTAAAATTGGGCTGCAGATTGTTATTGCTATCAACCTATTAGTTTGTACAATAAACAGTATTTTAGAAGGCATACATCTGTGAATATGGGGGGGGGGGCGTGTAGCTTAGCCCAAGCTTCGTAATTGGCAGTTGTTTTTTCATCATGTAACACAGTCAGGTCAAAAGAAAAACTTATTTAGTAATAACAGCTTTTTGTGAAGTGTTTTTCCCCAAGCCAGCTCACGTTAGACTTCATATGCCATAAATAAGGCTCCGCATTTGTAACGTTTTGTTTCTGCAGCTTTAAGTCCACCAACATTAATCATCATCACCAGAGGGCAGTAGCAAGTGGCATGAAAAGAGAGAAGAGAAAAATAGACAACTCAAATAGCTTTAAGCTATCCAGTCCTGAAAATAAACAAGAGTGAACCTGGACATTTTCATAGCACTTCATGTTAAACCTCTTTGGGTTTGTACCATGAACATTCGTGATGGCAGACTTGAGAAAAGGCCAGCACAGAAATTTGGTTCAAGCAGCTCCGTTTATTTCGCATGAAGAGCCCCTTGTTGACTTGTAGAGAAGAGGCTGTGCAGATCAGATCACACTGGGAAGTGAAGGTGCTTTTTTTCACATGGGTCAATTGCAAAATTTCGTGTAATATTACTGGTACACAGGGCTGCTCAGGATGCTCAGTCCTGCTCAGCATTGAGAATTTCACAGCTGGACCAGTGAGATAGTTTGCAGAAAGTCCTGATCTTTAACCCATAGAACTCAAAACATATTAGTAAAATCTGATTTCAAGAATAAAAATGGTCATGCTCACCGTTTGCTGCTCTTTCACTTGGCGCTCTGCCACTCAGCTGCTCTCCGGACCCCCTCGCTCTCCGAGTTTTCCCCACCCACCTATGGGCAGAGACTGCACTGAAAGTTCTCCAAGGTTCAAAGTTCTTGTGTTTTTTCTGCTTGTTTCTAAAAATTTTAAAACCCCAGTAGCAGTTATTATTATTATTACGTTTCTCAAATTGCAGTAACTTTGGTTCTCTGTCACACAGGAACACCAAACAAAGCCTATCAAGCACAAACCGGGGGATCTTCCATAAAAGGAGTTATTTATATGATGACAGTTTTGTTGTGGTTCTGGCATGGATCTACAGTTGTATACAGAAGTTTGGATGGTTAAATTACATGTTTTATATGCATATAACCTACAGAGGACACACATCTGCTCATATACTAATGTTGAGCAAATACATGGACATTTTTCAGTAAATCTGCAGGAAATGTCATGTTAAGTGTGCTCCCTGTAGAGAAATGTGTTCTTATATTTAAATGTTTGCTTGTGACTCGGTTTTTGAAGTGAAAACGTTCGTGAAACAGTTTTACGGGTAGTGACAGTGCTGTTTAATTGTAGCTCACAAAGAAAATCGTTTCATTTGCATTAGAGCTGCAGGACTGGGCTAAAGCAGCTAATGCTTTTTAAGCCATCATGTGCGTTTGTCAGAAACACCATGTCTGATGAGGCATTAGCCTTTTCTAGCTTATTTAGGAGGTTTGATAGGCGCATGAACTTACACACTGAGAATATTTAGATACATAAGAGAAACCTAACTAGGTTTTAATGCCACACTGTGGTTACATCATTACTACAGTAAGTAGTTTTTAAATGCCATAAGAACGTGGATCAACTAAGATATTCCATAATGAATCCCTTTGTGTGTTTTTTTTAGTTCTAGTTAAGCATAAATGCTTAGTTTTTTGACTACTCCTTGTTTATACTTCCAGCCACTGCCTGCAGGGTCATATCAAATTCAGTAACATGGATCAACGCTTTGCTGTCCTAAAACTGTATGTAGCTTTTAAAAGCTGCTGCTTTGAAAGGGAAAGGTTTGCATGGGCCATTTAGACTTTTCACAGATGGATAAACTCCATTTTGGTTGTAGAGGTCTGGATCAGAATATTTTCTCGTGGTTATCTGCTTGATCAGATTTGTGCACCTACGACATGATACTGGCATAAGATAGCTTGTTCGAATGGCTGAGTGTGGTGTTGTGGTGGTGATGCACTGTAATCAAAATTCTTGACTGAAACTGAAACCCTGGTGCAGGAAAGTGAACTGTCACTATTTACAGACTGGTTTTCATTGCTATTATCGTCTGTGTATTACATAGGTAAATATTAGGGCTGTAACGGTATATGTATTCGTACATGATGTCTTTCGGAGAATACACGGTACGACGGAGAAGACGTGATTGAAGTAATATGGAATCACAGAGGGACC
>JBBPDB010000128.1:23522399-23553851 GCA_037974465.1 Brachypetersius altus
TGTTTACTGGTTAATACACTGCTGTTTATTTAAAATAAACGAAAACAAACGAAGCCTCATTCTTTAGAACTTTTTGTATATATATATTTTATATTTTATTGCATTTACCCTATTTAACCTTTTAGGCTGTTTCAGTCAAGAAGCCACTTTTCTCTTTTTTGTGGAGAAATGTTCCAGCCAGGTCCAGTTTGGTTCCAATATTTGCCAAATTGACCCAAACAAGACTTGATTGGATGTGATATTTAAGCAATTTGATCTGATGTAAGTATAAAGGGTGATAGCATGTCTGGCTAAAGTGTTTATAGAACTAAATGCAGAAATACAAATGTTATTAATGTCTGATTTTTATTTGTAATATACAATATATTTGAGGTGTACAAAATAGCTTACATTTTTTTCTCAGTATATTTAGTAGTTATTGATATGTGATCTGGCCAGAACAAGGATAACTTGCTTATTAAGTTGGTCCCTAACAAAAACAGCACAAAGGCAACATGGGTGCTTTGGCAATAGGGATGTAACAACACATTAAAAAAAAAATTTATATCACAATTTAAAAAACATGGCATTGCGCATCATGGACATGTGATTACTCATCATGTAGAAAGAGCCTTCTGTTAATTATGGTATTTGAAGAAATTATATTGGTTGAACACAAATGTTTGCAAACTACAAGCACCAATTAACAACCAGCTCCAGTATTTTCGTGTCCTGTTCCACACTCCTTCCATGTCTGTTCATCACAGCTGAATACAGACATCATTTTACTTCTTTCAAATTTTGTTGAATATATTGTAAGACTATTGACTGCTGAGTCAAATATTGTGAATCAAAAACAATTGAGTGCATGGAGAGTTTTTGAGCCCTTTTCTTACAACCCTATATGACAGAGCAACAATGGTGCCGGACATTACTAATATTGGAAAGATGATGATATGGGATTGGACTCCTTTTATCTCATAAAAAAGACCCCCACACAAACAAACATAAACGTATATACACAATACACACATTTCATCACACACTCTGACTAACACATATCTGCCCACACCTTCAAACACTCAGTGATTAAATGTAAAATTTGCCCAAACCCCACATTTTTTGAGCCCTTTTCTTCCTTGCTTTCCTGTAATTGTTTTCAGTGTCACAGTCTCTCTACCTAATGCTTATCTATAATAATGACATACTGCACGTATTAAAATAAAATGCTCAAAAAGAGAGGAGACCTGATAGCCCTTTTCAGGAGAAAAAAAGACACTGGAGAGGGACACTGAAAAATGGACCAAAGCAGACCATTATTGTCAACAAACCACATTGAAAGAACTGCAGCCACTGACACTTATCCTACCGTTTCCTAACTTATGTCCAGCTCTTTATGTGTAATATTATATTTAAAGCCATTAGCTACCAAAATTTTGAACAGTGTGTCATATTGTCCAGAAGTGTGTGCGCGCGCGGTGGGTGTGTGCAGTAATACAACTTGAAACATTAGTTATGTCTATATGAAGGCATAAGCCTGAAGAATAACAGTAGTGACAATGAAGTGCCCTTTACTCTATGTGAGGAAGAGATATAGTAAGATGCTAAGGAAAAAAGGAAAAGTCCCAGGCTAAAGGCACTAGACGATTGCAGAAAAACAGTCTGCGTGATTAGCATAATCTGGAAAATGCTTTGTTTCTCTGCCTTAACTTATCAAGGTGAGCAAGGTAAACTGCAAAACAGCCAGACGCTCCTGCTCTCCCTTCAGGCTGAAAAGTTAAGCCCAGGAGCGCTTTGATTTTCATACTCAAAAAGCTGCCGAAATTGGCATAATAATTTCAGGTTTGTCTCTGAGTACTTTGCACTTCTCATTCTTCTTTCATGTGGAGCTTGATATATTTGACTTTGTGCTAAGACATGTGATCCCTCAAACAAACTCCCAGTTGTACGCTGGTCAAAAATATGTTATTTACTCAGTAATCAACTGGAGTAGAATTTCTCAGCTCCTGCATCTGATTTTAGTAGGCTTGGTAACACTCTCTCTTAAAATATCACATATATCTGCCCAGAGAATGTCTGATCAATTATATTGGCAAAATTGATATTTGCAAAGTTCATCCGAGTTTAATTAACCTGGCTGCTGATATCTTACGGCAACAGATCCTGAGGCTGGGGCTTAATCACGGTTAAAGTTCACATATTCCCTCCCGACAGCTTTGGCATAGATAGGCTGATGATAAGCCAAACCTCACAATGATACTTGTAGTCTACAGTATATATGGTTATCCTGTATACCAGTATATGGTTATACTTTAAACTGTTGATAACATATAGTCAGGAAGTTACATTGAAATGGGTATCAAGCAATGGGCCCTCTGATCTAATTTATACAGTTTAAGAGTCCCATGAAGTGTTGGGTTGAATGGGGGCCAGGCTTGGTACACACTGTAATTACAGAGGCTGATGTGGACAAAAGATTGGTGACCAGGGACTCTATGGAGAACAGGCTCATTCATAAGCCTGGTTCTAATGAACTAACTCAAGGCCTTTCTTCCTTACCCTAAGTACCATAGCAACACATTCTCTCACTGTGTGCTCCTCAGTGCACAAAGCGGGTCAGTCACTCATTCTGTTGTTTTCAGCAGCATGACTCTTTTTCTACCCCTCTCTCTCTCCCTCTCTGGCTCTTACTAATAACAACGACTGACTTACCACTGAATGGCAAGAGTTGAATTGATGAATAATGTGTTTCCTTTTTAAGGGTAGCATTAGCATGTTCCTGACTGCACAGGCCACTCATGCATGTGTGTGTGGTCTCGTGAAACAGATTAATACAGTGGAAAGCAGTAAGGAGCTTGCATAGCTGTGCCTTTGCCAAATACTGAGCAGGAGGACAGTTCATAGCTCTCAGATCTCCACTCTGTAGTCCAGTACATCTCAACATGGCAGCTAATGAAACAACAAAAATAACCACAAAGGCATTTCAAAGAAAAGGCACGTCTTCAGCATGGTTACCAATATAGAGGGGGGTTGAAAGCAGCCCAAGCACTTCATGGTGGTGTTTTTTTTCCTTTCCTGAGGAGATGAGAATTAGGGGCTTAGATCTCCAGCTGCTAAAGGCCATGGCGTTTGGATTATGAGGACCATATTGACTTTCCCTTGATCATGTTTTGCTGCGTCCCGCTGAGCTGATAACCCAGTGCACCCACAGCCCACTGACCGGGAGAGGCCGGCAGGACGCCTGTGGTCAGCAGATTAGCAGCTGACACGAGCGGCCCGCGCACCGTCAGCACGACAGGCCGCAGCCAGCCAAGACACTTTATCATCAAACCCAGCCCTCTCTCATTGCACTCACTCTGTTTTCTCAGCATTCTTCCCGAGATTGTGTTGACAGTAACCAAGGCAACACCGTTCGGAGAGCCGTTGTCACTGTGCCAAGTTGAAAACCTTTTTTTCCCTTTTCTTTCTTCACCAATGTTAAAACAAAGCCTTCATTGAGTTGGCTTAATCTGTAAAACAAATTTAGCTAAGGGTGACTTCTTTTTGCTTGTAATTAACTATTCATTTTCTTTCTTCGCCTGACTACTATTTGAGTTCCTCCTTAACGGGGATGGAAGACGTTGTTGCGAGACTGGGTTTGCTATCATGGGGATAGAAAAGGGCGTCATGTATTGCGGCATCCGTGTCTGAAGCATGTTTAATTAAAGGGTTTCGTTAGAAGCACCACACATCTGATTGAATTAGGCTGTAAACTGACAGGATCTCTTAGAGAAAGCTAGTTGTGCTGGAAACCTACTTCACCTGCTGCTGTCTGAGAATCACAGCACTGAGCTCAACAGCCTGTGGCCTGAAATCAGTGCTACTATAGCTTGTGCAAATGCCTTAAAGGGGCTGTCAACTTTTGCTCGTCTGTTTATGCTTTGCCATGGTATTGCATGAATGTACAGTTGACTGACAAATAAATTTCGGGTGGGATTGTATAGAAAGATGCTGACATCAAGTGATCCCTTGAACCAAACAGAATTAGAACTGGTTTTTGCGGAAAGCAGCTTCTTTCCACACATTTACCACACACATCCCCAAAGTCTCTTTAGTTATGCCTGATTGTCTACCAGCTTTCTGGTTTAAATTTTAAAAGCACACATTGACTGTGGTAAAATGACTGTAATGCAGGGTTTTAATGAACAAAATCGGTCTGTGTTTACCTTCTACACATTTAGCTTCAAACCTGTACTGGTAATGTACAGGTCAGGCATGATGGTATCTTACTTGAAATGAACCAGAAGAATTGGTCGAGGCACTGCTTATATAAACTAAAACGAAGTTTCATCATAAATCAATGAAAAATCTTGGAGAGCTTTTAAGTGATGACATTTAATGTTTGAGAGTGAACTAAATAGTTTATGAATGGGAGAGGGCTCGGCGTGAAATTTCTTGTGTGAGAAATAATGTATCCTGGATACCATCAGTGGAGCACAAACAAGTCTTAGACTGTTTTGAGCTTTTAGCTTTTTAGCCTGTGCAGCCAGTGCCCTGCCTCAGAACACCCCAGTACAGGTTCTCCCATTCAAAAAGCAGAGTTGATTTTTTTTTACTCAAATACCCCCTAGTCAACTTCATCATAATTTTTAATTTTCTAAACTGTGAGGAGTGTTTGTCTGCAGAAATTGAGCTTCCCCTGTTGTGTGTGGGTGTATTAGCCTGCTATTGCTTAGTGTTAACAGAGATGGTTCAAATCTGGTGTCTCAAAAGCAGCCAAATGTTTGTTTTTTCCTGAAATTGTCAGTGTAAACCACACCAAGTGAAGAATATATTACTCAGTGTGTTACAGGATTCACACATTGGTGTCAAAGCTTGATGTTTAGGTTAGTGGAACTATTACTGCAGTACTGTAGCGCTTGCTAATGTGCTAGGGTTAACATTGTTAGCATACACGCTATCTCTAGTCACACATAAAAATAAAGTTAGGATTTACATCAGTGGGATGAATGACTCGTCAGTGTAGCAGTATTTGTTTATAGGGATTTTTAACAGAAAGACCAGTTCTCAATGCTTGTGCTGTACACATAATGTGAAGGTGGTTTACATTGGTCAAATAATTTGTAGGCGGCTATTAGCCTTAAAGTCTCATCTTAAATCAACATTGTACATGTTTCATTGAAGCTGCTGCTGTTTTGATTTGAAATCCGTTCTCTTTCAAATTGAAATGCGATTAATCGTTCAGCGCTACCTGAGCCCTTTTCAGACTCTTGCTTTTAGCTCAGAATCGCATCTGGAGACAATAGTGTTCGTGTTCTTTAATTTAGCAGACATCACTATTGTGAATTCCTCTTTAGAGAAAAGCGCAAGCTTTCATCAGACTGAAATGGAGCAATTTTGTAGCACTATGAAGTGTCTGAAATCAGAAATTGATTTGTGTCCTGTGCCTGAATCGACGCTCCATTGTCTGAGGCCTTGTACGACAGTGGCTTTCTTTGCTGGGCAGAGAGTAACAAGGTAACAGGATTAGATCATGTTAGTTGACCTATAGGATTACTTTATTCGAGCAGGCCAACACTTTCAAAGATGACTTCATCTGTCTGCCTACCATTCCCGCACTCTTTTTCTTTTTCCTCGCTCCCTCTAGGCAACCTCCTTTTCTCTCTCTCTCTCTCTCTCTCCCTCCCTCCTCCGCTCACTCGCTCTCTCTACCCCCCCAGAGGACCAGAGGGGTAGGAATCCATTTCTTGCACAATTGAATTGAAAAATAATCACGAGTGGAACTGCCACGCTTTGCTGGAATATGATGATCTGCAGAGAGTTTGGCGCTGAGGCAGGAGGATGACGTTCAGAAAAAGAAACAATTACCGCAGAGAAGAGAAACCCTGACGCTGTAATTAAACGAAGAAGCGCCTGCCTGCCCTCAGAGTGAGGCCTTATTATCTACATGCTAAACTAACGTCTGTCAGGATACGGCCTAAGCGCTGGGAGGAACTCTCAGAGTCAGC
The DNA here is from genome assembly GCA_037974465.1 of Brachypetersius altus. Lineage (NCBI taxonomy): Eukaryota > Metazoa > Chordata > Actinopteri > Characiformes > Alestidae > Brachypetersius > Brachypetersius altus. Next base: position 23,528,366 of record JBBPDB010000128.1, read on the forward strand.
GCTTTTCTATATCCTGACCTACAAGATCCTGACCCGTGCTCTAGTCAATGGAATATGAATTAAGAAAGCTGCTGAAATGTCCATTAATTATTGGACAGGTTACCAGTGGCCATAAAGGGGAATCAGAATACATCCCATACCTAGAAACAAATTATTTGGTCAGTTGATCACAGTCCTTTCCGCTTTCAAGTAAATTAGACATGCTTTAACCATGAGTGAGGGAGTGGAGTGCTTTAATGCCATTCAAGTGTACTTTTATTTACTGGCAGTCTCTTAGCCAGGGTTGTTTTTTAGTCTCTCTGTGCTTCCTCCCTCCCTGAGTGTGTGGGTGAGGAAGTGGTTGTCAAGGATTTTCTCTCCTCAGCCACAAACAATAGACTCGCTCTGCAATACAGACATCACCAAAGAGTAGAATTTCTACAGTTGCGGGCATAAACATTCTTTCAGCATCCTTTTTAATCTGCAGGACTGAATGGAAAGATGAGAGGGATAGGATTAAAAAGGTCCTGCGTAGGTCAGTGCTGCTCTACTCAGAATTTGAGATTTAGTTAAGTTTAATGGGTCTAAATTTGGGCCAGAATTTGAAGCTTGATCTGTTACATTTTTTTCATCGAACTTAAAAAGAGCTTTCTGTGACAGGACAGACTTTTTGCTAAAGGTTATGATTAATCTGTGCAACCATGGTTTTGTTCAGGGGGTTGAAGGTGGGAGTGTCCTCCATTTAGACATGCCCCTTCTCCTTCCCTGCTCATTTGCATGTTCTTCTGGGCCAGCATCTCACTGTGTATGCATTATTGAGGTGGCCCTAAAAGGGAAAAGGCAGGAAAGTTGTGTCCTCCCCACGCTCAAACCAGAGTGACTTCAAAGCCCCTTTTAAAAAATTGATTGGATTTGTTTGTGCTTTTTTCAGGCAAGAGGATTTTTTCCAGCCACAAAAAAAGGAGCCTTTGTCTATGCTCAGACTCGCGTTAACACAGCCTCTAGTGTTTGTCAGACAGCTCGGCAACTTTTAATAGGTCAACTACGCTTTGCCGTCTCATGGCCTAAACATGAGGCATGTGTAGAAAGTGCTACCGTGAATGCAACTGTAGCAGATAATATTGTAATTCCACATTTTGTGCAGGCATTTAACTGCTACCTGTGGTCCCCTAAAGCTAAATAATACGATCTGCTGTGCTCTCTGAGGTCCTTTTCTTTCAAAACAGCTGAATCAGACCCTACAGTACTTGCTCAGTGTGAATTGTTGTCATCGTAGGAGGAACACACAGTCCCAACAAACTAACGCTCCTATGGTTTATTAGCGGAGCAATGTGACAAGCTCAAGGGTACCATTCCCGCATCTTTCCTGAGATTCAGCTCCTTCTCACTGTGGTCATTTAGTTCATTGCCATAACCCTCAGCTGAATCATTTATCCAATCTCCCTCACTCTTTCTCTCTGTTGCACTGCACTGCAGTCATCTGGCTGCATACGGGCTTTCTCTGCCAACTGGTTGGATGTGATTAGCCTTTGAAACTTTGGCTACGGTAATAGAGTCACTTATTGCACCTTTTTAAACCGTTTTAAACAGCAACACTGTTAGTTAACCTGTTACGTCTGGATTTCACCCTGAATTATAATTTCTTGTACCTCATCAAATAAATGTAGTGGGAAGTAGTGTAAAGGTCAAGGAAAGAGGCTTACAGAGCAAGATGTAGTTGATCTTGAATAAATCAAAGGGGATTTCCTTACATAAATATGCAAATAGAAGCAACCTTGTTAATGTCTGTTAATTTAATTGGAATATTTTGCAGCTAAAATGATTTTAAACTGTAGTTCACTGATTTCATAGGGTTGAAATGGGATGTGATTGGATAGGTAGCTTATTTAATCTCTCTACAAGCACAGTTTTTAAAAACTTGGGTCAAACTTGGTCTTGTTGTGACTGGTTTTTGTCCAATAAGTGCAAGTGTTGAACCATTATACTTAAACCCAGTCTTTAACCAAGCGTGAAACTGATCCCTGATCAGCAGCCAAGGGCAGTTTCTAGCAACATTCAGGCTACGATGGCCTTGTTTGCACATGGGCCCAGAGGGAGTCGCCCTGGTTTGCTAAAAGCTCTGAAGGAGAGGAGTGTTTCGGCGGAGGTGGCACCAAGAGAAGACGCACAAAGCATACGGTGGAGGACAAATGCATCATGAGATGCAGTCCAGCTTGCCTGGGTCATTTATTATCCTGGGTATCCTATCCTAGTAGGGTAGAGACAAAAAGGGGTTTGGTCATGGCCAAATCGAAGTCCTTGCTGGGCTGTTACCTGTTACATCACAGCAACCAGTGCCAAACTAAGCAGCCTCCCATAGGGACCAGGTTCAGAAAGCGTTAGCATTTGGACAATGGAAAACAATGGCAAGAGGCCATCAGGTAGTGAGGAGCAGCCAGAATGTTTATATTTATTTATTTATTTATTTATTTAGATTTTTGAGTATGTTGGTCTATATTGGGTATTATGTAGCAAGTACGAGTGTTGTTTCCAAATGAAGGTTGTTTGATCATTGTAGATTATTTGACTGCATCAACTTAACCTTTAGCTTCTACACAACACTGATTTTACATTGTCAGACATGTGTGGCAGCCCTGATGATTTTGATGTGGGATCCACAATATTTACAGACTTGACGGATGCAGCCGGTGTTGGCGGGGATCAGGTCGCCGTTAAGCTCTGATGAGCTGTCAGGTCTACGCCTCTGTTCGTCTAATCCTGGCATCCCTCTGCAATCTGATCTTCCTCCCAGATCTCTCCATTGCTTAAGGCATTGCTGCTTTAATGCAGATAGTGCCTTTCTAGTTTTGTGCCAAATATAATCTTTCAAAATCCTTCCTAATCAGAGCTACAGTGACACAAACAGTGTCTTGGAAAATGGCTGAGGAAAGACTGCATAATGGCTCCAGCGCTGGTGAACAGGCTGGAAAGGAACTAGTGTGTTGAGCAACACATCAGGGCGAATCTATATTTGCAGCCACACTTGATACGTTTTCGTAATACTGATTATTTCTGGGCAGGATGTGATAAGGTGTCACACAATTATCACCGTCAGCGACACGTTCAGAGCACAGAGTATCTATCCAGGACATCTGTGCACAGCTGTTAGAGGGCACAGATTGTGTGGAGAGAAAGTTTACAGCCTTCTGTTGTGCTCCTTTGCTTGATATGTTGCAGTACATCAGGACTTGATGGTATATTGCAACAGCTTTTTGATCATTTTTGAATAACATGTTAAATGTGATCTCAGACAATATACTATATATAGTACACCACATACAGTTAAGTGCAGATGTTTAAACATCCATGGTCAAATTACATGTCTCCTTGATTATCTTAGTGAATATGTCCTTTAAATATGTTCTCTAAATTGTATTAATGGATACGTATACGCCACTGCTGTAGATGCTGTAGATGATGTGTATTTTCGCTTTGACCGAGGGTGCTCAAACTTTTGCCTTTGACTGGATATAAACTAATCAGATACAGATGATCTGTATGTTCCTTCTAGAAACACCTCAAGACCTCAGATAAGCTTTCTTTGCCCTTTCTTATTCAATGCTTAGTAGCTGTGTCTGAATCTGAAATCACACCTCCATTCCTTTATATGTTCAGCCTTATAACATTCCGGCACTTTTCTTCATACTCACTTTTAATTCTGGCTACTTCCGTTGTGTCTTTTAGTTGAAGGTAGCCCTTTTATCCTGAAACGTGTATTATGCAAAATATCTCAAAAGGCGTAGCAGAGCAAAGATTTGCTAAAGAGCGCGGTTACATTTGCGGGTGGCATTCAGGGAACTCGCTGGAAGTGCAGTAGCCAGATATCTCATGGCCAGCATGAATGCAGCCCTCCTTTGATGTAGGTTTCATCGCAAGATGGAGAAGCCTCCAGAAAGATTGGACCACACCCACCGTCAGCCAGTGCTCCTCTTCAGCTCATATGGAACATCAAAGAAACGGACATCTCCATCCAAGTGGAGGAGTCATAACTTTGATGTTTAGGTGAAACACGTGGCTTTAAGGGTTCTTCACCATTGTATATGGAGTGGGGGAATAAAAAGTTCTTTGATGCCTTCATCATTTTTTGTAGAAATATTCACAGGCACATTGTGTGTTTGCTGGTAAGTCTTCCAGGTGGGACAGAGTAATGAGGCACAAGATGAACTAATAATGACAAAGTGCGCCAAGTACCTTGGAGGGAACACCTCGCCCTTTTCAACAAAGCTGAACATAGACTTGTAGATGAAGACAGGCCTCAAGAGATGAACAAAAAGGTTCTTCACTTGCCTTTGTCTTTTGCTCAGATGAGAATAGCACAACACTAAGGGAAGTCACTAATGTCACTTTTTCACTGCATGGTACCGGCTTGACTCGGCTCTACTAGCTTTTGTGTACTTTGTGCGCAGTTTGTTTTCCGCTTCAGTTAGTTTCTTGCAGCAGCTGGTGATGCAGCAAGAAACTGTTGGGATGTATTATCGATGCAACAAACACAGTAAGAACGAAGAAAACTGAAGGGATGGTAATAGTTTATTGAATAAAGAATTGATCAGTGGTCAGAAGATTGGTGCTCGCTGCAGTAACTTGGCATTTTTAACAATGGCAGGTTTGTGCAAGATGTGTGTGTATGACAGCATGAATGAAAAAATACCACGTTCCAGGTTCTGGGTATTAGATTTGCCTGATAGAAAATTGAAAAAGATAAGTAGAGTTGAGGTTCCATGGAGTTGTAAAGCAACTTGAGGTGCCATAAGAGGCCAGAATGTTTCATTTATCCAACAGGGAAAGAAACCCACAAGATTGGTTTTTACTCTGAGGAGCAGTGTGATATGCACATAGCATTTGCCATTTAAAAATGTCACTAGGTAAAGGTTTAATGGCCAAGAGGGCTGTAGCTAATTAGCATGCTCTTTTTTTCTAATTCTACATGGAAATACAAACTGAGAACCAATTTCAGTGGTCGGTCAAGTCTGATTAATCTCACTAGGACACTAAGTGCACTAGGACACATTTTGCTGGGATCTTTTGGGTTTTTCCATATGTAGAACATTTTGGCTGCGAACCCACATCACTTTCTCTTCATAAAAGCTTGAATTCCAAGCTTTGACTGTTGATCTCACAAGGTCTGTATGTCAATGCAAGAGTGTGCTAGGTGTGTGTGTTTGTGTGTATCTGCATGAGTCACTATTGTCTGAATACACCATTTCCTTCCCTTTTATTCAGCTGCCACTTCTGGGTTACTGTGACCTGTGAGTCAGAGCGTGTTGGCACAGGGTGGAAAAACAAGTGTGTTAGGACAATTTGTGATGAAGGGATCTAAAGATAAAAAAAAGGAGAGAGCTGGGCTCAAATAGCCAGGCCACCAAACGGCGGAAGGAACAGGGCAGGATAATTGGGCAGGCTTATGTATGAAGGAAAGACAGTGTAAGAGAGGGAGCCAAGGGTGGGGGCAAGGGGGGGCAGATGGGAATAAATGCGATTTCGCTTGGAACTTTCCAACCGGTCTCTCCAAGCCGCGCGGAATGGAAATAACAGCATTCAGCGGATGTCCGACAAACACCTGATACCCTGTGGCTTTTCCCTGCACCCAAATGCTCTGCACTTTGTATTCACAACAGTTGTGTTTTAGAAGAGCCAGCTGCTGCAGTTATTTGAGAAGATCTGTGTGTAATATAGTAGACCTGTATTTTATGTGCAACGCTGACATAGAAAGTATGGTTTATACTCATTTCTTAAATCTTCAAAATGTGTATCTTTCAAAAAAGGAAAAGCAAGTGAGCGTTAAAGAATTTTGTTTCTGTATTCTATGTGCTGAACTATAGAAGGAGCTGTCCGGTGCTGAAGTTGGGCCGCACTGACTGGGGCCTGGTGCTAAAGATCTTCCAGGCCCGCTCTTTCCTCGCTGCAGCTTAACAGCCAGAAGATGGCATGGTTCGTATGCAATCTCCTCTAACTGGAGTACAGGCAGCCATGCTATTAATAGGCGTGCTACGATTCAGCTTTAGCCTCAGAGATGAGATGAGAGAGGGAGAGAGAGAGAGAGAGCTGAAATGAATTACTGTAAATAAACTGATGCTTGCTGAGTGTGTGCTTCAGCAGCTTTTAAAGTCTCTGGCCTCAGAGAATATAAAATAACGTCTACTTTTATTTTTACATCTAATGAACCCATCTGTGTTACAGAATAGGTTCTTTGTGTTAAGGCAGGCCTGTTCTGGAAGTGCATACATACACAGGACATCCTGAGACAGCCTGAGGTCATAGAGTTTGCCAAGGTAGCTGGACTACAGGGTGCCTTTTTATTTGTGATTGCTCAGTTTAATATTTACACACCATTGTGCTTGATCATTTATAAAACACCCAAGTATCTGGACTTGCATTTATAAGGTACTTGATCAAACTAACGTAAGCTTATGCAGGCCGAGTACAGTGACACACAAAGGTGTTACAGAGAACCTATTATGCAAAACTCACTTTAGTTATAATGGGTCTGTGGGCTATACAAAACATGTTCATGAAGTTATTTTCACAAAATCACTCTCACATAAAAAGATATCACCAGCTTTATCACAGTTTTGATCCCTTTCAAAACGCCCCGTTTGCATAGAATTTGCATAGAACCGCCCCTCAGTGGCCAAGACCCCACCCACTAGCCTGTTACTTGTCACACCTTTCAGCCGCCATCTTGGGTATTTGCAGCTCCTAAATTTAAAAGCTCAAAAATACTTAATACTTAAGGTGGCACTTTTTAAGGTGGAACAAAACCGATTATTGCTGGGATATGGCCATCGAAAATTAAATTAAATTAAAAGAAAACTTGAATAAGGAGATTAAATTAAATGAAAAGAAAATTTGAATAATGAGCTATCTTCAGCGTCGTGGAGGATCTGTATCTACTGTTCATGACAAGTCAGCAGATGAGGGAGATGTAAGTACTTTCAAATAATGACTTTTGTGTTTCTATTACAGTTAAGTATGAACTAGTTTCGTTTCGCATGTGTCAAACGAGGGGTGGGTGGAGCATGGGATAGGTGGGGCGTGGCCAGCAACAGCTTATTTGCATGAAAGGGACAGAGCCCTGAAACGGCATGTTTTGAAATCGACCAAAAACCGTGAATAATTAAACTGGTTATATCTCTTTATTTGAGAGTGATTTTGTACAAAGAACTTCATGAACATGTTTTGTGTAGCCCATAGACCTATTATAACTTTTTTAAAGTGTGTTTTGCATAATATGTCCCCCTAATATACCTACTACACACACACAGACTGGGTTCCCAAAAAAATATATTCTGAAACAGAGCCAGGTGTGGGCCAACAAACTTAGTTTTTTAAAACTGGTAGCAACTGCCCAAGGCTCTTGTCAGGGATTGTTTTAGGTAAGAGGTTTATGTGTGAGTGCAGTCAGGTGTTTTTGTTTGCTTCGTTTTTAGCTGGGAATTTGCCTTGACGTGAAGGGAGTGGATGGAGAACAGCAGAGGAGTCGAGCTTGAGAACAAGACTGGGAAGTTTATATAAGACACGTCAAGTTTTTAGTGCCACACTTCAGTTTTACATCTTACAGCCGTGTAAGCCGTGTCAAGACTTGACAGGTGCATTCTAAGATGGATATGCTACTGAAAATATACCAAACTTACCTCAAAATTGGTAAGGAAGATATTGGAATCTTACTAATATTGTCTTATAGTTCTTTAAAAAAATACATTTTGGCATTGGACAGATGTTTACATTTGGCTGTTTTTTCAAACTGATATTGAATGACATGTGTCTTGCTCTCTGGAGAAGTAGAACATTTAGGAAACACCAGGAAGCTGCTCTAAATTGGGAGCTTTTAATTCCTTTTAACTACATTTCTAACTATAGAACTAGGGATGCACCGATTGCAATTTTCTTGGCCGATTCCGTTTACCGATTTTTTTTTTTTGTAAGTGTGATCGGCCGATATCGATTTTTCCGATACCGATTTTTTCCCCCAGATAACAGAAAATTAGAGCTGCTGGGTTTCAACTTTTTTAATGTAACGTGGTGGTTACTTTCCCTGTGTACTGGTTACTTTTATAATAGTGACATGATAGTGGCAACTCTACAGCAAATACAAACAAAAATCTAATTTTCTTTAATATAAAACTTTTGTTAATAACAAAAATTCTTTACAAATTTACATAAATTAAATGTAATACATAAACAAATAAATAACCCCCCCCAAAAAAGATCAGTTTGAAATCGGTAATACGTGTGAGTGATCGGCCGATCAAGCGGTGCATCCCTATATAGAACCAAATTACACGTTTTTTCATAATTGTAAGCACAATTTAGTGTTCATTTTTATATTTCATCAATACATTGGGCTCTGGATCAACACTGGCAGATATTGGAATTGGCTATTTGAATGTTTATGGCTAAAATATAAAGCTGTTGCTTGAGTGGTCTAGCATCATAAAATCTTTATGAAATACATTCAAATGTTATTTGGAGCAGTGCCATATAAGAATCACCTTTGGTTCCCTAAAGACACTTTCATTGGAAAATTCTTTAGGAAAACATATTTTAAAGACACTTTACACAATGTAACAGTTCCATACCCATTAAAGGTAGTTCCTATAACTAAGCCAGTAGGATGGTATGCATGTAAATTAAGATAAATGAGTACTATCTGGGATAGTCATTTACAGTGTACATAAAGTGTTACTGGTGAAGTAGAGGTGATGTGGCCATTCCTGTGTGAAGGAACTACCTCAGAGCTCAAGGTGCTCTTGAATCAACCTTCATTTGTGAATAATTGTTGATTAAAGATGCATGAAAGAAAGATGACCATCTGATTTATTCATCTCTGTATTGCAATAACAGCTCACATAGATTTACAATAAGGCCGTGGGAAGTTGTCAGGAGCTGAAAGGTAAAGTGATAGTTTTCATTACTCTTGAGTCTGCCCTGCTCTCTGCAGGCCGTAGAGTTCTGCTGTCTTGTTCCTACGGCTGCAGGCCCAGCACTGGTGGGGATCTCCCATCACACAGGATTCAGATCCACAGAGAAATTCCTGACCTGTTTTGAAAGGCCTGCAGTGCCTCTTTTAAAGCGCTGTAATTTGACCACATGTTCGACTCACAGCAGTTAGTTCAAAGATACACTGGCTCACCGGGCGCTGCGGTAATCGATGGTGACAGCAGCTTTCCCCGTGTGACAAACTACCTGTTTACAAGCAGGCAAGGCTGGGTCTGCGGGTAGGTTCCAATGAACAGCCTTGCAGATTTGATAAGTTTGATATTTCTCTTTTTACAAGAATCCTGTAAAGATCTTTTCGAGAAGCATACCCAGTGAATCTAGGTCACAAGCATTAGTTAGTGCTAAGCAATGGTGATTAAACTGAACTTGGATTAAACACTAAAGCGTATACAATAACAATAATGAGCATTGCTCCCTAAGCTAGTCTAGGAAAACCTCTAGTGAGAAATAGTGAGAGATGGTCCTCTTAACAGATGGAAGACAGAAATAATGAAAAATTATAATTAATTCTGGTTTAATATTTTTTGGCTTCTTTTTGAAATGAGCAAATGAAAATTAAGGATGGGTATTGAAATTGAATACAGATTTTGAGTGAGCATCCGTAAGCCAGTAAGCATGCGTGTTCAAACTCTAGACTGATGATTGGCTGTCTAAATTGAATTCTGTAAGTAATGAAAGCGGTTCTTGTTTAATCTACAATCCATTGCAGACTTTAAATAAACCCACTTCCACTGTCTCGCACTATTTTCTGGTATTAGTCACACCCACTTTATTTGTTATTAAAAAGAAGGTATCGAAAGGTGTTGACATTACAGTATTGGGCTGAGTATCATTAAGTAGTTTAATGATACTCAGCCCTGTATACAGTGTTGCTGGTTTATGAAATAGATCATTATCATATGTACAGTATTGTTATGGGTCGGCACCATTAAAACTTAAATTAATATCATGGTGTAAATCCAATTCTACACTGAAATAGATGAAACAGATGTTACGTCACTGTATGAGCAGTATGTGTGTTGACTTTTCACTCAAGGTACTGAAGGGGTGATGAGAGGTGGAGGCTTGGGGGGCGGGGTGGAGAGAAACAGAGAGAGAGGGAGAGGGAGAGGGAGGCCGTCCTTGTGTTGTCACTCATGCACACAGGCGCTAACAAAACGGCCCAGCTCGTAATGAATGGCCTTTTAATTTGTTTTTCCTGACAAGGTCAGTGTGAGTGATGGTTGAAAGGCATCTACTTTACCTGTAGTGAAGCAGAGAGAGACAGAGAGAGAGAGAGAAAGAGAATAGAAAAAGCAAAGGGAACACTAAACATGTTGAACGCTGCTGATTCCTTAAAGCACACTTGTGCCGTTCTGTCCTCTGCCAACGTCTTTAGCACTTCATAATTTCTGTGCTGGGCTTGTGTCCTTGTCTAGGTCAGCTTCCGGGCCCGCTGATATTTAAACCAGTGACCTCCACAGCATGGTCACTTTTAGCATCTTACTTCAGCTGGGGTCAGCCGGCCGGACCGGAGAAAGCTTGGCTGCCGCTCTCGCTGTCCCAGGATTACTGAAATCTGTTAAGTGGATGGCTAGTCAAATCACTCTCGATGGTTAAATGATCTACTTACCGAGAGTGGGCTGTAAATTCAGGGCAATGCTCTCTAGTAAGGGATCATGAGCATTACACGGCTCATGAGAGCAGTGGCTCAGCAAACTTAAGTTAGGAACATGTTGAGCTCTTTTTCATGATTACTCTTTTCCGTGATTGGAGTTTCGGCAATGAAGGTGAAAACTCTGAAGTCCAGAGCTAGTACTGTTGCTCTGCTGTCCTATTTAAACATGATGTAATTACATAATTAAATCTAGAGTTACATACAATAAATGAAATATACACTATTCAAAAATTCCTAATGAGTGTTTGGATAAAATGAAAACAATTTTGTTGCATTAAATGAATTTAATATGCTAGTCCAGGCTGCAAATAATTAGTATCAAGATGGATGCCAACCAAAACACTTAAATATGTTGGTAGTGTGGATGCACAACCGTAATCAGATTTTGCCAAAAAAAAAAAAAAAAAAAGAACAATGTTTGTGTTGCAACTAGTGTGGCATAGTGGGGGTTCAGTTCCCCTTCTGGATAAGCATACTGTACTGTAGTCCTTGTACCAGTATATCCTTGCATGATGTATTGTGCTGAACAGCAGTTCCTGAAGCACTTTACTTAATTTATGTTGTTTAAATTTCACTTATGCCAGTTTGACTTGTTAAAATATTTTTTGGGGGTTTTCTAGTGTTTCACATTTCCTTTTAGCAAACAAAGTGTCAGCCTAGGGCAATAAAAGTTAATAAAAAACAGCCATTGATCAGTTTGGCTGATAAGTAAAGAAACTGGTCAAATGCAGGATTGGTGAAACAGTAAAAAAGTGATTTTTAGATGATTTTGTAAAACATCAAAAATTGAAAATACAAGGAATGTCCATAATGGAGTGAAATATCATAATGAAATAAAGTTACAGAATGATGCGTGTTTTATCAAACCAAAATGACAAAAAGAGAACCGCAGTATGTGATTATTATTTGATAAATTATTTTTAAATAAACACACATGAAATATTAACAAAATATTGAACATGACATCTAAATTGCCTTTTGGTGTCTTGTTTTATCCTACATTAAATAAGTTAAAATATAGACAGCAATTATTAACATGGCATTCTAAACTGTAGCATACATTTTCTATTATAAAACAAGGGTGGGTTTAATAATTTGGTGAAGGAACAGGACACATCCTCTCCCTTTAAGTGAAGGACAGTGAACCTCCTAGCCAACTCAAACTTCCAGCCAATCACAATACTTCACTGTTAATAAATCTGTAAGGTCATTTCAGTATAGAGATTTACTGTGTTTTTTTCACTAACCTGAGAATCTGTATCTGCCAGCTCTGGGAGAGCTTTATCCGCTTTTTATTATAGCATGAATGTGTTCCCATGGCGACATTGTCTTTGCCCCCTAACAGAGGTGACTAGCTGATTATGACTACAAATAGCTCCTTGGAGTCGGGATGCAGGTCAACATCAGAGCAGTTTTCCAGCATTATGCACTCTCTTTCAACATGCAAGGACCAGCAGCGAGAGCCAAACTCAATCGTGTGTTGTGGAATGAAGAGATTTGCTGGCGTTGATAGACGGCTTAACACAGCAGTGGCAGCCTGCAAATGTCTAGGGCATGCTATTAGCATTCATTTGAATTACATGTGTTTGAGACAACAAACTTCAAGGTGGAGTGTGGCGTAGTCCAGAAGCCCCCTGCATACTGATTGGAGACCTCCTGACAGTTACTGCTACATTACAGTCAAGTCTCTGCGGGGCCATGACCCAGACAAGGTCTGAGACGAGTCCTGTCATGACCATACAGACTGAGCGTTTCAACCCTTAGTTGAAAGTTATGTTTGGTTTGCTCTACGATTTGCATGTAATTATTTAATTGCATAATTAATTAGGCTAAACGGATCACTGCAGTGCAGTGAGTTACATTTACAATCGACTTCTATAAATTCAGTTTCAGTGCTGCACTTGCTCACCTTTCTGTTTGTTTTGATGTCAAGAAATGACAAATTTCCCCTCTTCTGTGTGCATGTATAGTACGCATTAGTCCTCTCATGGTTATTACAGTCAACTGATTGCAGTTATTTTCCACTGTTGTTGGCTTTCACAATTCTATACTCACATCACAACAGGGTTTACAGAGTGCATTTTCGTCTCATGGGTCGAGCCAAATACATGTAAATAAAAGGAAGTAAACAATATATTTATTGAGATGCACCTTCAGGGGATAGCAGTGAGTATGTTGGTTTATTTGATCTTGAAGCAGGTTTGTTGTCAGTTAAGAACTACCAAGTATTGACACCAAGGATGCTTATCAGCTGGCACTTTATTGGTATAGGTTTGTACCTATAATAATTGTATACAATGAAAAACATCTCAATGGAATAGTTGCTATTCCAGTAATCATGAGCTACAATTCCCCAATCATGCTCGTGTAATTACTGACCATTTTTGACAGAATTTGTCCATTTGTCAACAACTGCGACTTCTAAAGAACTCAGTAAAGCAGATATAACACTGAAATGGGTCGCTGGTTTAGGTGGAAACACAACTAAATATCCTAACTATATATTAACAATAGCTGATAATGTCCTTTTTGTTTACATCTCCTGTATCTCCTCCGTATTCGTACCCTTGGCTCTGTTGCAGCATTTTGTTCATCAGGCAAATAATATGAGCCAGCTGTATTTCTAAATAAACAAAACAGTTTGATAACGGAATCATGGCTTCACTTAAGATTTTAATGTACAAGCATCAGATCTACTCAGAAATAACTGAAAGAGAGTAGGCTTGGAAAAATAAAGCAACACAGAGACACCAATTCAAGTTATCATAGTGCTCTATACTGGCTACATTATTCTTTGTTTGCTTATTTATTTATTTAGAGCAATTTCATTTTACCACTGTAAATGCTTTCAAATTAATTTTCCATTATTGCTGCACTTATCAGAGGCGCAAGGAATGTAAACAAAGTTGCAAAAAAAAGGGGGACAAATGCAAAAAAAAAAAAAGCAATTAAAAATAAATGGGCTTTCAGCCGCCATTGCTTTCAAGGAAGAGATGAAATTCTGTTCCACACTTCCTGAATCCTTAGCCTCGTGGTGGTCATGGTGTTATTTAGCTTGTCATTTTGGACATTGTCTTTGCGCTCGGTCACAAAGCATGTGCTCAATTCTTTCCACTGTGCATATCATTCATGAAATATGCTGTAAAGCAAACTCAGCCCCAGTGACTGTTCTATATTTTTGCCTGTGTCTGTTTGAGGCTTAATGCCAAAATACATTAAGTTACATTTGACCTATCAAGGGCAAACGGCCTCGCTGGCCATTAGCCTGTCTACATCAGTTCTGTTGTGGACCACCACTTGAATCTGACCAGTAGCTTGGAAGATCTTTGAAATGTATTAAAAAAAATACACATAGAATAACCACCAAAGGTCCCGTGCCAGTTATTTCTTATGTAAAAATGCAGATGGCTAATATTCTAATTCTAGGGCTGACATATCCACATAAGTAGAGAGGAGTCTAAAACTGTTAAGCACTGGGACTACACTTGTAATCATTTTTAATTCATTTTAATTGGGCCTTATTAAGTATTGCTGCACTATGTTTTATTCAAATGCCTGACATAAACCACCTACGCTGTATTAGTCTGCAGTCTCTCTAATCTTGTCTAGTCCTCCCTTCTCCTCTTTTTCTAGCTCTGGTCTCTGAGGGCATTGTTTCCACTCTACCTTGGTTAGCCACTGTCTAATAAAAAGTGCCACATAAATTTAATTGGCCATTGTTATTATGGTGACCTGACAGAGGATCAGGCATGGGACCTAGATTCAGAATACACACACAAAAAAACGAAGCAGCGAAAGGGGGATGGGTGCCTGCCTATTTGTCCAATCATGTCTAAATAAAGTTGAAAACATTCATCATCTGATCTCGATGCATTGTGTTGGAGGGATAGAGACCCTCTGCATTTGTCACTTTGACAGAGGGCCCAGGCAGCCCGTCACTGCATGGTAATGATATATACTTCACAGTTACCATATGGATCCACGCCTTCCATTGGTCTTGACTTGCCATAGCCAACAAACACCTCAGTAATTGGTGACAAGAAATGTGGTAAATGTATATGAAGTTTGGGAGATCGCTGCTGGGATCCAGCAGAAAGTAAGCCTATAGCTCCAGAATAAATGGATTTTAGGATACTGTGTTACTTAAAGCTTTGAGATGCATCGTTTTCAGTGTAGCTGTCTCCAATGCCAGCATGATCCCAGATTTTCTCACATGCTAACCAAGCCAGAAGCGATATACATTTACATCATTTGGCAGACGCCCTAATCCAGAGTGACGTATGTCTGTGCTGTGTAGTCCACAAGAAAACATGTCCCTCATACTAATAAGTCTAGACTTAAACTTAAGAGCTGATAGAAGATTAAGATTCGATAAGAACAATATACAATAACAGTAAGACTCTTTCAGAGGTAAAACTGAGTACTAGTCATGTCCCTGGCAACAGCTAATGGGAAGCTAATGCTAACACCTACAGCTTATTTGTTATTGTCTAGCAATAAAATGGGACATTTCCTAATATTAAGACAGCAGTAGGAGTTGGAAAAATGGAAAAAATATAGCAATGCATTGAGCAAATACTACTATTGCTGCATATTGAGATGGCAATATGCATTGTTGAATCAATAGTGTGATATGGTTATAAATAAGTGCATTCTTTCAGAAAGATTAGTTTAATTTTGTGAATGAATACCTTGATTCATTAATACATCTTCAGAAACTCATCTAGAGCTGTGATTTGTTGGAGGGCATATTTGCATGTGGCAGCTCTCTGTGATACCAGTATCACAAAGGCTAAAATCGAACAATAAGAAACATTATATATTGTGCCACATTGTTTCCTATGTCCTGCTGGCATCCTGTCCCCTGGGACTAGAGGAATAGGCTGGTAGAGAAAGAAAATGGCAATTGTCTTTGCAAACATGCTCTGGCCTACAGTTTTCTTCAAAAAGAAAGCCATTTTTGGAGAAAATGCGAGTGCTTAATCCACTGTGTTCTGGAACAATAACCCTAGGCGCCAGACATTATTATATGCAACTCATTACATACAGTTTATAAATAGGTAACATTTTCAACACAAAGCATATAGAAAATTCCGTTCAACAGCTTATAGCACTGCAGCCAGGGCTTTCTGAGTGTGTGGCTGGATGTTAATTCCCATGCTGAGAGGCTAGTGGAATGTCAGGGTTCTCCATTCTCCCAGGAGGAGCCGAGAAGCCCTCTGTGACCCAGCTGAAATGAGAATGACAGAAGAAGTCAGAAAGATACGCCATAAAGTCCATCTGCAATATATAACCGCAAAGGAAGTATTCGCAAAGGATGAAGCATTTATGCTCAAATTTGTCCTAATGAAATGTATTGTACTTTCAAAATGGAAAAGCAGCAGCTTGGGACCACCTCAATCTGCAGAACGTCTGAGATTGCAGTCAAATATCAATAATTGTAACTGTTTTTCTAACTGCACTGAGTATGCACTGAAATTTTACAGCTCCTATTGTGAAATGGAAAGCAAATAAGGAATTAAAAAGAAGAGATTAAAAAAAAACAATCCATAATTCCCATCACCATGACGGAGTTGAGGTGTTTGAGGTGTTAGAGAAGCGTTCATGTGCCGTGAATTTATTTCCCGGCCGCATTCGCAATGACACATGGCATTGAGAAACAACCACCGGAGAGGACTTGATGGTTCGAGGCTTTCAAAAAGTCTTTCGCGGGAGATAAATCAAATAGAGAGTGAGATTGATTTTTTTCAAATTGTTGTTCCACTGGAAATGGATGTTAGCAAATGTACGAGGAAAATTGGAAGCCTGTGGTACATTTCACCCTGTAAAATTGCACAGAAAATGATCAAAGGCTGCAAGGAACTACTCACATATGAATTCTGGGAGCTCGATTTTGATACAGGCCGCTCTCACAGCATGGGATATCAGACACTCAGTCTGCAGTGTGGGTCATCAGCCTATTAAAACACACATTTCTCCTCAAAGAAAGGTTCCTTCTTCAATGCAGACTATTATCACGCACCTAGCATTTGAATGGAAGATGTGTGATGAGCAGATATTATTTTTGTGATCCGTCACCCAGGCTGTCATAACAAGCAAGACCTTGTACACACACAAACGCACACAACACACAAAAATAGAATTAATCTGCTCTTCCCTAATGAAATGGCAATTTGGGTCCAGCGCAAATGGCTGGAGATAAAGTGGGATGCTTGAACCTGGAGACAGGCGTCTCGTCTCGTTTGGTCCCGTGGGGAGACGCAAATAGAGGTGCTCAGAATATGCACAGTCACGTGGAGGCCTAACAGTAAAAAAGCGGCAGAACCAACACCTCAGGACTCGTCGTGCTCTGCCAAGAATGCTCAATAAGCCCAAAAAGATATAACAACTCACAGACGTGTTCGAAAACTCAATTTGTGTTGCCAAAAAGGTTTGAAAATTGTTCTCTCTTTTTTTCTGAGAATTATAGGGTGATGTGCTGAGAAAAGCAAGAAGAAAATCAGTGTGTTAATAGAGACCACAGGCACAGTCTCAGCTTCCTGTGCTAAGAGAACATTAGAACAGTAATTTTAGAGATTTGACACATGGTGAAAGAAATAAGCCACCTATGGTTGACTTTTCACAGCTTCCTGTGCCCACTAATTGGGAAGGAGCATGTTGGGGCATGTTAGAGTCCTCGGCTGTGCTAGGTAGGATCCAGAGGAGCTGTCACCAGGGGACAACTCTCTGGTTCCTTGGCACCTTTTCATATTTCACCCGTGTCGAGCCAAGCCTACAATTCCTCTAATAACATCTCACCCCAGGCAGCTCTGCTCGCCTCGCCGACACGATTTACGATGAACCAGGGAGCTGTACTGTGTACTTTCTGTTTTTTTTCCTCCTCGTGAAGCTCTGGAAAAAGTTTCCCAAGCAGGAAGATGGGGGATCCCCCGAGACATCTGTTGAGTTTCATCAGGAAAAAGCCCCGGCAGACTTCACCAAACATTACAAATGTGTTCCCCACAGACACTGGTCTGTGTAATCGTTTTAAGAGTGCAGACAAACACCTGAGCTTCACCAAGCAGACAAGCTGGAGGTTTCGTTAGCCGGGGAGACAGAATAAAGCAGCTCACAGGAAATGGCCTATTTGTTTGTTTCCTGGGTCCACGGGGAAGATGAATCTACCTGGAGAGGAGTCCAGAAAAATTCCTGTACACTAAAACCCAGCCTGAGGCCTCAGAGATACAAACAGTATCCAGTATCAGTTCAACTCCAGTCTTGGGGACCCTCTGCCCTGCACAGATTTAAGCTTCTGACTGTTTCAGAACACCTGATCTGTCAGCTAATGGACCCTTTTCACACTTAATGGTGTTACTTCAGTTACTTAATGTTGGGTAGATGAGTGAACGGTATGGACTTGGCACAGGGTTACTTGTGGCGATGATGTTGGTCAGTATTAGACTTTTTTCTACAGTAAACATTAACATTTGTGTTTTTTTTCCTCGGTCACTAAAGTAATGAAATGCTGTAATGTAGATTAGCTTATGTAGTGACACTGATAACAACCTGGCCATTTACAGCGTTGAATAGAAGTTAATATTAGACATGGGAACATGTAAGATCAATCACATAAAGCCACCAAAAGACTATAGGAACTAATTATGAGCTTTAACCTGCACAACATTGACTGTGTTCCAGGAAACATCCTCAGCTAATGTGTGCTGATCTCATTTTATAACCTGCCAGGTCATCCTGTCATGTGATCCTTGTGGTTATGCAGGAAATTCTTGAAGAAAAGCTTGTAGCCTTTGTCAAGTTTGGTGATTCCCAGATAATCTATATTTTAACGCTCTCCCAGCTGTCAGAACAGGTATTGAGCGTTTAATTGGCTTGATACATGTGTAAAGAGGATCCACAAGGACTTTGAAGAATCATCAACCTTTCTGTTGGTAGATTTTTTTATATAAATATATAAATGAAAGTGTGTAGAACCTGTTTATTTTCCAAAAAGTATACACCCAAGCCAAGAACGATTAAAGGACCTTATTTATACACTGAGAGTCCCTCGAGGGTGCCTGGCCTGATCTTATTCGGAGCACAACGTGATGAGAATGAACAGAATCACAACAGAATGAATAAGCATAGTGACTCCAGATGGCCCTCAGTGGCTGTTCCAGCATTATGTAATTGGACCATAGTCCGCATGAGCTGACAGTGCTGCCACAGTCCAATACTCCAGAAGAGGTGAGATGGTGGCTGTCGAAAAACGAAGTAGAAAGTGTTTGCCACTGAAAGATGGTGCAGGTTTGTGGGAAGAGTAATCTCTCTGACGCCTCTGCCTCTGTTCCCCAATCCAACTGATTTGGAAACTATCAGCATTTCAGCTTATAAATTTCCCTAGTGTGGAAAGCAATGCATACAAAATGAAGTCTGTTGTATTTATCCATCTTTTTCCTCACCCAATGCCCCTCGCTGCTTTCTCTCTTTCTCTCCTATTACTTTCTCTTGCCAACACACACACAAACCACATTTACACGCCTTCCAATAAACCAGTCAACTGACAGTACTTACTTTTTCCAATTTTTGTCCCCTGCTTGTGTCCCAGGACATTGCCATGTCTACATAGACATGAGATTACAATGACAACAGACATAAATATTGCTGTAAGGACCAGCCTTTGAGGGAGTGGTGATAAAATAAAATAACAGGCGTGACTACTGAGCGTTTTTTTTTTTTTTTTTTTAAATACGCAAGGGCTCTGCAATGATAAGGGAATTAATGCTTCATGACAAATGTCACCCAGCAACGACAGAAAAGGGAAAAAAAGGAATAGAACTAGCTATGCAAAGGGAGTGGAAGTCACATTTATCAACAACTATGACAAAATCATGCTGTAATTTTATATATGACATATTTCTTGTTAAATTAATTGAAACAGGGTGTTGCATATGCAGTTAATACATGTTTTAGTCATTGTTTAACACTGAAACAAACATAAAAAGATAGAAGTGTGGACATGAACTTATCAGAACTGAATGTAAAAGGGATTTATTATATAACTAACCATCTAAATAGGTGTTAGGCAAAAAACATAATACTTGAATACATTTTCTCAGTACACAGTACCAATATCACTATAGTAGTATGTGATTTTATACGTTGGATTCATAAAATACTATGTACTATTATGAGTACAATTCTCATACCATGTCGCACTAAATCCATTTAAATCAGACTATTTGTGTTCTTTGTATGCTATGTGGAGTTGGTCAGTGTTTTTATAGTACTGACCACATCCATATTATGCTCAGGAAAGCCCATTGTGAAGTAATGGGACTTTTTTTTTTTTTTTTTACAACATTCAAGCACGCGTTTATAATTCTGCACAAATATATTTCCTATGTATAAACTCTCTAGACTTCTGAGGGCTATAATTGAGTCATTAAAGGTTGTTCATATTCAACCTGCTTTCTTTTAGCAAGATGAGATTCATATGTGCATGTGCAAATGGAATCCTCCATTCATCAGTGCTAGAGCTGATACAGATTCTCCTGCAAGGTTAGACAAACTCCTGAGGCTGCCTGTAGTTTGTCTTCGTCAGATGTTTACGTGATGGGAAGCGCTTTGTGATGACAGGGGGAGAAAATGCTGAGAATGTAAATGGCTTTTTGTCTGCTGCTTTCAAAAGGTGAGACAATGGAATGAAGAAAAGACTGAAATTCATTAGGTGTCAGTCTAATTTCAGCAGGAGGTGCAATTCATTATGGGGCGCGAGTCAATTTCCCTCTTGTGTTTGGTGGCAGGTTTATGTATCTCGTCTTTCCCAAACTGGAGATGGAAGGCAGACATACAGGAAAAATAACAAAACATTAATGAACTTTGTGCTTTATGATGGATGGATAATTGTTGCGGAGCGTCAGTGTGTGTAATTAAAGCAGAATTTGACTCGTACGTCATGCATTTGCATTTTGTGACATTGTCTGTTTACTTGCGGGCCGATAGCACGTTGTCAGTCATCAGAGTCATTTCTGTATCCTAAAGTGTCTTGTTACCATGAGATGATATAATGGAGTTTTTGTGGTTGTACCTACTACACACTCAGCACTGGGGTGACTTTGTAAATTAAGCAAAATGAAGCATAGCTAGTACTTTTTAGAGCTACATTTATAGTCAAGGGGTTGCACAGACTAGTTGACCTAAAAATTTCCTAGTTGACTCTCCAGGCTGCAATTGACTTGTTGAGGTAAACAAACAGCAGTGTGTACAAAGGAGGAAATAGCTTATCTGCTAAACTTAAAACCCAAAGTACTTTATTGTTGTCAAAGTATTGCATGATAATGTCCTAATCCAGACCCAGATTTGAAAATTTACAAGAATCACTTGTTTTTGGGAAAGGGCTATTTGAAAATCCCAGAGGCGTTAGCGCATGTCCATGTCCACCAAAACTTGCAAGGTGTACATGTAAGAAGGAACCATTTAATGGCTCTGAAAGGCTCAGTGCTCTTTGCTGGGCTGGAATGACATGCTTGTTGCTAGCATTCAGAATGATACAAAATCGTTTGCTTTCCCACCAGCCTCATTAAAGTGCTGTGAGTAAGCGTGGACAGCAATGAAAGGGACAATTTGAACACAAATATATATATGTTTTTTGTAAGGATGATTACTAGTTAAAAAACTGATCTAGGCATGCACTTGATATCATGCTAAATGGGTCTGTATGAGCTTCCATGACTTGTTTGTTATGTTAGCCTTGTAGCTGCAGAACAAATCCAAAGAAGCAAACTTTGGACACCTGAGAGGCAACTGTGTACAAGGCAACTGTCTATCACTTGAACATAGACATGATTTTGTAAACATATATTAATGTAATTTGTTTGTGCTTGCATGTACATGCCCATATGCCGCTCACAACCTCTTAGAAGGGTCCTCATCAGGTCAAGTTGAACCAAATTGTGCTAGAAGGCTTGGCTGTTGCATTATTGAGAGCCTTTGCAAGCTGCGTAATGACCATTTGAAGTGTGAAACACCTTTCTTTATTTCCTCCCAAAGGCATCATTAGGCACAGATAAAGAGGAGGATAAACAGAGAGAGTCATCAGAAGGCACAAAGTGAGGTTGTTAAACGATTCTCTGGAGCATGCTGCTGTATACGAGAAGTGGGATGGCTCTGGTTCACTGGAGCCCAGGACCCCCTGTCCCAGTGCCCTGGCTACGAGTGAGGCCTCCCTCACGTCGATTTCCTATGTTCCTGTTGTCTGACAACAATTAACGGCCTTTATGAGCGCTTGGCTGGTTGTCGACTGGCCCCCCTCGGCTTGTATTGAGTGTCCATTCACCTTGTCCCAGGCAGGCTGTAACACGAAGGCCTGTGTCCTTCATGGGTCTATTTGTCACTCAGAAAGAGGTGGCCATGCCTGGCACTAAATCGCCACCTGCTATGAGCAAATTAAATATTGAATCGTGCTATTGACTTGTAGATCTAATTTGAAGTGATTACGGATGAGCAATAATGGTGTGGAAAAAGAGCCCGGGTGTTTTACTCTGCGCTATAGGCCTTCTGTTAGGGGCCAGATAATTAGCTGAATAGTGGAGTGCATTTGGTGGGGGGGTGGTAGAGGAGCAAAGGTCAACCCCTTCCACTGGCCCAGACTCATGCTGGCTGTAATTTGGCTCTGGTGAGGTTTTTTTGCTGATGGATGTGTGATGGCTGTCAGTCAGTTCCCGGCAACTTGGCAAAAACGGGATGTAAATGAGAGCTCAGCCACAGGGCACCAAGCAATGAGTCTCCAGAGAACCATATCTATCATAAGACTCTGATTATGTACTGGGGCCGAACGATACATTGCAATATCTGAGGTTTATTGTGAAATGGTGAATAACAAAATTGGTGTCAAAAAGATAAACAAGGAACCTCTTTCCAAATGGAACCACGTATCACTTTAGCAATGGATTTCTTTGCTAGCATGTTTGATTTATCAGAGAAAGACAGATAGATTGTGTAGTTGCAGGTAGATCCCAAAACATGGTCACTATTACAGATAATGGGACAGTAGGACAATGATTTTTTTCAGCATCAGCAGATAATTGCTTGAGGAATCATAGTGCCAGACTGCTGAGGTAAAATATCTGCATTCAATTCATTCGTAATTGCATGCATTTGTAACCTCACAGGTTATATTTATCCTTAATGCCAATAAAAATAGATGTCCAAATTTCTGCACTCCTACAGAAATGGTTTCTGTATTAACATTGACAGATATACATATCTATATCTAAAAATATCTGTTTGTCAAAATATCTATCACGGCATCAGCCCACGATTCCTACATGGATGCATTCCCAGTCTAAATCTGTTTGTATGTTCTGGCCACGGAGAAGGTAATTGGTATGTGTCCCGTCAACATGCTTTTACCAGCAGTGGAACTGGAGCCGACAGCAGGGATGCTGAAGGACAGGTTTCAACAGGACGACTGAGACAACAGAATAAGCATTTTCCTGAAGTAATGAGAGAGAGAGGGGGGTGGTGCTGATTTCTATTCCTGTAGCTACTCACACTCCTACCAGTAACCTGCACTCCTGACTCTCCTTCTGCAGGACTCCCTGAATCAGGTGCAGCCCCTGCTCCATTGCCTTTTCTCTGTAGCATGTATATTTAACTTGTAGCTCATCCGGCTGCTGCAGGCAAAGCGGGAACACAGGGAATGAAATGAACATTCAAATCCTCTGTGTCAATATTTGCCGACGGGCCCTGCTCAATGCTCTGATATTGAAAGCTGCCATCACACTGTAGAGAACGAGGGACCACGCAACAGCCTTGACATCTGACATAATAATAACAAGAAGATGAGAGACAAGAAAATCAAGACTTCACATTCTCTGGTGCAAAGTGCATTGCAATGAGCTGTAACCACATTCCGAGTGAAACTGTACAACTATATGCAAGCGTTTTTATGTTCTCGTTTTTAATTACAAGAATAGTTCAAACATATAATCGGATATTCCCTTCCATGGAGAATACAGTCCACCAGCTTAAGATGTGACCGAAGTTTGCCCCCTTTTGGTTTTGCACTGGAGTGTTAGGTCTAATGTGTGCAAGCTTGTACAAAACATGAGGAGTAAAATTCATGATTCAAGTCATGAAGATTCTTGAATCTGAGTGGAGGTGGCTCAGTGGGTAGGATACTTGCCTCCAGACCAAGAGATCTTGGGTTCTGTCAGGGTCCAGGGGGAGGAATCCCCAGGACCCTGAACTGCCTTGTAAAACCAAAGAGGCTGGATGACAGAGGTCCATGTCTGTTTGGAAGTTTTATTCAGAAAAAGACAAAACAAAAAGGCACTGTGGCCATAACATGAATACTAGGGTTACAAACCAAACGACAAAGCAAGGACAGAATAAGGACAATGATCCACAAGGGGTAGACACACATGCAGACCTTAAATACAGGACAAGACTGGGGGAAATACGGGACACCTGGGAGACGCAGACAGGAAACAGGTGGGAAAATCAAACACATGATACAAATCAAAACAAGGCAAAATAAAAGTCCAAAACAAAACACGGTGGCCATCCCTCAGCCATGACAGTTCCAACGCACTTCGTGCTTTGACCCCTAATAATAATCAGTACAAAAACAATAGTGTTCCTATGCACTTCGTGCTTGGATCCCTAAAAAAATAATCAGTAGAATAACAATAGGGTTCCTACGCACTTCGTTCTTGGACCCCTAATAAAAAATAATCAGTACAAAAACAATAGGGTTCCTACGCACTTCGTGCTTGGACCCCTAATAATAATCACTACAAAAACAATAGGGTTCCTACGCACTTCGTGCTTGGACCCCTAATAAAAATAGAAAGAAAGAACAAAAATGCAATTAGTACTTTCATTTAAATCCAATTGTATGACCATCCTCACCAGTGTCTTTTGCCTGTATGTATTTTATCCATTTTCTAGTTTCTAGTTTACAATTGCCGTCCTTGCAGCAGTAAGACAATACTTGGTAGAACAATTTTTGAAATATTCCCTAGATATAATATGGCACATAAACTAGGAATCCCATACCCCAGCACCTCTACCAGAACCCCATGTATTTCCTTCCAAAAGTAAGTTATCTTTCCACATATCCAGAAAATGTGTGTAATGCACATCTAAATGTCCACAGTCTCCAAAAGGATTGCTATTTCAAATACATATTTATAATTTTAAGAGTAATAATGAAACAGAAAATTTTTTTTCAATTCACTTTCCATTTTTGTGAATTCATAGAAGTCTGTTGTGCATTACACATATCATACCATTCGTTGCCTGAAATAGTCACATTTAGATATTTCTCCCATTTGCTTTTAACAAACAGTGTTTAATTAGAGCTGCCTCGCATTAAACTCTGATAAAGTAAGGATGTTGTCTTAAATTCATGGTTGTATGCCTTTATAATAATTTTACAACTGAGTTCAGCTCTGAAAAATGTTCTATATTCACTTCTTTGTAGTAGTAATCTCGTCTGTAGTGCATATCTTAGTTTGTGGAAAGATTTCATTTCCCCATTAAGTATAATTGTGCACATTGTGTCAGGTTGGGGTCCTGTCGTGACAGGGTTGAGAGTACGGATGGGTATCGTTAAGGTTTTAACGGTATTACTACTTCTATTGATACCACTTATCAGTTCGGTACTTTAACGGTATTCTTATCGATACTTTTTGTTGTGTTTTTTAATTAAAAAAACAAAATATATTGAGAACAGAAATAACACTATTTTTTATATGTAAAATAATTATCTATAGCTTAGCAAACACCAATGTTTGAGCAAATCTATTACACAAACAAAACCAATGATTG
>JBBPDB010000128.1:23553951-23591757 GCA_037974465.1 Brachypetersius altus
TGACACAAATCAAAACAAGGCAAAATAAAAGTCCAAAACAAAACACGGTGGCCATCCCTGGCCCTCAGCCGTGACAGGTTCGAATCCTACCTTCAGCAAAAGCCACCGCTGGGACCCTGAGCAAGACCCTTAACCCCAAGTTGCTCCAGGGAGACTGTCCCCTGTGGTTAGAGAATGGAAGTCACTTTGGATAAAAAGCGTCTGATAAATGCCATAAATGTAAATGTAAGACTCAACCTGACCGCTAACAAAACCGATTCAGTTCGAACTATCAACACCTCTGCGATAGCTGATTATAGCTATTTTTCCCAACCACCGAAACAGTCACTGCCAAGTAGTTTTGGTGGTAAGTTTAGTCGTTATAGTCCAATCTTGACTTGATTCAGACTCTCACACCTGAGATTTTGAATTGGATTTACATGAAGGGATGTGTGAACCACATTAGCATATACTGCACTAGTTAGCAGTGTAACTAAATCATCACACCGTTACCTCAAACATCACCAGGTTGTTAAGTAATTTCTGATTGTGTGGTGTTAAGACATTGTAGGACATTCTGTTTGTAAACACGGACAGAATTACTTGAAGCCTTAAGTAACAGAATTACTTATTGCTGTTCTTTTGTATGTCATACAGTGTTTGTAAAATATGTGTAACAAGTATCAGATGCTGAAACCTCAACCAGGCCTTGACGTCAGTTACGGTAATGGAAAACTGTGTAAATACTTAACTTGAGATCTCTTCTTTACTGAGTCTGCAGCATGAGCCAGTAAGCTTCTCTTTGCTGATAGTGCAAGAGAGAGGAGGAGAAGAGACAGAAAGGGCAGAACAGAGGGTTGGAGAGGGGCCTTGCAGTTGATTAAGACTGAGAATCCAATTGGAGCGTGCACTGTGTGGTCGATCTTATCAGGCCGCTCTTTCTCCCTTCAAGGCTCAGTGAGCCACAAGGCCCACTTTTTCATGTGCCACAGCGTCTGTCATTTCTTCTGCGGCTCTGCGTTCGCACTCGCACCCAGTTTAATTAAACGCTGAATGCAGAGTGTAGGCTGTAAACTTATCCGCAGAATGCTCGCAAGATGAATTTACTTGCTCTTTTGAAGTCTTACCTGGACTTCATTGTTTTAGACCAGCCAGGCTGGACATTTTAGTCTCTGGTGACACAGCTATGCAGCAGCAAGACGTCTTTCAGCTCTGCTATTGATTTTGAGAGCCTTTTGTTTCTGAATAACACATTGAAACAGGTATTAAATACAGTTTTCAAACGCATAAGGCAATTTAAAGTATTTTAGTTGAGTTTTATGAAGGATTTAAACAGGTCCAATGCTAAATCAGTACAGATGGTTCACAGATGAGCTGAGTTTTCCAACCGTGGTCCAACTGTGATCACAATGTACCCGATTTGAGTACCCTATGAATACCCATTTGGTACCTACTGTCCCATTTGGTCAATTCACATTCTGTTAATTTGATGGTTGTTGCTGGTTTTGGTGCCCCCCCACAGACCTTTCCCATTACAGTCAAAAGAGGCACCAACGCACTGCCCCAGGCACACAGAACGGAGGCAGGGGGGCTTTCTTTGTCCTCACAAACCTCTGGGAATGCACAGGAAGTATTTAAATATATATGTAAAGCCTCTTACAACTTTAATATCAGAAATGTCCCTTTTAATACTTTGTGTTGCATTTGAATTGAAAGTCCTGTGCTTTAGCTCCAGCTCGTGTTTTTCAGAAAACCTATTTTTATTGTTGTCTCTCTCTGGCAATAAAATGAGTCTTAAAAGGGAATAAAGCAAAACAGGAGTGACGCCAAAAAAAAAAACCCCTAAATAGATTGGCTCCCGCTTCAGCCATGCCGAAAGTGCGTAATGCTCTAAAGTAATTTGAAACTGCCTGCTGATCTAGTTGTTTACTCATGACAGATGACCGCCAGAGCTCAGGATTAAGAGCTAGTTGGGGATTTACTGGCTATCTGTGGGGCTTTTGTTAATAAATGAGGGCCCCGGAGGTGGCAGAAGAAAGTTGCGACCTGTGCTCTTTTGTTTTAGTTTTTTGTTTTTTTGCCGTCTTGTTGCACAATGAATCCCGCTCTCCACCACTCTTAGAGGAAGAATGCTCCTCTGTGTGGGGTTCCAGCACCTCGGCAGCATCCTGCTGGGCTCTGGGTGCTCTGACGGCCCCTTGCTGTTGGACGGTGGGACGGCGCTGGCTGCCGTGTGGCCGCCACCACTGCCGCTCTTTGTGGCTGCATCTGCTCGGGCCTATTGTTAGAAGGAGTCCATCTGCTGGCCTCTCTCCACTACAAAAACACACAGACCCCCTAAAGCCCCCTCCCCTCCCTCTCCATCTTTCTCTGTCTTTTGCTCTCTCTCTCTTGCTTTCCAAAGCCTGCCGCATGCACAGGCAAACCCCCTTCAGCTCCCCTCCCCCTTTCCATCTCTTCCATCAGAGTGTGCCAGCTGTCCCCTTTCCCTCTCACCTCCCCTCCCTTTCTCTCTCTCTCTCTCTCTCTCTCTCTCTCTCTCTTTCTCTCTCTCTCTGTCTCCTTCTCTCACTGTCTTTCTCTCCCCCCCATGCCTGCAAGGCCCTACTCCCACAGGAGCCATAACACAGGGATACAGAGTGGATAGTGGCAGACGATCCGTGCAGTACAACACAGCAATAAAAGACTGCCAGAACTCTAACTGCTAAGGAAAAGTCATCTCTCGTGTTCTTTTAGAAGGTTGGGTTACTCAGTTGAGCAGTGGCATGAAGTCACGGGCCTCTCCACATGTCCACTTTGATATTCTAATCACTTATACTCTTGAACACTGCTTATGTTTCAGAGAGCTTTACTTTTAAGGTCTTACTCAATGTGTTGAAAATGACAGTTGTGACTATTGATCATTGCACACTGAGGGTGTAAAGTTAGCTGTAATAAATTCAAGTTATAGTATTTATATAGTGTGTGTGTGTGTGTGTGTATGTGTGTATATATATCTATCTATATATATATATATATACAATTAGAGTGTGTTTTTATATATACATATATATATATATATATAAGAACATTGCCACAGAATAAAGAAGATTCACCAGTCAGGTGGCTCGCTACTGCCATCTCAACAGATGCCCTCCATATTTGCTGATCAAACAAGCCATTAGTGCAGTTTTGCTTGGACCACACTCATAATGGGGGCCAGTGCTTCAGGCTCATGTCCTTCAGGCTGAGGGCCTAAATGCCTTTAGCAAGACAACTGTTACAATACTGCCAACCTCATAAAACATAGAGCAGGTGTAGTAGGAAGAAGAAATAGTACAGAGCTGGAAAATGCAGCAGACATATCAAAGAACAGATGAAATATGACTAGTGGGACAGAAGGGAAAGAAAAAAAAACCTAATTGAACTTTTGTAGACATTAACCACACAATAATTAACACCACATAACGGCCAGCGCACAGCATCTAGAGCCTCTGCCATTTCTCATATACTTATTACCTCCCATTAGGAGCCAACAGTTAGGATGATCAGTGTCTGTTGCCACCACTCTATAACTCCATTCGCGCCATTCACTTCATATAGAGAGTTTGACCTTTCCGCAATCGCTGATAGTTGCCATGGTGAGTCAGTAGTCTCCGGCAGTCTGTCGTCTCTCTGGGCTGGGCCGGCCTAGGATGAAGGTGAGCAAATAAATGTCCTCATTATGTCAGGGGCTGCAGATTCCATATCTCTCCCTTCAGAGTCAACTCCCCTCACTCTCTTATTCTAGTCTTTTATTAAAGGCCCCTGTATGCAGTGAAAGCAAAAGCGCCGTTCCCTGTTATTTGGCCTCCTGCGCTGATAACGGAGGAGGCTGTTTGTTTCTGCCACAACGATAATGCAATTTTAGGCCCAGATAAGGGAAAAAGACAAGAATTTAAGAGGCTTTTCTTACTCCAAATAATGCCGCATTGGAAAATAACATGATCACACATCACAGATAATTGTAGTGGCCTAATTCGCTTAGATTTGTACGCAGAAAAAACACGCTGTATGGTGAATTCAGAAGGGCAGGGCGCTGGCTTCTCTGAGCCTGTGGGAGGCAGCACCAAAGCATATGGCATGAAAGAGCAACAAGATCGAAAAGAGTTTTTATTCCCAGAAATCTGAAGAGAGGCTCCGTCCAAGCTCTGCATGTTTGTCTGACAGCTGCATTTAATGTCTCAACAGAGGGAGAAAAATAAGAAAGGGATGGGTAAGACCGTAATAGGAGCTGTTTGCCCATGTGAGCTTTGGCTGAATGATGTAGCTGGAGCTTGAAGTCAATATTGGCAATCACGCCCTGTGCACAAACTACAGCTGAAGAACAGTCCTTCCCTCCCTGATTTCTCAGTCATTAATGCAACAAAATGTACAATACAGATCCCAAACGGCATGACTTTTACTTTTTACTTTTACTTCATTTTTAACAATTGCACTGTGAAGTGTGTTAAGGGGAAGGTTAGAACTCTCAAGATCTCTCAATCATTGCTTTCACGTAGCAATTGAGTTATAATAAACTAGAGGTGGGCATAGATTAATTTTTTTAAGGTGCTCAAGTTTAAAACGTGCGCGAGCCGGACAAGTCATTGAAATATCACGGTGAAATTCATCATAGCTTGCGTAGTGTTGACCCAGCTCACTCTGTCCGGGGGAGAGTTAACGGCGATATTTTTTTTATCGCGCGATAAGAATCTCGCGCCGTTAACGCTGTTAATGGCCCAGCACTATAATAAACATTTACATGTTAAGTAAATGCTGTTCTCAAGAGTGAACCACAGTGGTAGGCACATGTAGTATAGCAGAAGCACTCCTACCTGAGTGTTAAGATAAAACCTCTAGTTTCTCCTTGAGTGTTGGACTGCTCTGCATTTCAGTGACTTTCATTGTGGCTATGACAGCAATATCAGAGATCGGTGTGTAGGTTAAAAAAAAACAATACATAATACACCATGTTCCCTTAAAGAAAGAAAATGGAGGATACTTCAGTTATCCAGAATAAGCAATCCTCCCTCGTTTGTGATCGTCTGTCATGTCCACCTAGCTTTTTTCTTTTGCCTTTGTTTTCTGAGCTTCCTAATGTGCTCTTGGAGGAAGAAGCAAAAGTGCAGCATTTTGCGGGAGAGAAGGGAGTCTAAGGCACATCGAGATGCGCTGCTGAATGTTTGATAGAGCAGGGTTGGCGCTGAGGGGCCTTCAGGCCTGGTTTGCATGCATTAGCACCAGGCTTGTGGCCCCAACTCAGCCAGATGTAATTTCCAATACTACGGAGGGCACTGACCCCTCCGACGGGTCTTACCGGAGCTAAGTGTGGACCTGATTATGTTTTCATAGGCACGAACCTCCTGTTATGCAGGCAGGTGCCTCCTCATATCCATAGGCCCTCAGGGAGCAGCCCAGTTCATTTGGAGCCCTCCACCCGGCTCTGAGGATAAAGTAAAGAATTTGTTGAAAGATTGCTGATATACAGTCCCTATACAGCTCAGGATATCCCAAGGCCTTTCATGCTGGCACAATTTTTAGCCAAGGACTGCTAATGTGAGGAAGATGTGAATTAGACTTAGCATAAATGCATATTGTTGTTTTTTCTCACTCAGCCTCGCAGGGATCTTCTATTGTACTGACAGCGGAATACTTCATCCTCGTCCTGGGCTGACAGCTCAACATATGCTCAGGCGTTGGACTGTAATGGAATCTACCCCCAGCAGGCCTTCCTGTTTAGCTAGTGGGGTGCAGTTAGTGGGGAGCTGGGAGTGATGAAACAAGAAGCAAGATAGAACAGCATCATCTCCTCATCACCTACTGTCTCTGTCTTCTCTGTTATTCTCAGCTCAACATGCTGAATGCTTAACTTGATTTACAGATGATTTCTAAATATTTCTCTTCACTGTGGGTCATCTTTATTGCATGAGTCCTTACGGCAATAAAATAAAAATGATCCACTGCCTTCAGAAATGTGATTCAGTTGCAGTTGCTGGGTTATTGGGGACTGTTGTCAAGGCTTCCTATTTTCGCACATCTGCGCAAATGTCCATCACTTCTTCAGCAAGGGGCATCCATTTTTTTAGCAATACATTTATTGTGCTGCTTTGTACTAGTCACCAAAAAACACTTTGGAGAATAATGGCTCCTGTGACCAAAATGAAGTGTCAGAGTGTCTGTTTTATTCTGATTGCCTGAAAAGTTGAGTTTGTTCATTATTCTCTCCTGGTGTGTTCCAGTGAGTCCATAAGCGGCCACTCAGGAGCCTTAACCCTTTCTCAGGGCACAAAACACAAACGCGTTACTTTATATCAAGAGCAGCAGAAGGCGGTGTGTCGTGGGACCAGCAGCACCTGGCGCACTCTGTTGTTTCCTGGTTCTGTGGCGTCGTATGGAATCTCCTCTGCTTGAATATGATGGGAGATGACAGGAAGCAGGCAGGGTCTCTCTAATGAAGCACCAGCGAGGCAGGAGGGGAGACCTTGCAGTGGCTACGCTTCATGAACACTAGCCTGTTAATACAAAAGTGCTGCCACATGCCAAAGAACTATCAAATGCATGGAGAAAGAGGAGGTCACAGCAACATTTGACATAAAAAGTCTTAAAGCGTTCTGTGTTATAAAGGTCTGTTCTTGTATGGATGGCCACGGTTTAAAGAGTAAAGCCCAATTCAGTGTTTTTTTCTGGACATTCAAACTCAGCCCAGAGTTGCATGAAATGTAAACTCACCTTTACATTTCATGCAACACACCTCAGCCAACCAAAATGGAAGCATTGTGCATTTTCAATTATAAAACTAAACTAACTCTGGAGTTGTCTTCAGTAATGGTGTGGTAGTATGTATGTGTCTGTGTGTGTCTGTGTGTGTGTGTGTGTGTGTGTGTGTGTTGGAGCTGTACAGTGCATGGAAATGCTATGGTGTAATGTGTGGCACAGAACCAATCAGCGGCCATTCTGCCGATAATGCATTAGGTTGCATGTGCCCTGAAATTCCAGTTGCATCACTTATTAGTGATTTGTTCAAATTGTGTGTCTCAATGGACTGCTGAAATTAGACTTAGCTGATCTGTTATCTATATTTCAAATGCACTGGTTGCGTTTTTCTTTCTCTGTGCACACACTTGGTTGATAGAGACCCCTCTGCTTCAAGTCAGCTTGACATGATGTGAGACGTGACTATTTGACTCTAATAAAGCAGAGGGGAGTATCTCACTCTGAGAAGTGACATGGAATTGGAAGCATGAGATTCGATCATTCTAGCTTGAGAGAAGCCGTGCTGAGAACAGGGAGCAATGTCAGTGTGTCTGGATAACATTTCTATGTTACTTCTCATCACAAGATCAGTCATTTACACACATTTGTCCTTTGCATCGTGGAGAACAGGAAAAAGGAGTGCTTAATTGCACAATGATAACAGTGCTAATAGTCCTTTCAGTGAATACTTGTAGGTGCTAGCTTGTGTAAACCTTTTTAGTTGAAGCATTTCTCTATTATTAAAGACACTGAGCTTCCAACTCCCATAGGAAATAAAGCTTTGTGTATTTACCAGCACATTCAATTACATGTTGAATGTTAAGTAACATCCATAACAATATATTGATGTTTCCAATTCCAACAGAAAATTGATTAACTTTTCTTTAAAACATGATGAACTTTTGCACAGAAATGAATAGGACATGAAGCAATCCATTCTGTTTAATATTGTAAAGTGATTTCATGAAATAGCTAATAAGAAGTATTCAGTGCTTTGGGATTAATCCTTAAATGTTACTCCATTAGCCTATTAAAGGTTACTCCATTAGCCTAATAGATGGCCCTTAGCTTTGCAGTTGGGTTACTTGGGGCTGTGGTTAATGTTTTCTCACATCTACCCAAATGTCCATCACTACCTGAGAAAAAGGACATCCATTTTCATCAAAATGCTTATCAAAGCAGAAAAGCGTTGCTTTGTACTTTGGGAAATTATTGAATCATATCACTGAAATGTTATGCATTTAGTGGCTCACAGTGGACTACGATACCACATTAATTCTGATTGTCCAAAAAGTTAACTTCTCTAGCCATCCTCCCAAGACATCAATATGCCTTTTCATATAGGTGAGATGTGGACTTACGCGATGCATTCCAATGAGTCCATCGTCATATGAGGGAAAATTAGACCCTGGGCATGTATGATTTGCATTTAAATGGATTTATTGTGTACAGATGGTGTGACGGGCAGCGGCCACACTATCAAATTGTTTTCTCTGGAAGGAAATTGGGAGTCAGGATTTAATTTTGCTTCCATAGACTGCCACATCAAAAGCTTTAGTGGACAGTTTTGGCATCTGCTATTTTTGCAGTGGAGTAATGAAGGCACTGTGTGATGTGTATCTAAACAAGGCCAAAGGAACTATATTAGCAATAATCGCCTCTTATTGGGACGTAATGCTCAAGATGTGCTGTTGTTGTCTCCTCTTTTCAGGGCCATGCCTTTGTAGCATTTTTGTTTCATTTCAATGTGGATTGAAGGAGACTGATTGTTACCATGACAACAATAATAAAAACAAAAAAATAAAAAACACACTCACTACACTACCTTTGAACTTCTGAGCAGATAAAGTTTAAAAAAAAAAAGAAGCTCTCCTGAGATGAGGCCGGGTTTTTTTTTAATGATTTTAAAGAGTTTGATTAAAGATGCACTGTTATCCATGTACAATTAGATGTTATCCATGTAGAATTGATGATACAAGGATGCTTGTCAGGTCTATTCTTTTACTTTGTGTGCACCAGATGGGCCTGCATGTTGTTACGATTGCAGTTTCAGCTGCACCCCACTTGGGACAGGGGCTCCTGGAAATATGTCGTCTGTCAAATGCCAGATACGAATACACTGTACTTCTTTTTGTTTCGACTCAGTTCATTGCCACTGTGCGTGAGTTGTGAAAGGCTGAGAAAAAACGAGGGGCCAGTGGCTCTTACTGTAGTTTTTTTTTAGTTTTGGTTCACATTGTTTCCATGTGTTGATTGATTCCACCATAAGATACCCTTGGCAGACACACAGCCAGGCTCTTATCAGCAGGACGCATGGGAGGCTGGCCCAGGGCCTAGGGTTGGGGAGGAAGATCTTGGTACCCACTCGGAGGACCCTGCCAAAACACACACAGCACAGGGCACCCCTGGATTATCCCACTCCCCAATGGGGACACCTTAAGTCGAAGCCTTGGTTCAAAGCGCCTTAGGTAGAGATGGCTCCTGTTCCCTTCTGTGTCTCAGTGGGAGCACATGACTTGAGACTCTTTTGGGGTCTACTCTGGTGGGCTCACTTTTGGCATGTGTCATGGCCAAAAGGCAGCCTGTGGTGTTTGAGTGATGTGTTGCAGAGTGGCTGATAAAGTGTATTTTTTGTGGCTGTTGATGGGCACTGTGATTCATGTCCACGTATGTCATCGATAAAGAAGCAGCTGAGAGACTCTGATATGAAAATGGTACAGATTAAAAGTGGCATCACAGGTTGCGAGTACGGTGACCATGCCAGACAACTTTACACTGCAGAGACAATCTCCACAGAGCAGGCAGGAAAGTTCCAGAGGATGGATTCAGCTGCTGACCGGCCTAAGCTTTAAAAAGGTCATAAAGGCCAAGACACTGCTAGAGCAACTGAGGTCTCCTCAGCCTTCTACCCCTCTGATGGGAACTTTTCCCAGGTTTAATTGACCTGCTACGTCAACTAGCCCACGGCACTAATCTGACGGAGAGATTAGCATCTCTCAACACTTCTCCCTGCTTCCCAGAACCCCCTGTGCAGCTCCCCACCAACCGATCACTCTCATCGCATGCTGCTAGTTCTGCCACTGTCTTTTTGTCTGTTTTGAGGTCAATGCCCACTTCGAGGGCAATGCTCAGCACAGACCTTTGAGCTCATTGGCAAGCTGCTGCCAATATTCAAGCTCTTTGATGCCTTCTGATTGGAGTCAGGAATTACATGAATGAATCATCAGACGCTCAAAGAGAAGCTTGCGCGAGTGCTTTTTGGAAGATCGGGCCGACATCAGAGAGCTCGTTTTGTCTTCCTTTCCGTCAACACAGCCTGTTAATCATTAGGTGGCACCCAGGGATGAAAAAGCAACAGCAGTGTGGCCGTTGATGAAAGGGAATCGGAGCGCATGGCTGATTCGTCTTCTGCATTGAGAGGCTGTGGAAGAGAACTGTTCATTACTGCACCACTCCTAGCCACCATCACCAACTTTAATGTGTGTTTTTGTTTAGGATCTGTCTGTCAGGACCCATCTCGGTCCCATGGCAGTCTGTGACTGCACATGGCAAAGGCAGAGTTATGAGAGAAACAGGCAATCACCGTTCTCAGCCCTTTTTCCCCCCCGACACTGCCTGTTCCTCACAGTCATCACCATAACAACACCTGCCTGCGGTGTGCATTTTGATTGGGTCGAGCTGCCACATTCCTGCTCAGCATGCTGGGAAATAGCCCTTTCATGTAGTAGGTTTGTCAAGCAGTGTTACACAGGCACTGAAATGGAAAAAGAGTTTTTTTTTATGTTGCACTTTCTTTCTCTGTGTGGAGCTATATTAAAGTAATAGTCTGCCATTTTCTCTCAAAACTACAAATGTCATTATGTCACCAAATGCCACTAAAACATTCCATATAGTTGCAATTTACATCCTATGATAAGACTTTGAAAAGTGCTGTAATCTTATAACTCACTGTTCCACTGCTCTGCACTGGGTAGTGGTGCATTCCATATGTCATCACTTTCCACTTCCTCTTTATCAAGTATGGTCAAAATACCAGCTGTGAAGGTTATTAATGCTAAAACGTCAACCAGTGGGTAAAAATCTTTCTGTGAAAATTCACACTGTAGCATCAAGAAAAATTGGTTTAGAAAAATCTGTTTTTTAGAATTCACTGGTAAACTATTATTTGTAAACTATTGCTTAAGTTCTAAGGGACCATAAGGGATCCCAGTTATAAGCAGTTGTAGCCTCAGGGCACTGTTGTTATCTTGTGGCGTTGCAATTCACGCGTTGTGTACATTAGCAGAGGCCTCTCCGCCTCGGAATCCATACTGAAGAGCTAATGGCATAACATGTACAATTAAATCTTTTCTCTGGAGGCACGCCTGTGATCCTGGACAAGAGGGGAACAGTGCTGTTTGGCAAGTTGCCTACAGCCGTAGTGC
Source organism: Brachypetersius altus (assembly GCA_037974465.1). Classification (NCBI taxonomy): domain Eukaryota; kingdom Metazoa; phylum Chordata; class Actinopteri; order Characiformes; family Alestidae; genus Brachypetersius; species Brachypetersius altus. The sequence continues at coordinate 23,565,108 of JBBPDB010000128.1, forward strand.
GACAGGACAGTGGAGTGTGAAAGGTAAACATTCAAACAAAACCTCCCTCATAAAGCCCTCGTTTGACCTCTCCGGCTAAAGTGGAAATGTCCCAAACGCTGCGGCTAACCTCATGACAAGGTAATGAAGTCGCCTCATTGCATTTCAGTGCAGTGGGTGCTGAGGGTTATTTTTTGTGAGGTTACGCCATGCAGTACTATGGTAGTGTTGTGTTTGTGGCAGGCATATGTTGTGTGCTAAGAATGCTTTTTTCATAATTCGTTGCGTGGTCACAGCGTGAGCTGTGCTTGGGGTCTTCCATTGAATACAGTGCAGCACGGCCTTATTTCACCCCTATAGACATCCACGCCCCCCCATTTAAGGCATTCTGTTTCTCCTCGGGGGAGCGGGTCTTTTAACCACTTTGTGTTTGAGTGAGGGTGTGTGCAAGTGCATGTGTGCACAAGATAGGGAAAGAGAGTGTGCGTGTTAAGGAGGGGGAGCTGAAATGGGTGACCTTTGAGACAATCAGAGGTGCCCTGGGATGATCAAATGGCCACACGTCGGGCCCACATCCAGGCTGGTGCTGAGGTTGCCTGCGGATTACATTGATCCCCTGAAACAATGGGGTCTGCTGTACGCATTGTGAGGGCATTAATAAATAACGTCAAGCAAATGAGCTCCCCATTCACACCATGATGCAAAGGAGAGACAAACAGCGAGATTCTGTATGCTTTTAGAGCTCTTTAAGCATCCATACTGGGACACTTTCATAGTATTTTTAATAGCCATTTTCTTTCATTTGTCTCTTTCTACCCCCATGCAGAATCCAGTTTAATTCACCACTCTGTGGTTAGCAGCTCTTCTGTCATTCAGTAAACAAGAAGGCTCAAAAGGCAGTAAAGCTAGGCTCTTGCTTGCAAAAACTCTGGCCTTCCTGGCAACCATAAATGCTACTGTGTCAGTGCCCATTAAGGTGGTGAGAATCAAGGGAGGCAAGAAAAAAAATCCTGAAGAGAAGCAGGAGAAAGAAGAGAACAGTTGATTCTTTTATTGAAAGTGATGGGATTATAGGCCAAGACCTACTTCAGCGCACAGGCTTAAAGAAGGCTTGCAAACCCAGCAAACCCAGAGGCAGAGATTGTGAGTAAATCAAGCCCACAGCTGGGTACTGTATTACAGAGAAGCATGGAAATGACTGCTGATGCCTGTCACGAACATCACCCCTCTGTATGAACACTCCTCAAGAGCAGAGATGTGTTTCGATGGAGCAGATACTCTTGCCTTGTGAGGACAGAATTGCAGCCAGAGACTGAATCATGCCTTTTTACGGGGATCTGTACCAGCAAGTTGGAACAAAAAAAGCATAATTAAAATTCTTTTTCTAGCAAGTCTTGGAAGATCTTTTTTTTGGCCGCTGACTGCGACCGAAAGGCTGGCGGCACCCGTGGATCCCACTGCTCACTGCTGCTCCTTTCTTCCAGTTCTGCTGAGTTTTTTTATTGTTGCGGTAGCTATTTTCATTACTTTTATCATCCTTTCCCACGCATCCTTTTTCTTTTTCTTTTTTTCCCACTGCTCGAGAAAAGGAATGAGCAAGAGAAGGAGAGAATGAGACGAGAAAGAGGGAGAGGGCAGGAGAGAGCACTGGTGTGCTACTTCTACGTTTTCCTTCTTGTTCGACATGCTGATTATAGTGGATTGTAGGGCCGGGCGATTTGGCCTGAAATCAAAATCTCGATTAATTGAACATTTTAACTCGATTACGATTAATGAACGATTTTTTATTTATTTTTGCCCTCATAGATCACTGGCAAGTTGCTCAGTTGTCTCAGTGTTTAAGCTCTCCATGCTCGACATGTTGGCGGAATAACGTAACATAACGGAGCGGGGTCACGTGACTCCACACACGGTAGTGTTTTTAAATGGAAAGTAATCGATTATAGGTTCTGAATGTCGATTTCGATTATTTTTTGATTAATTGCTCAGCCCTAGTGGATTGTGCAACAAAGTGATAATTCAGTTTCCACTGAGATTTCCAGCCTTCTCCATGGCCTTTTTTAATGCCCCACCACCATCACTACCACCAGCACTTGCCTTTGCTGCAGTAGATTCCCCCAGCAAGCCACTGTGAGCCCAAGTCCTTCTGATCCCATAAATTCAGAGTGCACTAACAGCCCCGCTTGCCTGCTCCAGAGGACAAAACAGAAGCAAGGGCTGCTTTTCTGATTAGTCATGCAGTATGTAAGGCAGAGGCTTCTAAATGAATCTCAAGCATTTGGCTATTTTCTTTCGCTGAATAGAGCTCGTCAGAATGTATATATTTCTGCTGTGTGTGTATGTGTGTATGTGGAAGGCCCTCTGTACTCCAGCATAGGTAATTGTGAGTTTACCAAACTGCGAAGGCATTGAGCATAGCCGACTTTTCTCAAACCTCCCTGCTGCACAGAAACACTCTGTGGGGAGAAAAAAAGTAGAAAATGCAAGCTGAATCTAATCAATGTGGCCTATTTGTTTATTTATTTCTGCCCCACTGCAGTGCAAACACACTATTTTCCCCGTACAGCCTCTAGCAGGACTAGATGTAATATTTTGGTGTGGAGCAGCACATTGGAAAGTGTGATTTATCTTTAAACAAGCAACGCATTTAAAACAACTCAAACTGAGTATCAGATTATTTATTTAGCACAGAATATTATTACGATTTCCTCATCAGTACCAGGATACTGTTGTGCACATGACTTAGCCGCTCTACATTAGCTTTGAACAGAAGGAGAAAGCAGTGCTTGAAGGACACACTGAAAATGGTCCTTTACTTTAAGCCTCCTTTTCCAGGGCTGCCAGTGCAAAAGGGGGGGAGCAGAAAAGTGAGCGAGTGAAATGGTCTCTCATATTGGAATGGCTGAATATGAAAGCCCTCCCCTTCCCCCCTCCCCCAGTCCCCACAGTCCATAGAAAACGATAAAAGGCAAAGGGAGAAATAAGAAAGGGGCAGTGGAATGGAATATAAAATATTTAGAGTGCCTCCTCTTTCAGTGGTGGCAGTGTGAACTATACTTATCTATGTGTGTGTGTGTGTGTGTGTACGTGTGCGTTTTTTCCTTCAGAGAAGTGGGAGGAGTAAAAGAAGGAGAAAGAGAGAGAGAGAGACAGGGAGGAGAGTGAGAGATGGAGAGGGACATGATAAGGACAGATCTGTAGCTTGTGAGACAAGCAGGCTTTCAGAAAAGCAATGGAGTACGGTTGCAGTTTGTTTGTTTTCAAGGACGAAGCAAAGGGCAGAATGTTCTGTTTCATTTTCTGTTTCCGCCCCAGTTACCAGTAGAGCAGTTAGGTGAATTAATAAACAAATGTGAACATGTGTTAAATAGAGCAGAATTTAAATTTCAAATGTTTATATTTCCAGGCTTCCCTTAATAACTTTCAGTAGGAGGATGCCTGAACTGCTGGCGGTTTTCCTATCTTTCAAAAGGTTGTGTGCATTGCCATTGCTGTTGCTTAGGAATATTTAGTGTGATACTGTCAGTGTCAATAATTAGCATGTTCGTGCATGCATAACATAAAGTTGTAAAAGCAAAAGCTCTTGTAAATACACAGCTCTCCCAGAAACAGTCTGCAAGAGCCTACAGTGCATGTTAGCTCTCTCAGGCATGAAAAGCTAAAACACTAAGAATCAAAACAGTAGATTAACTCCACACAGTGCCCTTGGCTTTGGTGCCCTTCAAGTTTTCTGCAGATATAGGGACACTGGAATCTGTTTATTTTTTCTTCTTCTTGTATCCTAACCTTTGTACTGCTTCTTTCCTAACCACCCTACCACCCCTCCCTCCCCACCCCTCTGTGACAGAAGCTGGCAGTAAGAAGTTGTCCTGTGGGGACACCAGCCAAGCCCCTCTCCCTCATCAAGCCGCCCAGCCAGAGCATAGCCATCTCTGTGGTGCCGGCCAAGGCTCCCGTTTCCATGGTGACCGCACACATTAACGGACAAAAGGCGGCGAGCTCTGAAGCGCTGCAGACGTCCCCCATCAACCTCCAAACGGCCAACCGAGCGGCAGTCGCCAGCACACAGCCCCATAGCCGGAGAACGGGGGAGCTGTGCCACTCACAGGTACCCAACACACACACACACACGCATACAAAAGACACAAGCATGCAAGTCTATAAAAGTCTGAAAAGTAAGGTGCAGTATCAGTCAAAAGCCAAGACCACTCAAAGAAGCCTTATTCTAACTATTTTCCACTTTTTAAGAGAAAAGTACTACACCCATAAAGACTGACATAACAAAACACCCATAAAGACTGACATTGTAACAAAGCCCCACCCCCCCTCTCCGATTGGCACATTAATTAAAAAGTTCCATAAATGAACTTTTAATGATACAGCCTTAGTTATTAGTATGATATTAATATCAGTGTTTCTTAATTTCAAATTTCGAATGTCAGTCTTCAAGGTTTAAAATGAAGGCATTTCACGTTTTACATGAAATTCAGCTACCAACACCACATTTTATATTTGATTCTAGAGCACTTACGCAAAAGTGTTTACATAAAAATTTAGGAACATTAGAGAAATTAAAGCCTTTTAAAACACTATTCAAGTATCCTCTAAACATTCTGCTCTTCCACAGCTCTACCATCGCTTTGAAATATCGTTCAGTTGTAAACATGTGTTCAATGCCGCGTTATTTTTTCAAGCAAATATCTGCCAATATCAATATGATTTGGATATCATTGTGCATTCCTAAATACTGATATCAGACAGATGTTTAAATTTGACCAGTACTTTAAACTCATATTGAGTTACGCATATAACACACTAGAAGAGCAGAACCCTTAGAAGATGCTGGAATACCATGCTAAAATACTTCCATTTTTCTAACAAAGCTAACAGCATCACAGCAGCATTTGAAGCACAGTAATACAATTCAGTGTGTGCGTAGCGTGTTTCACCAGTGAGGCTGGTGAGATCATCTCAGCACATGTGTGTCAAAAGCTTTCCACCTAGAATAATGCAGGAGGAAAGCTACCAACACTCAATTCAATGTCAAATATATTATTTATACATGTAAACATGTACAATACAGTATTATTCTAACATTAACACAAAACAAAACCAAAACAGCATTGTTTTTGACAGGTTTGATTTTTATTTTTCATTTTCGACCCCTAAACATAAACAAACAGAATTCAATGCCTCTTTCAAAGCACTCTTACAGTGTGATGCTGCTTTTTCCCTTTTTTTTTTTTAGAGCTAAACATTTTCACCTGGCATTGCCTGCTGTGCAGTAGTATATAACGGACAATTCTTTTTAACATAAAACACTGTGGGATCTAAATGAGACGTTCCTTTCAGTCTGACCTCCCCTGTCGCAAACAAAAACTCCATTGATTATATCATGCAGTTGGCTTTTAGTTCCACAGGACTACCTCTGGACTGTAGCAACTCACAGGGATGGACGGACTGTCGATTGATTTTTTGGGAAATACTAGGAGCTGGGACATCTTTAGTCCTTTAGAGCGCAAGTGTTTTATAAGCACAATTTAAACCTGTGCTCAACCACAGCAACCTTAGAGGAACTTACACTTCACTCCAGCACCCCTGGTGGGAAGCAGCTATTTTCAGTCATGTGATGAAGCCTTCATTATGTCACATGGGCAGGTGTGCGTGCGCGCGGCCCCTTATTCATGAAATCACATTCCATTTTTAATGAGCTTGAGCTACATCTCGGCTCAGCTCTTGTAGGAGAACGATGCTACTCCAGAACCTGACAATGTACTATTATAGTAATTGAGAACCATTACAAAGGGAGGAGTGGCAGATGCCAAATCTAGGACGAATGAGAAATCCATTTATTTTCTTTTTTCTTTTCTTTTTTTAGGTTGATGTAGCTTCACATTACTGTTACCATCACATCTGTTTGTCGTGACTTTGTAAATGCGAGTGTACTTTCCTTTCAAGCAAATGCCAGAAAGATAAGCCTAAGAAAGTAGATTCAGCAGGAGTATATGCTCAACTGGCTCATGATAGAGCCATGTTTCATCAATGTGTCATTCACTGGGGGCGACGGTCGTGCCTCTGTGCTTTCGCATGAGTAGTCAGACCCCTCCTCCCCTCCCCCCCTGTCCGGGCCTGCCTGTGTCTCTGGGACTCTCCCTCCCCCCTTCAGATGTGTCAGGTTGAGGAAGAGTGCAGGGAGGGAGAGGGGTCTGGCAGCAGGATTGGTTTACTGCTCTTTATGGCTGTGGCGGTGTTTAGTGCTGCTTTCTGCCAGCCCCAACTGCCAGTACTCAAAGATAGTTAGAAAGAACCAGCTCTATACAAAAGCTTGCAGCTCTGCACCTCAAAAGAAAGGCTGTGTGATGTATCTTCTACACCAGATTGCATTTTTCAGTTTCAGTGGTTCTGGTAGCCAACAAAATGGCAGTTTACTGCAGTGTGTCATTTGTTGAGCACTTCAGGTTGTTTTGAAAGAACAATGGAAAACATACTAAGCTAAAGGGGAATTTGTATTTCTGGAAATGTGTTGGTAAGATTTGTAAATATTGTGTAAGCTTCCCTTTTAGTGTATTTTTTAAACAAGCATAACAAACATATCAAAACAGTTAATACAGTTTACCACTGAGTAACACCACTCAAAATGCAGGGGTTATTATATAATGGTATATTATGCACATCTAATACCATTATATTATAAACGATTGAGTTTTATTGATACTAACCAGCCTTACTTTCGAGCACCAAATCACATGAAAACACAGGACTTTTGAGAGTCAGAGGTCATTTTGCTGATCAGTTGGGGGGTGATGGAGGTAAGGGTTTGGAGATAGGCCACCTGGTCACTAATTTGGAGACTGATAATGAGGTGTAAGTGGCCCAAACCCATGCATGAATGCATGCATTAGGAGCATTGTTCCAGTGCACGAATGTGTTTTTAGGGTGAATTCGTTGCACAGACTGTTCAGGGTACTCAAGAGCTGCTTTATGGCAGCAGCAGGTCGATTCAGGTCAGCACTGAAACAAGAAAGCTAACAGCGGCATCTGCCATAACAGCAGGCTGTAAACAAATGCTACTAAAGCACTTTAATAACTAAAAGAGCACAAGTATATTTACATTTTGCATCCTTTGTTAGATCCCGTAAGACAAGCTTCACTTCTAATGGCAAAAGCAAAATTCCTGCTTTTTTGCATGTTATTTCCTGCTGAAACACATTTTATAAAATGAGACCTTGACAGTGATGTAAATTGTGATTATTTTGCATAAAGTGAGGTTCAAGAATATCCTTTTTCTGGCTTGAGGTATGCAGGGTTTGCTTTAACAAAAATGAAAACTATTTCAAGAGAACCGATAAACACAAACTTCTAAATCCCCAGACAGTAATCTTATGATTACTGGGAAACAAAAAAGCATTTCTAGTTGGTCTAGTTGATTTATTCAGTAGAATCGTATTTCTTTTTAAACTGCAATGCTACTCTTTATTTAATGTTACATTCAGGTTAGAAACTATTCAGGAGGTATGTTTTTAATTCTCTTGATGGAAAATTATCCAGTAGGCATGTGTTTCTCTGTGTAATACCTAAGAAAGCTCTTCTTTTGCTTAGGCCTTAATAGTTGTCCTGAAGTTAGAAAGCAGGTGAGCCAGCTGTGGCCTTGCAGAACGCAAACTTTGTGAATATTAGTAATAATATTCACAAATAATAGTGACTGGACCTGTACAAACTGTACTAATCCGAGTACAGGACTGAAGTTCTGTTGTGCTGCATTAGCCATGAAAATCTTTAGCCATTGACAGAGGAATCAACCACTCACCTGGCGAGACCAAATACATGAAATGTCTCTTGACCTCTTCAAACTTCCATGTTTAATCTTAAACAGCAACATATAAAAAAAAGGGCATATATTAGTAGAGCATATATTAGTATTATAGCTATGTTCTTTTTCCTCACTTTTTGACTGTGTTTCGATGATGATAATAGTCATGGTCCGGCATGATTCAAACTATTCTGTAGAAACACTTGCCCTTTTCTTTACAGCATCTTCCTGACAGTTTTTTAAGCAGGTTTTGTCCGCTTTAAACAACAGCCAAGGTCGTCTCTATCGGTCAGCCTTGTCAGAGCGGCAGTATAGAGAGTGGGACATGCAGCATTTAAAGAGGCAGCTGTTGGGACTGCCTTTACTGCGCGTTTGCTGAATAGTTTTGATTACAGTGATACCGAGAGCTCCCTACCTCAATTCATTTAGTCCCCTTTCATGTAAGTATATACATAGATGTACACAAGCACATTCAGCAACCTTTCACTAGGTCCCCGCAAGTCGAAGGAAAATTTCTATAAACACAGCTGGGAGCTGGTGGCACCTATGAGGCTGCTTATGGAAGCCTGAGCGAGTTAGCGAGCGGATGCTAAGGCTAAAGGCTCCTCAGGGGGCCGCTTCAAACTGCTGGCTTTGCAGTAAATGAGCGAGATGGGCACGGTGCCTGTGCCAGCACCCGTTTGCTACGCTAGCAAGCGCCAGTCCCACATTCACCACTAATGGGCTCTCACATGCGAACTACGCAGCTAGCAGTGGGCGCTAATTGAATTGTCCAGTGCCTACATGCTCACAAAAGGGTCAGTGTGGGGAGGGCCAGTGTGAAGTCATGTTCTGACTGCGCTGTATTTTTAGGAGATGAGTCTCTGGTGCACATGACTTAGGTTAGTTTAGGTCATGCTCTATATTTCAATTCAATGATGTGATTATAGTCAGGCAAGAACCATAAAGTGATACATACTTTTAAAAAGCAAGTTTGTTTTCAATGAAAGTGTGTGTAGCATACAAGGTGATTGTAGCAAATGATGAAAGTGTATAGGCACCTGTTAGCATACTCCAAAAAAGTGGACAAGAGAACAAACAAATGTCAGGCTTCAGTATCATAACGAAGAGAAGCTGAAGTGGGTAGCTGATAGCTAGGAAGTTGCCCCTGTAATCAGAAGGTTGTAGGCTTGAATTCCAGCACTGCCAGTGGCACCACTGAGGTGCCCTTGACCAAGGTACCGTCCCCACACACTGCTTCCTGGGCATCCCCTGTTGGTGGCGGCCCACTGCTGTGGTGTGTTCATATGTGACTCTAAGGGGCCATTTTGCTTATACCCTACACTACAATCACCTATAGCAATGAACAAAAATACGTTGCGTAGCTAAAAATATCACTAACCATGTTGATAGAATGTGTTCTGTCCATTTTTACAGGTCATGCAGTCATAGTGTCTATTTTATATTGCTTAAAGAGACATTCCAGCCTAGAAATATTAACTGTTCTTTAGAATAGCATAATATCCTTTGGAATATTGGAATCCTGATGTTTCTCAGTCAAGTCAGTTCTGACAGTTAGCCTTGCTGTAAGATATAGGCTAATAAATACAACCAAGCTAGCATGAATGTAACTTTAGCCTGGATGAACAGATGGCTTTGTATACTGATCAAGGACACAGTTAAAGAATGCTTGCAGAATGCAGTGCATTCGGATGTAGAAAGTATAATAAGACCATTGCTGAAGTGGTTGGTTAGTGTAACAGATAACACTCTTGCGATAGGTGACTTTGTCAGTTTTCCCCAGGAGAGATATGTTAAATTTAGCAAAAAGGGTTCAGTGGCCATAGAAAAGGGCAAACTATATCCAATACTTTAAACCAGAGGACTACTAAAGAAACGTGAAATCTGTATCACTGGCATATCCAACAAAGCAGATTGTAAAGAAGTCTATCTTTATTTAACACAAAATGTGCATGATTTGGACTCTGAACAAATATCTTTAGCCAGAGAATAGATGCCAAACGGAGGCAAGGATTCTAGACAGATTGGCTTGTTAATTTTAGCATTTAGCTTAGTTTAGAGTAATCCACATTCTCCTTTGTAAAATTGCTTTAAAGACACTTACCACAGGTACACAGTTAAAAAATAAAGCAGCAAGTGAACAGCAAACAGTCCACCTTCAAAAATCCCCTAATTCTATCCACCAAGATACATCTTTAGAAGTGTGCACCATACTGATTTGTTTAGTATTAGCTTGCACGGAGTCTCAAAGTTTTAATGCAAAATTGATGGAGCAAATTGTAAAAAATAAACACGTCTTGGATGATCGGTTACATTTGAAATAAGGGGATATTTTGTGTTTCATATACACAAGAAATGATTGGTTTTTTTTGCACAACTATCAGTTTAAGATGCAGTAGACAGGCTAGCGACTGTTTTCCATATTCAGTGCAGTCTTAGTGAGTTCACACATCTGTTCCTATGGATGTGTGGATGTGTGCGTGTTTAGGGTAGGTGTTTTTCTCAGTGAATCATTTAGTCAGAGGAAGCTCAGGACAATCCAATAGTGGCAGCAAATCAGTCATACTCTAATCTTTTCAACAGCATGAGCAGAGCTGAGTAAAAGAAATTCAGCCTGGTAGCAGCACTGCTGTATATACAGGCTCTCTCTCTTTCTCTCTCTCTCTCTCTCTCTCTTTCTCTCTCTCTCTTCTCCGACTGCTTGCGATTTAGCAGTCCATTCATGACGCTACATCTGACTATAGTATTCTCTTGTCCTCCTATAAAAGTTTCATCCTTAGATGCGATTTCCATTCAAGCCCACCTGCTGGAGGAGGGGAGGGTGTAAGCATGCGTGCTTCTCTGGAGCATTTTGGTCGTTCATGTCGCCACCATGTGGTCATGTGAGTGGTATTGTAGGTTTGCTGAAAAATAGAGCACTTTTCAGTGGCATTCAGTGTCATTGGGGTGCACTGTGAAGTGGAGATTATTTTAAACGAATGTGTTCTTTTCATAAAGCTTAATTAAGAAAAAGACATTTAAATCACAAGCAAATGATCCAGTTGACTTTAAATTGTATTGTGTGCCACAGCTCTCACGGTTCAGCAAGTAGTTATCATTTACACTTACTTTCATTCATTTGCTAGCTCACAAAAAGCCAGCTAACAAAAGAAGTCACGTTTAGAGACTATAAATGTACGTAATCTCTTACAGTTCTGTATTTTTTTCTAGACGCATATCTTACCATGTTAAGTCGGTCATCATATCAGTAGCCTATGTGTACAGGGCTATTACAGAAGCTTTAGCCACTATGTACAGAACAGAAAGCCCTGTACAGGCAGAGTTTATTTAAAAACAAAACACTATGTCTTTTCTAATCTCTGAAATGGGATCGCTTGGGTTGGCACATCGTTTACAGCAGTAATAGCCTGGCTTGTATGTGCTGCAAACCACTTTAAAAACTAGAAACTAAACAGTGATGAATTTAGACAGCCCTCGTGACACGAGCTATTGGAGAGCACAGAGATTCATTTTTATGAAAAGCGCGGCTGCACCGCATCTCTTTTCAACAGGCAAAGTCGATGAGCTGGCACCCGTAAAAGGCATTAGTAGGAAGCCATTGCTCAGAAAGATGTAAATCTCATTCACTTTCATCCATAGTGGAATTCAATGGGATGCCACAAAACGTATGCTGGACCATATTTTGCACATTAATCAGTCTTTAAAAGAACCAAGGAGAGGGAATACACTGAGAACTGTGTATGGTGCATCATGATAGTAAATTTCAAAATATGAGTCAGAATAAGTTTTCTATTATTTTCTCTTACCTACATTTCACACATTTCACTGTGTGTTGTACTCGTATGACTGCATGTGACAAATAAAGTATCTTGAATCTTAAATCTATGGCTGGAAGTTGAGAGGTATTTCTGATGAACTGCTATAATTATACACTCTGCAAACTACGTTTCCCATTTTCTTCTGCTGCCACTTCCTTTTTCTAATATGAGCTGAGCCACATTCTCACTGAGGAGCTCGTTGGGTGGTGGCATTTATGTGCCGTGGGTTGTAAGAATGCCAACCCAAGCATGATGGAAGGGACTGAAAGCCAGAGGGAGGCTGCACCTGGTCTGCTCAGAGATCTAATACCTTGATTTGGCTTATTGTCTGAACTGTCTTAGATAGATGTACTTTGATAGAATGATCCTTAAGGGGAAATCATTTTCTTTTGCTCAGCTGATTGTAAATCCAAGGTATCTGATCTTTGTAGATTGCAAATAAGGAACGTCATTGTGTCCCATGGGGACAGTATACATTATTAAGTTTACGATCTAATTCACTGAGTTTAAAATAGTATCCTCTCAAACTGAACCGAATAGTCATGGAAAGGACAGATTCACGTGAGGTACATCATGTCATTGAATCAGATATTTTAGCTGGAATGTACCTTGTCTACCTTTAAACATTCTGAAATCCTTAGATATGTATTTTAAATAAAAAAGTAATTGAAGTATAATGAGTATTATGGATGTACATATGTGCGCAGAGGTCTGTATCTCCGCGTGGTTCTGGGGGGTCTGTGTTGGGCTCTATGTCTTGGCGTGTTTGCGGGGGGGTTATGTGCAGAATGAAGTCACAAATTAGATACGCATTTGAGCTGTGAAGCCTGAAAATAAGAATAAGAAGAAAATGGCTTAAAATATAAATATAAACAGCTAAGCGATTTGAATTAGTATAGTACTGAGTACAGTATTATGCATTTAAAGAAAAGGACTAGTATAACACAGTTTCTGTGTTGCTTGTTATACTATCACACACAGGGTGCCTGTCCAACTAGTTTACATAAGATTAGATATAATTTTGCACAGTTTCATCATAACAGTATCTTCCAGCGCAACATTTACAGTCTAACTAGCACATTACTGATTTGTTTAACTTTCACTGAGTCATCAAAGTATTCTGTGCTTGTACTGACTTTGTACTTAGCTCAGTAACGGGAACTTCCAATGCCATAGGCTAACTTATAATATGTCTGTTGTACTGATATTTTGTATCTTTTTTTTTTGTCTTTTGGGGTGTTTCATGCGTATAATAAGTCAAAGATGATGTATGTTTCCTATTCTGAATATGTTACATGAATTTACTATCAGATTTATATTCTTTCAGTGCAAATTCAGGGGCACTTCTGAAGTTTCCTCTGGCACGGGCCAGTATAAGGAACTGTCTACCTCCTCAGTCATGTTTTGATATTTACTCCGTTTTTGAATATATTTTTATTAATATAGTTTTAAATGTTATGATTATGTAATATCTGAATAAAAATTACTATTGGGGTGTGTGTGTGTGTGGAAGGGTCAGCTGCAGAGGGGGGGATTGCCCAGGGCGCCATACTAGTCTTGAACCGCCACAACAGTTTTATACACAGGGCTTTGATTGATCTTTAGACTGTCATTTTGAATTCCTCTGTTTGAGTCTTCTTAAATGGACCCCCAGTGAAACAGTCAGTGCCATGGTACCACATGGTGTAAGGACAAAGCAGAAGTCACACGAAACCAGAAAATATTGTCACATCCAATTTCATCATTCAAAGTGGCTCTTTTGTTCAGGCGTGTTCTTTGAGTCTGCTTTCTTGATGAGCCGTCAGAGTTCTCTCTGTCAATCCAGAGAATCGCAGCTCAAAGGGAGCAAAGAGAGGCCCAGGTTTTACACAGAGAGACAGGAAGGTGTGTGGAAGCGCGGTCGGGACGAGAGCATGCCTTTCATATGTGATTTGAGACACAGGCGGAATGTGCCTGTTAAAGCTCTCTCTCTCTATCTCTCTCTGTCTCTCTCTCTTTCTCCCTTTCCATCTCCCTCATAGACACACACACACACACACACAGAGACGCACACACTTTTCTCTCTAGTTTCTTTTCCCTCTCTGGTTCCCTGCTGCGTCTGTATTTCCCCGAGCTTGCAACTAATACATGAGACAACATGGCAAGAAAGATAACAATATCTGAGACAAAGCAGTGTCCTGCACTCCACTCCCTCCTTCACTCTCAGTTCAAAACAGTGAAGCAGTGCTCTCAGCTCTCACTGTCTGCTCTTGTACCATTCACAGATCTTAAAATGAATAGTCGCTGCTGGATGGTACTGACAAAATTCTGTATCGCAGTATGTCCCAGAAATATCGCGTATCAGATCATCTTTGCATTAATCAACTTAGTAAATACATGGTTTCTGCTACTATTTATTAAAAGAATGTCTTTCAAACCCGAAGAAGCTTAGACTGGACCAAAATTACTCCAAAGGCAACCTAACACAGTACTGTTAACCAGACACAAAGCAAACTTAATGTTTGGTTTTTACGTATCATGAACTGTTCTTTCAAAACAATCTGAATCTGCCTGCAGGTGGTATGCGTTACAGTTAACTAGGTAGTTGATATAGATACTGCTAAATGGAAAGGGTTTTTTGCTTCCTGAGACCAATACTGGTAAACAGATACATGTACAATACAGATGATAAGATAAAGATGATCCAGCTGAGTACAGTTCATACCAAATGCTAATGTTGCAGTGAATTAAATCTTAAGAGCCTCATTCAGCATAATCTAGCATTTGTAGTAAAAGCTTAAAGTGTAGTTTAAAGTAGTAAAATGAAATATAATTTCAGTACTCCACAAATTTTCACAAACAATTTTCAGCAATACACTTTCAGTGCTTTATATACATTGTTATTTATTTACATAAGTTAGTACCAAAATGACAGTATTTTGGATGAAGGTCATGTTACTAAATATTCAATCCAATAAACATTTGGTATTCAGAGTGGTTTAGCTTTTTGCAGCAGTATCATTAGATACTGAGCATCAGGATTCAACGCAGAAAAAAGAAATTCTGGTGATAACTTCGTGTTTGGTCCAGGTACTCTCAGCATCCTTGCCTGACTACAGATCTACTCATAAAAGTATTTCCCACATTTTAGAATACTAATGCAAGCACTAAAACTATGAAATGACATGGAATTATTACTGAGAGTGAGATGGAAGAGAGCAGTATTTTCTCCTGCATTAATTAGCCTTGAAGGTCTGAAAGAAGAAGGCTGTCTCATATTTTAAATTCATCAAAGTACCCTCCCCCTCCCCCAGTTACTATTTGTGTTTGGCATAGAAACAAATTCCAAGTATTTTTGACTTGAAAATTGTGAAAAAAACATCTATTTAATCAGATGTGCCCAGACTTTCTGAAACACGGTAATGTAAATCAGCCCAGACCCATGTAATATAGGTCTGCTTCACTGGTGCTTACCACAGCATGGACGAAATGTCAAGAAAACAAACAATCCAAGCACTTCAAAAAAGGGTAATCAGTCATGAAATAGATTACAGTTCCTGAGTCCATGCGTTAAATATTTGAAGAACATTTTTCATTTGACCAGTGCACACCAGTAGACGCTGAAGCTATACTGTGTATTTTTGGCTAAGTAAGGCAACACCCAAGGCCAGGGTAAAATGTCAGCGTCTGAAAGCCTAATGCGTGCCTGCTGAAAAGGTTTTTCAATTCAGCCAGCGAGAGAAGAAAAAATAAGACTAAACGCTTCCCTTTTCTCCCTCTTGACAGCCGTAAAGGAGGAGACAAGGGACAGGGAGCAATGAAAGAAACACTTAAACTCTTCTTCTTATCCTCTTTTTCCATCCTTCATCCATCTCCCCCCACCCCCACCCCTTTCAAAATGGCAAGTGAAATTGGGTCCAGTCCACAAGCCTTAAGGGGCTTTAGAGCTGTGGGTGGGGTTCATAAAAAAAAAAAAGACCTCATACCTGGATGGAATGGATCCAGACGTGTATTTTTTTTTAAACTGGGAAACAAACGCCCAGCCTGGCTATCTCACACCAACATCTTCACTGAGATTGAAGATAGTTTAGAAAGAGGCTTTTGGAGGGGGGGGCAGGGGAGCAATAACACAGCAATAACACGCTCTCCCAGACAGACTCAGTGGCCTCGCTACCTTTTATTCATTACTTTCGAAAAATAGAACAAGGAATAAAGCAACTTCAAGGTTACGGCACTCTTGCTCAAGAGGAGGCCTAAGAGAAGGTTGCTGAGGTTTGGGAGAGTAGGGGGCAGCAATTACGAAAATGAATGCCCTCACTGAGTGCGAATTTTCATCTCGCCTGTTGCCATGGGAACGGGCCTTTAGCGCCCCCCCCCACCCCACCCCTCTTTTTTCTTCTCTTGGCTTTCTGCGGCACAATGGAAAGGAAGGGTTTTTACAGCAGGAGAGAGACTGATTGGGGTTATGTTTTTAAAAGGAGGGGAGGGCTCAAACTTTTTCTGATTTGTTGATTTTGCTCTTTGAAGAACAAAAAAACAAAAAAAAAAAATCCAAGGCTTAGGAAGAGGGGAAAAAAACAGCAAAGAGCTTCATAACAGTTTGATACCAACATTGTGTAGAATTATATACTTATATTCCCAACGCATTCAAAAACAGCAGCAATTCAAACACCAGCCATTATAAGCATAAGCCGATTATGGACTACCCTGTGAGAGAACTCAGATGGCTTGTTGTTTGAGTCCTAAGTCAAGCTTTCACTTGATATAGGTCTGCCACTATAAGTTATAACACCATATTGTTACATTAGGTTTGGGAATAAATCAGTAGGAGGGAAAGGGAAGTGTGGAAGAGTAGTATTTCTCCTCCATCATTACAGACTGGCCTTGAAGGGCAAATTTACTGGCCCAAGATAATCCTTTTCCCAATATCTCATGGTGATGCCTCTGTCAAAAAGACATTCGTACAAGGCACTCGGCTCCACTGCTGAGCTACAGCAGAAGTGTAGATGTAAGTATGTGCAGATGTTCAGTAAGGAGTTTGAGCTAGGGGTGTAGAATTTATCCCACCCCGTTTAATATGTAAGGGTAAACTGCCCTACTCAATCATCAAATGAGTAGCAAGTATAAGATTAATTCTGTATTTAAATTAATAAAAAATATATATTTTACAATGGTACAGGTGGTAACTATATTGGTTAATTATTGTGTATATACTGTACTTTGTGTTTACTGAAGTTTGCTTTGGATGTTATGCAGACCAGAAAGTTTGACTTAATTAATAGGTTTTGGAAGAAAAAGGCTGGTATATGAGCCATGGTGACTGCATGTGACATCTGCTGTTCCACACAAATCTGTGTGCAAAGTGTGTTTGCACTCTGTCCAGCAGCTCGGCCTGGTGTCTTAAGACTCTGAGGAGTGTCGTGTTTCATGGCCCGACGTGTTGTCTCCACTAATCTGCTAATCAGCTCCTGCCCGCCAGCATTGTGTAAACTGGCAATGGAGAGAAAATAGTGCAAACACGCAGAAAGGGTTACCACAGAAACGTGAGACCGTTTCGGAGCAAAACATGCTGTGCCAACATGCCCTTAAAAGTACTCTGCAAGCAAAAGTACATAAAGACAAGCGTCTTTCCCAAAGTTCTGTTTTGTCTCTCTTGTAACCAAACCCTGTTCCTCTGACATGGTAGCTTTGTAGAAGAAGGAATAAATGTTCTGTAATGAACAATAATGCTGCATTTCCATTCTGCTTGTCATGGAAAGGACTCATTTTGACCTGAGATGTTATTACTAACCACTATGATAATTATTAGGCTTATATGGAAGTGCTGTAAATGAGCCCAGTCCTTGTTTTGTACTGTCCACATGAAAAGGACAAGGAGCCTTTTGATATTTTTAGCCTCAGACTAAAATTATGCAAGATGGCAACTCTGAAATGTGGAAAAAGGCCAGGGAGTTCGCATAATGCCCATGCCTGGGGTATTAATAAAAAAGTAATTATTAGCTTAAGATTAGGGATGGGCTGTGTGTGGCCTCCCCCACCATCTCCCACTGCAGTCACATTCTCTCCCAGTCAGTACAATCGCATTTTACTCACTAGACATCATTAGTCACCAGGCTGGGGACTGCCATGTCAGTATTGCTGAAATCTACACACTGAACTGTGTGAGGTTTAAATCTTGATCATGTCTTTAAGGTTGTGATTCCAGTACGCATTAGTAATGGTGAGTCACCTCTTCCATTATCTCATGTATTAATATGGTAAAATAGATTAGCATTTGATGTATGTGGTGCTTTACTTCAGCAGGGGGCCAAGCATCAAAAGTGTTCTGTTGCTGTTCCAAATAGTTTTGGTGCTATAAAAATTAAACCAGTCATCTTAACACGAACCAGTAACTAAAAAATAATGAGCATTCTAGTCTGATATGCCAGTTGAAACACAGTGCCCATTTAAATGTCATCAATGATTCGAATCACTCACTAATTGTTAATTTCAGTTATTTAAAAGGTAAACCGTATCCAACGTAACTATTATATTGCTCTTACCTCTCATGGCCCTTTCACTTTCTCAGATTGCACATTTAATACAGAATAATATAATCTAAAGAACCCATTGATTATCTAAGTAATCAACAACTGAAAAAAAAGGCATCCGGCTTTTAAAGAAAACTCAATTACACAAGAAGCACAATTGGTCTTAGAAGAAGTATTTAAGTGCAAATCCATTGAACAGAGGGGTTTTTTTTGATGCAGATGTATAATAACCTCATTTCTGTTTCCTGTGTCCTTGCGTGCCACATTCATTTCAATATATTTTCTCAGTGATGAGCACATCCTGGTGCGGGGAACTCAAGTAGGCGTTTGTTTTTGAACATCCTTCATGGCAGAGAGCTTAAAGAATGCTTTTATGTTTTTCTGCCCTTACTGGCTTGCTTATTAGCTTTGACCCTGTCGCTCAGAAACAACCTCTCCGGAGCCACATAACAACAGCTGACTGAGTGTAACATTGGCTGAATCCATAATCCTTGATGGATTCTGTGACTGGGCCTGCCGGCTGATATTGTGCATGCAGTGACCAGTGATGATATGATATAATTTAAACATTCTAAGCAATTTCGAAGCAGTCCCTCCACGATCAATAATGTTTTCTGATTCAGACTTTCCCCTTACCAAAAGTGTACTGAAGCCACAAAGACATGTTTGATGCCTGAAGTTGACTTGTTTATGTGGTTTCTGACACCATTTTACATACTGATATCTAAAAAATGGACAGAAGTATGCTGCACTGCTTAAAGCAGCAGTAACAGCCTGTCCTTATTTTTGTGTATTTTAGAGATAAAAGTGTCAAAGTGCCAGAAACCATATAAACCAGTGTATTTAACATGACCTAACAACTCAAGACACTACAAAGCAAGTGTACAATGATTCAGGCATGTAGTGTGCTAACCTGGGAGCTATACTTCCTGGGGGTGGTAATGGGTCTAACACTTTCTACCACTGTGCCTTTGAGCAAGTCACTTAACCCTCAGTTGTTCCAGGGGGACTGTCCCTGTAACTAATGATTGTAAGTCACTCTGGATAAGGGCGTTTGCCAAATGTTGTAAATGTATATGTTTTATAGTGTTGTAGCTATTGTACAGTGCTAACAGGGGAGAATTACATTTAATATTGCCGATAATACAGTCTCATATCTCTTGCGTATAACAAAGCAAACTTAAGACGCCAAGTATGTATTGGCTACTTCATGATTTTAAGCAAGGCTCAGTTGGAAACAGCATTGGAGTAGCCAGTGATTTTGTTTGCGTCTTGTGTTAACAGTGCCTGTCTCTCTTTCTTTCTCAGATGCTGGGAACCCTCACAGCAGTCCCCATAAAGGTGCCTCAGGTCAGCTCTCTGCATCGGCTGGCAGGGCAGTCGCCCACTGTGCTACCTCAGGTAATACATACAGTATATGCATACTGCAGAAAAAAATCTCTCAAAAACAGAGAGATATCATGGTCAACTAAACTCCACCCTGCTCACATAAGGCTGTTAAAACTACACTGAGAGCTGCTAAATGAACTGGCATAAAATCTTCCAAGTTCTTCGCGCACCCTCAGACGTAAGAGCACGACACTTTCTTCAGAGAAGCTCTATTGTTTAGTATACTTCATCCACAGATACGATAAACCTCTCTCCCAAAGAGCACCAAGCAAATCACAAAGGGACATTCGGTACCACAGGTTTCGGAGTATTCCTGTAATCATCATGCAAGATCCCACCCACAGCTCCCAGTATGCACTGGTGGAAATGGACCCTCCTAAACTGATATCCAAACACTACACATGAAGCAGACGTTCAGTTCTAAAACACAGACAGACAGCAGTCCATTAAAGTACATGGCCAAATCTGGGAGATTATCCGATAAATCACACGGCTAATAAATCTTTAAGGCTCAGGGTTCCCAGCGTGCTCTGCTTTCCATTTGGGCTTTGGATGCAATTAATCCCTGCTACAGTTGAGCTCATTTGTTTTCATTGGTTTTCTTAGTGGATCAATGGAGATGATGATGTTTGATAAGGTCACCAAGTGAAGCCCTCATTTGTGCAAGTCGCAGTGATACCACAGGGGGGCAGTGTAGCTCTAAACTAAGGCCATAATCCTCAGGCATACAGGTAGTGTTACAGTGTTACAGGCAGCCCCAACACAAATGGACAGAATCAGATAAAACAAACACAGTGATAGACTGTTACAAACTTTGTACACTGTACACTGAACTTTATTAATCAACAACAGTTGTATGCAAATGTCTGAACACCGTCAGTCAAATGAAATTTTCTTTACTAACACTTGTGGCAGTCCCTTTGGACATTTTTGTGGAATGTTAAATTCAGAAGTATTAGAATGAGTGGTTTCTAAGGGGATGCATATTTGCTATTAGTTACAAAATTAACAAGAATTTGACTGCATTACACTAAACAAGTTCCAACTTGATTAAAAAAAACCAAACAGCAATATTTTATAACTTTCTTTTGCTTATCTAACTCCTAAATGAGATTTGTATCCTAGCAGTGTCTGCAGTTGTAGATTGTAAATGTTAAAATGAGCCAACGCTTGATCCTTTCTGCCAACAGGTTAGGCCAAAGACTCTGATTCCAGACAGCCTTCCCCACAGCCCGTGCCAGGAGCAGCAGTCCGGCCAGGCACTGAGCCTGCCGCGGGGCACGGCTGTGGTCAGCCCCAAAAGCCAAGGCCCAGCTCTGCCCATCGCCAACAGCACCTTCAGCCCAGAGAGAGTGGCCAGCAGCCAGGGGGACAACACTCAGGCTGGGGTCTCCACAGCCACGGCCAGCGCTGGGGTCGCCTACGCCATCATCTCCTCTGCCTCACCAGCCGGCAACGGAGTGACAACCATGAGCGAGGCTGTGAAAGTGCAGCCATTGATCTTCAGCCCAGACAGCAAGGTTAGAGGCCACCCTGAATGGCAATCACTTTATCCTGATATCAGCACCGCACACACCTCTCCTGTAAAAGCTCCCTGTAAAAATGTTGCTGAGTAATCACCCCAAATACAGTCTTTTTCCACAGCAACTAAAAGTGCAAGCAATAAAGGAGGAAATTTGAATTGATTCAATTAGAATATATAGCTATTTTAGTATTTTTTATATAGTATTTTCTAGGTGAAGAGAAGCTTTCTAGCAGACTGACCTTCAAATACTGTTTTAATATTTGTTTTCCTGAAAGGCAGCAACGTGTAAACTTTAATACGAGCTGCTGGAATGAGTTTCTGTTTCTAACAGTGAAGATTATCTTGACACTCTTGTGCTTTTGGGAAACGGCTCCCTGATTGGGCAGCTTAACCTTGCCGGGCACTTGTGCATGACGAGTAATTCTTTAGAATCCCAGAGTGCCTCAGATGAAGGCTCACCTCCGCATAGAAGTTTGCCGGAGTAATTAATCTCGGAGTAGGATGAAAAATGGGTTGCGGCTGACACAGGGAAGATTGGTGAGGCTCATTACAACGTCGTTAAGAGAGAGTGGTGGTCTTCGCGTCCAGTGGTCGCACCCAACTCTCATGGCCCACATTTGTCTGCTGCACGCTGTAGATGACGGGAATGTTATGCATCCAGCATACAGCAAATTACAGATAGTTATTTTCTGATTATTACTACCTGCTCAGAGTATGAACAGGGTTTGATGCTGATATAAATGTATGCTGAATCAATTTAGCTTGCAGCTGTTTAACTAATTAGGATCTTCTTAGGCTAGAAATGTTAATTTACCATCAATAAAATTAAGTAGCATCTCACACCCTAAACGTGCCCACACCCATTTGTACTTGTGTGTGTGAGCAGGTGATAATTATCCAGCCGCAGATCCCCAGCAGCTCTCAGGGTTCTTCAGGTCCATCGGCTGAGAACCACTCACAGGAGCCCAGTCCTGCCTCCCCTTCCCCACACAAGCCCAAGAAAAAGGAGGAAGACCCAGAGGTTGGCTCACTTTCTTTTGATGTGCAGTGTTCCATAGACCATTGTGTCTGTACAGTCTTAAATATTAAGGAAAAATCAGTGAGAAGAAATAGAAATTTGATTATCAGATCTTCAAATGAGTTTTGGGCAATGTGAGTCCTTGCAAAAATATATGTTGACCACTGGAAACCAGGAGCTGATAATTAGCTTCATTTGACACATATTTATATTATTTCGGCACACAGTAACAAAGAAGGTACTTACAGACTAGTCACTGCTACCATGCTTAAAAGGTTAATTGTGTTTTTTTCTCTTCACCCTACAGAAAATTGCCTTCATGGTAGCCCTTGGCCTCGTCACTACGGAACACTTGGAAGGTTGGAGTAAAATCAAAACATCATCCACACCATTATCTTGCTATTAATTCATTAATGGTCTACTGTTATACTGTGTAGTATAATAATCAATCTAATCTTCCCTTTATGGCAGAGATCCAGACCAAAAGACAGGAGAGGAAGAGAAGAAGTACAGCTAACCCCGCATACAGCAGCCTGTTTGAGCCAGAGGTACTTATTTTTTCATAAGTTCATCACACAGCGAGCAGCAATTTGAGCTTCACTGAGGTCATGAGTCTATTAACAGCCTCTGATATCAGCCAGGTTAGGTCTATGTTCTTTATAAAAAGAACAAATTCAAAGCAACATCATTGGTTTGCTGGCAGGATTTTACTGATACCAAGAAATACATGTAGCCTCAATATTATCCAATTTTATCCTCCTGCTGATGCATTGATCAGGCTCTAGCTAGAATCACATTTAACATGAATAACATAAGGTTAAGAAACTCTTCTAGCTTCTTTTGACTGTCAATGTTTTTAGCCAGAGCATCTTGGAATTCAGTAAAATGCACAAAAGTACTCTTATAAATGACTATACTTTCATTAGAAAATAATAAAACATCTAAACTTCAGTCTTAATGTTTGAGGTTCAGCACTTCACTTTTTACAGTTTCAAAATATTACAATTACTTTCATTTACTAAATCAATTTGTTAAGCATCTCGCTTTAGAGAAATACTTCAGGTGATTTATGCAAGCGGCCACTGGTTTCTGAGTGTGCAATGTTTATCTGTATAATCTCAGTAAAAAGTTTCTTCTTTCTGCTTTCTAGCGCAAAAGACTTGCATCAAATTACCTGAACAACCCGCTATTCCTGTCAGCAAGAGGTAAAACAGATTTCTCTTCCCATCAACACAACACAGCTGGGGTAGAGCTGGCAAAATTATACATGAAGAAGCACACTCACAAACAAATCAATGCATGCCCACACACTCACTCACACGCACCAACATGATGTACTCAAAACATGCAGACCCTAAGCACGTATATCAATGATGCCATAGCCAGATTGTGGACTGTGTTTCTCAGCTGTATTCAAAGGATATTTCTAATTGGAACAGCCTGGAAAGACGTAGGTGCAGCCCTAGACTGCAGCCTAGCTTTTAAACACAGCTTTCATTAGCCGATGCCCACCTGTGGGATCTTATCTTAAACATTTGACATATTGATCTTAACTGGCAACCAGCTGCTTCTTTATTTTCACACACACAGTCCTTTCTGTTTCCAAGGCATTTCCCACTGTCTGTCCATCTGTGTCTTTTGCAAAACACTACACAGTCTTAAGCTTTTCCCCATTCACACACACAAACTAATCAAGCTCTTTGTGAATGATGTGTCAGTAAATGCACGTGTAAGCCCTGACAATTATAAGATCACTAACTGTTACATGAGTATGCTGTAAATTATATAGAAAACCGCTAAGATTGCAAAATATTATAATGTGAAAATGAAAGAAAACCATCTTATTATAAATTGTTGTAAATGTACATTTATTGTACCGCTACAGTATTGTTTCATCCAGATCTTTCCAAACTTTAAGTCTGAGAAAGATTTTTTTAAAATTGATGGAATATAATAAAATACGGGCAGCTCATGTTTTTTCTGTGTTCAGCCTTGTTGCATGACTGTGGCAAATCTAACCCATGAATAACCCTGTCTGACTGTGCCAGCTTTTACTAACCTGTTCTCTGCTTCTAATTCACGCGCCAGACTCTGTGGATCTGTGTTGGAAGGTATGTAGCCAGTCTAAAGATTCTCTGAGTGTGAATTTTTATGTACCTCGTTATTTTCTTTTAGTATTCTCAGTGGTACCATTGCATTTTAATACAGTCTTTACTGTACACAGACTGCGGTTTCTGAAATGATTATAGCAACATTTCAGCTCAAAGTTCCCATAGATTTTCAATGCCTTTGGTAGTTGTATTACTCTGAATGAAAATTTTCAATTTTGGGTGTGTATCTGTATCGCAGGACGAGCTTGAGCATGATGACCACTGTGCAGTATGTAAAGAGGAAGGTGACCTTCAGCAGTGCCATACCTGCCCCCGCGCCTACCACCCAGACTGCTTACACCCTCCCCTCAAATCCCCACCCAAGGGCATGTGGATGTGCCCCAAGTGCCAGAAGAAGGTCAGTGTCATCTCATATAAGAACTAATAATAAAACACATCTGTTATAGAGATAATAGAGATGTTTGGATCTAATTCAGTGGTTTGGGATCTGAGCCAGTCCCTGTGCTCTGTTTATACTCCTATCAAATATGTGCAATAAAAGGATATTATCTGCACATTGTGGCAGTGAGGCATACTGGATCAGTCAATATTAAAGACACCATAAAATGATACTTTCACAACGAAGTAAAAGTGATTCTATCACTTTAGCACCGATTGGCAGCCTAGAGCATCTTTACTAGATTGGATATTTTCTTGGTAACTTTAATGTACTTGAATGTATATTTGGTGTTTAAATGTGGAAAGTTCTGGCACCGATTGTAGAGACTCTGAAAATGTTCCTCATACAGACTCCAACAAAAACTACTTCCACTGACTCTAACTGAACCTACTCTGTCAGTCATAGATGGCCAGTCCGTTTAATAGAGATTAAAGACCTCTTGTTAGTTATCTCCATAGAGACTCTTTCTCTCTCTCCGGTTTGACCAGAGGAGGATAGATTCCACTTTTGAGTCTTAGTTCCTCCCGAGGTTTCTTCCTCCAGCTTTAGGGAGTTTTTTCTTGCCTCTATCGCTCTTGACTTGCTCACTAGAGACTCAGAGCTGAATGCTGTAAAGCTGTTTTGTAATAACGTTGGTTGTAAAGAACACTATATAAAGAAAACTGGATTGAACTGAAATATAAATGACCTGGCTGGCATTTAGGGAAGAAAAGCAGATACAATACTATAGTGACCACTGAGATCAGAAGGTCAAGACATCCTTGAGCAAGGTACTATTCCCACACACTGCTGCCCAGGTGCTGCATCACTGGCTGCCCATTGCTTCACTTGGCGAAAGGATTAAATGCAGAGAAGAATTTCACACTGTTCACACAATGTGCTCTGGTGTTCACGCATGACTACAAGGGGCCACTTCACTGTACTGGGTCATGTCTAGTCTGTTGTAATGGCTATCAGATTGGGACTTGATACTGTAACTACTGGATCAGGGCATCTCTGGCCTGCTATAGTAACTACCAGATTGGGATATTTCTGGTTCGTTATCATGACCCGGTCTGTTATGGTGACTACCGGATCAGTACATCTCTAACTTGTTAAAGTGATCACATTTCCATTAAAATGTACTTGCATTGTACTTAAAAGCCTGATTAATCTGAATGTACAACTTTCCTTCTGTTTCTCTTTTGTAGGTTCTGAATAAAGAGAACTTGTCTTGGCCACACAACTTTGTCCAGTCGTATGTTACACACAAAACAGGTAAACTTCATAGTTTAGATTATTATTCTAGCCTGAACCTTGCAACCCCCTTCACTCTAGCCCAGAACTCTGCTTCTCAGCACATCATGGCACAAATTGCATTGTTTGCATTCTAATGCTGCATGGTGTCATTGCATCATTAAGTAGCAGACCTGATTCTCACTGATTGTTATTCTACCCATTTACCTCGCTGCTTGATACATGGCGTCCCGTTGTAGATGAGAATATTTAATGTGTGTATGTGTGTATATGTGTAGTGAGAGAGGAGGAGAAGAGAAAGCTGATAAGGAGGAACAGCGAGCTGAAGAAAGAGTGTGCCCACCTGAAAGAAGAGGACCAGCGGCTTAGCAAGTCTCTCTCGGTACCGTTCCGATTTCTCAGCATCACTCCACTCACGCTACAGAACATGACTCACAACTATTCTTCTATCAATCTCCAAATTCCTGTGAGGCAAAATTCTGGTTAGAAGTCTAGCCTGTTGGCATCCCTGCTATTTCTTACAATTTTCCCTAAAGAGAAGAAGTAAGAGTGTCAAGTTATCTTTAAAAAAAAGGCATGACTTTTGTAAATACTACATGGCTAAACATATGTAAACACCCCTCTTAACTAGTGAATTTAAGTGGGT
Source organism: Brachypetersius altus (assembly GCA_037974465.1). Classification (NCBI taxonomy): domain Eukaryota; kingdom Metazoa; phylum Chordata; class Actinopteri; order Characiformes; family Alestidae; genus Brachypetersius; species Brachypetersius altus. The sequence continues at coordinate 23,591,588 of JBBPDB010000128.1, forward strand.
GAGACTTCATATTAATAACCAATTGTTTTGAAATGGGAAGCTCAACAACTCATAGGTTTGCTGGTTGGGTGTCTAAATAGTTTTGGCCAGTGTGTATGTTTGTGTGTGTGTGTGTGTGTGTGTGTGTGTGTGTGTGTGTGTGTGTGTGTGTGTGTGTGTGTGTGTGTGTG
>JBBPDB010000128.1:23591857-23620004 GCA_037974465.1 Brachypetersius altus
GTGTGTGTGTGTGTGTGTGTGTGTGTGTGTGTGTGTGTGTGTGTGTGTGTGTGTGTGTGTGTGTGTGTGTGAACTGGGGCTCTGCTGCCTCCTGATAAAAACACAACAGTAGTGTAAATCCAGTAGAAATTTTAAACATGATTTTCTGAGTTTTTGCGAGAGACATTAAAATGCCAGAACTTGAGCTGCAGTTTCTAAGGCTTGAATGGGTTCTGTTTAGAAGTTTTCAACATGGTTATGGTGCTTGCAAACAAGGCTATGCTGTGTTTGTTCCACAGAAATGCATGGATTTGAAGGAGCATCTCCTGAGCCAGCAAAGAGAGACCCAGGCTTCGCTGGAGCGCCTCAAGACTCTGATCCGCCTCATCCAGCGTGACCACATGATCCAGGTCACCATGACGGCCACCACCACAGGAGCCTCTCTGCTCTCTCTGCCCTGGATCAAACCCACCAGCAGCAGCAGCAGCAGCTCTCCCAGCACCACAGCGCCCCCTGCAGGCCCCGTCGCACTCCTGCAGAAGAGCGTGGCCCAGTCGCAGGGCAACAACTGACCCCAGAGCAGGCAAAAAAAAATGAACAAAAAACATTTACTCATGACTGAGCGAGTGGCTGCAGCACAGATGTGCATTTCTTTGACCACATACAGCTCTTCCAGGAAACTGGGGAGAGATATCTAACCTTTGAGGTTTTTTTTGTTGTTTTGTTTTGTTTTTTTTTTTGCAAGAGCTGTAACGTTTTAAGAAAAGACATCCTTTTAGAAAAATCAGAAAAAAAGAAACTACAGTATATCCTTCACTCATTCATGACAAGTATTTTTTAAAACACCTACAGTGCTTACAAGATTTTTTTGAACTTATCTTTTTTATTTGTTAAATGTTCTTGGCCTTAACATATTTACGACATAAAAAAATAGCAGATAACAGTGCCGTCATGAATATGCGAAATAAGTATTCGACACGGCCACAGCCTTTTCTTTTTATTATGTTTTGCTTTTTTAATGAGGAGGGGGTGGGGTGGGGTGGGTTTAGGGGGGCGATAATTGTTCTGCATATAGCGAGAGGGAGAACATTAGAGTAGCGGTAGGCAAAAAAACAAGCAACAGATGGAGAGGACTGTACACTGATCTATCCAAGCAGAAAAAACTGTTCTCATTCTCCTATGAACAACGATTGCCATAATAATTCAGGTGAAAGAGAGACGGGGAAATGTTTTTCATTGTGTATGTACTTACAAGCATACGAGCCTTCAAACAAACAAACAAAAAATAAATAACAAAAAAACAAAACAAAAAAAACCAGAGAATAACTTTTTTTTCAGTATTAATAGAGTTGAGATAAAGGAACAAAGTATTTAAGATGATTACGAAATTTAGCATTTCTAGTGGAGAATTTTAGTATTTTCATGCTGATGCCTGTTCATAATTGTGAATTGAAGTATTGGAGCGAGGGAATTGTTGTACATATGTTGTATTGTTATTTACAGGTCCTTCTGATTTCTCTTCTGTATTGTTACTCCAAAATCACAGCCACATAAATGGTGTTGCTTTATTTTCCAGACGCACTGACAAAAAAAAAAAACAAGCAGGTGTTTGGAAGGGCCATTCGAGTTCCAGTGAGTGTGTGAACCCATCATCAAAACCTTTCTTTTCTTTCTCCAGTATATAAGATATGCCAAAAAAAACCTGTCCTTTTTTGTACTGGGAAATCTCCCATTTTGCCGCTGTCTTGCTTATCTGTCTAGTGTTTTGCTTTGACGCTGTTCATTTCTCATTTCCTTCATCCGATAACTCTATGTACGTTGCATATTATTACAGTGACAACACTTTTTTTTTTTTTTTGGCTAGACGATACAAATGAACACTGCCTCAAGAACAACATCCGAAAAATCCAGGGTTTATTTAATATATCAGAACATTAAACATAAATGAGAAGAGTTAACTGGACTGAGCTTTTTTTTGGAGGGCTACTTTTCATGTTAGTTTGTCTTCCTGCTTTGCCAAAGGGGTTTTTGAATTGCGAGTATGGGACCGAGCTGCTCCTCAGCCCCAGGGTAGGAAAAGCTGATATGCCTTTCAATTAAATTCTTTAATTCCTGAACTCAGCCCTGCAATATGAGCATGGTAACCCAATACAGTTGTCCAATGCAAAAGTTCAAACATTTAGATGATGTTTCATACTCATAAATAACACACAATTATTGGTACTTTGTTTATTTGAGTGTACAATTTGTTAATTTGCTTTTAAATGTAGTTGATTATTGACTTGCAATATATTTAAACTCCAGAATCCTTCATGTGACACGATTTTAAGAATGACCCTTATTGTGACCAAAATTGTTTGCGTTTTTGTGAGCAGCTCATTTGCATATTGTGGCCTTCTGCAGTATCACTATTGCAAAGACCTGTATTGTGATAATGAACAACCATTATGTTGTGCAGCCCTTCAATCTGAATGGAATGAATTTAATATCATTGCTTATTACTATCATCATAATTCGATTCCCTTATGTGGAAATGTTTTATGAGTGCATATCACACTTTCCTTTCATAACCTGTAGAAATGTTCACCGAATGAGACAGAGCAGTGCACGCAGACTAAACTGACACAGCCAGAACCAGAATGTAAGATATTCCATGCATATCAACCACTGGCCTGTATTGCTGTAGAAACACCAGTGTAATATGGGCACGCCTGACCCTTAGGGGATCTGGTAGGAGGAAACTGCCGAGGCTGTGGAAGTGGGATTTGAAAACAGATTAGAATTATATACAGGAACATGAATCTTTTTCAAAAGGGAGGAAAAAGCAAACTAAACCATATCAGAGCTTTTGTTTATGGCCAGAGTGCCGTTCACCCATTTCCCGCCCACTCTGAGGCATGTCCCCGCCTCTTCCACAGTAAACCCTCCCCCCCATATTCCAGAATCTTCTCCGGGACAAACTGTGCCGTGCTTATACAGATCTATTTTAATACACTCGACACTACGTTGAACAAGATGAAAACTTTTTTATATTCTTTTATCAATGAACGTGAGAAAGAAAAGGGAAACAAAAAAATTACAATTTTTTTTTATTGTTTGCCAATTATGCATTTAGCTTGAGATATGCGATGTGTCCTTTTGCTATGATGAGAAGGTAGCAAAAATAAAAAGAAATGGAGAAGGCAATGAGGCAACTTTTAGGTGGATGTCTTTGGACTGTCAAAGTAGTGTTTTTTTTTCTTTGTCATAATGAAAGGGGGCTGTCCAGTGGATAGTATGTATAGGAAAGTGTTTGTCTTACATATGCCAATGTAGTTTTTTTTTCTTCTTTATGATGCATTAAAAGTTGATTGATGGAAGTTGGTAAATGGTAAAGAGTAGTCTCACTTTTTTGTACTAAGTTCTTATTGAAAAATAAATCGATAAACATGGGGAAACGTGAGATATGAGTCTTTTTGTGCTGTGTGTTTAGTGTACATATGAGTGAATTAAGGCAGTGTGCACCCTGTAGGATGAAAGAAGGGAACATGCATTTAACTCATTTGTTCATCTCCATTTGTGCCCCATTCATCAATTCACACTGCTCCGAATACTCCAGATTTATTGAAGATCTGAATTTTTAATGAAAAAATATTGATTCCCTTCATTTGCTAAAACCGGCAGGAACTCCATCATTGAGATCACATGACATTGGATAAAACAGAAAACAGGACAGTTTAAATATGTATGTATACAAAACTGAATATACACACAATGCTACATACACATATGAAATTGCTACTCACTCTAGTCTCGTAACAGTATATTGCGGCAAAAAAAAAAGCCTTGTCTGTTATTGGCAGGTTTTTTAGCTTGTGTGTGACCTCTATCCAAACTCCATTACCCTTAAAAAATACCCAAATGTTCTCTGCTGCACTTAATCCTCTCAGACAGCCCTGACAACCAGAAATGTCAAAAAAAAAAAAAAATGGCCCATGAGGGGAATGGAATTCCAGCCTTAAAGCAGAATCTATTACCTTCATATAAATAACTCCTTACACCATTTCCCCAGAAAACTATAAAATATTCTACAGCAGAAGGGTTGGATGTGAGATTTGCTGAAGGATTAAAAAAGAATAGAAAATTCAAACCGATGTTCCAGCGAGAATCCCGGATCAGGTACCATGCTGATTTTTTTAATGTAATTAAAAACTATATAAACGAAAATAACAGATCTAAGATCAGAAGCTTTTCTGTTTTATCACTGCAGGAAAACCAGAAGCAAAAGATGTGGTTACCATGTAGTGACCATTATAACACAAGCAAAGTAGAAAAGAATAGAAAAAAGTAACAAAGTTAACAGGTTATGTATTTAAAGACCTGGTACAGTCTGCTTCCTAAAGGTGCTTGAACAGAAGAAAAAAAAATAAAAACACCGAATTCGGCTATGAGCTTCGCCTTCAAGGTTATCTCTGCTGCTGCTAGCAGAGGGTTGCCATGGCGAGCTCTAGAGCTGTTATTTATCAGGGACGTACTATTCTTTGTGTGTTTTCAGAGCAAGTCCAGATGCACTTATTATGTTGTTAGTTGAAACCAACAGTGCATCAAAGATGTTACACAGAAAGACCAGGTGTAGCTTTCATAGAGACACAAGTTACAAAAAAAGAGCAGCTTTACAAAGTTCTGACCCATACCTAAACAAGTCATTGGGAATCAATACTTCATGTTGGCACAACCAGTAAGATAAAGGCTGAGCACAGGGGCTCATGCTGTGAGCTGTACTGGTAGTGCATTAGAAGCCGAGCAATGTCCGTCTGTGTCAAGGAAGTACCTGCTGTGGTGGGCAGCGCGAGCTGAAGATGGTGGGATAGTGCTCGATGAGCTGCTCAGTGAAGATGTTTATGGGAGTGATGGCACTCAGGGATACGGTACCCTGAGGAGGCCAGGACAGGTTCACCCCAAACACACACGCCAGGTTCGAGGAACTCATCTTATTAACAATGCTCTCCTGCGAGACCTGCACACAGAGAGAATAGTTATCAGCTATAGCAGTTAATACATTCTAACATAGGCAACCTAGAGCGAATGTTAGGACTAAGCAGCTATTAATCTAGTGACTGAGGGGCGCAAAATTGTAAATGTAAATTACAAATCAGGTACGACAAGCTTACAAATTACACAAGCCAAACAGTCAACACCTGTCATAACAAGTATTACATTCTCCAGGTAATAGAAAGTACTGTATCAACAACTGAAGTTCGTGACATTTTTTACAATATGAAACTACTGCTGTTGCATCTTTGATTAAATAATAAAGTGTAGGTGGTTTTAGAAACGAGACAAAAAGTACCAAGAATCCAGAGGTCAAAAAGTCATTTTAGTTCAATCTTAGCATAAGATTCTAACAAGCATTTAACAAACATGTTTGGAGCCACAAGTGGGAATCAGTTATGGCCAGTTCAAAAAGATGTGTGATGTGGGGAAGACAATTTGATTTCACAGATCATGAATATGGATAATACCTCAGACTTTGATTCGCTGTAATTTAAATGAAGTGTTATTCCATTAAGGTGGTTAGAGGCAGTGTAACAGTTATAAAACTTCAGGGGTAATTTTCTGCACTTCTCAATAAATCGCAACAAAATTGTGCAACAACAAAGGTATGCAGATAATCACAGATTTTGGTTCCAGCTTTGAGAAGGAAATACTTTAAACATTTCTTGTATGCTTCTTGTACAGACTCACCAGACTTGTCAAAATATATCCTCCATTACATTCGAAAGTACATCAAAATGGTACATTGACTAAATCACCCCTGATCTATCGCCGATATGGAGGTCACAGGTTAGCATGATTCACAGGCAGTCATGAGACTGGGGAAACCTATTTTGACAAAATTAGACACAAATTGCCCAAACAGCCACAATGGATGGGATTCTCCAAATAAAACTGAAATTGCAAAGGCCAATGACCTGACTAAAAAAGAGAAGATTTTACACCGTCATTTTTTGTCTCTGACACCATTTGAAAATATGGCAAATGGGTAAGCAGACTCAGAATAAAATCTCTTTACATGAACTTTTATGTTTATTTTGACTTTTGTATAATTAGACACATTTGTTATAATAGATGAATTCATTACATTCATCAGGCCTATTTTATCCATCATCACAAACTAACAAAATTCTAAGACTTTTGCTTTTTGGTTGGTTTTTATGGTAAATATCCATAAGACAGCAAAGGGTTCATTGTCAGTGATTACATGCTATTCTCTCTGATTAAACAGTTGCTTGTCAGGATGACTAATGACGCCCCTGGGAATATCTGCGAGAGGATTACTCTGCTTAGCGGTACTGATTTTCCACAGGGGGGTTCAAGCAGCTTCATATTAACATCAAGACACTGAAAGTGTGAGTGAAGTCATGTCACCCTCAGTCACTCGTAAAGGGGGTCGAGTGATGTGTGGAAGATTAGCACTCATGCATGAGAAATCAGTGTGCGAGAACTGAACTCAAGACTTTTACAGATCTGAAGGAACTGCGGGCTCGGCACTGACATGATCGTACCTGTCATAACTAATAAGCGTCACATTTAAAAATCAACAAAAACAAAGAACAAAGTAAACTCATTACTTACTCATAATTACTTCTTATCCTGCAGCTGCAGTATGAGCTAAACTTACAAAAGGACTTTTTTTTCATGTAATTGGTTCCCCGTATACAGCATGTCTAAGGTACTGGGGCTTCATTAGCTTAACTAATCTCATTTTAGTTCTGTGAAATGTTGCATAAAATTGATTCAAACTTTTTAATGTGGTACCACTATTCATTTTTCACCTGTTCCAAAAATCTGATTTCAGGGGGAAAAAATGAAGCATTATGATATTACACTTCTGCCATACCATCCACCCATAGATAACAGAAACATATATACAGTAATCCTCCGTTATTCGTGGGGGTTACGTTCCAAGAGGGCCCCCGTATAATGAAAACCTGTTGTGTTTTGGTCAAAAATGCCTTAAAATGTCTATTTTAATAGTGCAAACCCTAAATATGCCCCCAAATATGCTCCCAGAACACTTTAATTTAATTCAGTTTAACAAATTACCCTTAAAGAATATCAACCCGTACTGTACCGTACAGTTTACACTGAACTCCTGCAGTGCTAGAATGTAAATACCAATATTACCGTCGTACAGACTGCACTCTAATTCATACAGGTGCATTTTCTTTGGTATGCCTGTTGTTTCCTTTTGTATAAGCAGGGTAAATAAAGTAATAATTTAATGTATTTTTATGAATAAAAAATAGAGTAAAATATAGGAGTAATCACCAATCGCTTTTACAGTTTAATTCACTGTTCATCCGCCGGCGAGTTCATCAGACAGAGAGAGAGAGAGACAGACAGAGAGAGGTTTAATATGTGCAGGTTCCGCATTGTTTTCTGCACTCTTAAAGTGTATTAAAAATGCCACAGGAACACATTTAAAATAGATGTGGATGCTAACATACCTTTAATTTGCATATTATAGCTATATGCAATATCAACTTATGGACAAAACAATTAACTAATGATATGTGATACAGTTCTACTTGAATGGGTGTATAAATTATTGTGGCTTCACGGTTTATTATAACAGTGCATGGAGGACCAGGAGAAATAGTAGTTAGGAATAACTGGTCACAGTCAAAACCACTTCTCAAACCTCAATTCCCTTACCTTATGCAGGAAACAGACGAGATACTTTAAGACGATAAAATTGTGCTCTGGAATGGTCTCCACAATCCTCTTGCACTTTGAAACCCGCAGGCTGGTCTCGACCTCTAAAAAAACAAAACAAACAACCCTTTTTTTTTCTTTAAAAAAAAGGCCAAAACTTCCTTGTTGCTTCCACATAAATAATTTACAACACTATTCAGAATACAGGTGAGTGTAATTACTGGCACAGTTAAATGCGAGTCTAGAGTACTGTTAGTTCCTCCAGGGGGTATAAACAGACTTATCGGCCACTAATCTTCTACTGGTTGTCTGTGTCACATCCCATAGATCTGCTATTCAGTTGGTTAATTAATTATTGATGGGAGATTAACAGACAGGCTTTGGAAGATAAAGAGCAGACTGGGGTTACTCACAATGTGCACTATAGATCTTTAATTTAGAAAGAAGATCACTGTCCTATGAGTAGGTACACAGTAGATAATACCTTGCATAGTACAGATGTGTTGTGAATTAAGCACTGCTTACAAAACAAGCAGAGCAGCATCAGTGGTCCTGTTTACACTAATTATTAAAATGCTTCGACTTTAAAAAGCAAGTGAAACTAGTTGCCTTGATGCTAAGATAGTTGAGCACCTACCACTGAGAACAAATGTGTGTGTGTGTGTGTGTGTGTGTGTCGGTAAAGGCAGTAAGGGTCAGCAAGGGCTGGCATTTTATGTGTTACCCATTAATTTAAAGCTGTTTTTCTCCCTGTGGAGAGTAACACACAGTTCTCCCACTGATACTCTCTGTGAGGTTAACTAATGTATTTCTTTCAGCCATACTGGAGACTTCAATCTTAAAATGCTTGGAACACTGCATAATGGCTGCAAAATGTTTCACAAAGCATTTAGCCCTGCACAGCCTGAATAGGCATCACGCTAGCCCGATTTTATTTCTTTTCCCATTGTTAATTACCACCCGCTTCCTAGATCTCCCCACATTTGCTAGGAGGGTGAGGGCTAACCATGTCAATACACATCCCATCCCATTTTTCCAAACTGCCACTAACACAGCGTCACTGGACAGGTCAATGCATTTGGAGTAGTACAATAACTGGCATTTAACAGATACAGTTAACACTTAGCTGACCACCCGTGTTAGGTAGCATCACACAGGAGAGAAAAAGTCGCTCACCCACAGAGAACCTGGCCAACTACGCTCTCTTGGACGCCTGAATTTATATGGTCTTACAATGACTGGGCCCAATTCTAAATTGCTGCGATCATTTAAGAATGTAACTATTGGGTGGGAAAATAAAATCTGGTCAATTTCTGGAGGCAGAACATACATTTGAACAGGGCAGGTGTAGCATCCTCCAGAGGTACTTGTTCATTTATTTAAAATGCATCACGGTATCTGATGATAATTTAGTTTGCATGAATAAAGTTAATAAATGCATGATTTGGAGTAGGCATACTATCGCTGTAAGAGAAGCCTGTTTTAATGCTAAAAGAAGCCTGTTTTAATGTTACACATCAGCATCAGTAAATGGGACGTCAATACTGGTATAAAACGATAATGCATTGCACAGCTTTAATTTCTGCCAGCAATTTTCAATAGCTTCACAACACCAGCGTAATATACAGCGGCAGCTTCCCAGTGTGGTGTACTATGTAAACTCACGTGTGAGATTTTGAATCCGGTCATATACAGCGAAGGTGAGCAGTGGCTCTGGCAGCTCCCGGAGAAATGTCTTCAAAATCACAGCAGGAACATGCACATCAGAGTACTGCTCAAAGCTAACTGGCTTCCCTGAGGCAAGAAAAAGGAGAGAGACGGAAAGAGAAAGATGTTTTTTGAAAAAGCTGAAGTGGCATTAGAATCACATTCTGACAGGAGGCGGAAAGGGAGGGGAAAAGGTCAGTTCTGATTTCTGCTGCCCTATGGTGATGTGTGGGTCTTGCAGTTTGGGTCATCCAACCTGCAACCCAACCAAGTGTGTGGGTGGGGCAGGTCAAGCAGAGCTCCAAAAAAACTATAAAATACCTTACAAAAAACCCCAGATATTTATGACATGCTTTTCAAGAGACTGAAGATGCTAAATTGCTCCAGAGTGTGTGTATATGAATGTGTTTGTATGTCCTGTGATAGACTGGTGACCTGTCCAGGTGGTTTCTCTACCTTTTTCTGTCTGTCCACTGGGAAAAACTCTAGGACACCCCACAACCCCAGTTAAGAAAAGTGGCTCCGAATACGGATAGCTGTTCTAAAAGGATACCATTTTCTTAAAAATCAGTCACATCTGACTGATATCTGATCTGTTAAATAAAGCAATTTTCAGCTCTGATTCTGATCTGGGACAGTGCATCAATATAAAGAAACTAGAATCCAAAAATCATAAATTACTTCACAGATCATATTCAGCTTCTTGCTCAGCCTTCTTTGTATCTTTAAAAAGAATGTTATTTGTCATTAGTTTACATGCTGCAAATACATCATTAAAGCATGTGCAGAATAATTAAACAGAAGCCTTAAGCCTACTGAACACTAGAATTGAAAGATGGTTATGATTAGTAAACAAAGTAAACAAAATAATTGACTGAGCATAAAGACAAGAGCATAAATGAGCAAACCTAAGAAATGACACAGCAAACAGAAGAAGCTTATTCTAAGATTAAGCTCTGGCATAAATCATTTAGGAGTAAAAGTAAACTTCAATATGAGGCATTTAGTTAACAGAGAAGGCATAAAAGATGTCTGCAAGGGGATTACTAGCGAGAAGTTGAAACTACCCATGTATAATTGACAAAGTTAGTTAATAATTATAAAGTAACACAATGCCTCACAGTTACACAGGTATGTCATTGTATTACTTATCGAACAGTCTAGCAATTGTTTTTGACGTCTGATCAATCATATACCTGTAATTTACAATAGCAAAGCTATTTTATTTGGCTTCAAATAAATTTAGTTTGTAACTACAACCGTGCACGTACACACGAGAACACGTGGTGCAGGTTTCCTTCCTTTCAGTGATGCACACAACAGTGATTTGAGTGCTTACAGTTTCCCAATGTTGAGAAAGCTGTGCCTGTTGAACATGGCTTTTAAATGAATGCATTGTGTCTTTCCTGTTTATCACTACGATTGCCAAGTTGGTATATTGAGAATGAAACGATATATTGAGAATTAAACAGCTCTACATATACATACATTCTGTATGCATGGGCTTAAGTCTCGATTGTCTCAATGTTTGTTCCAATTTTAAGAAATAAGCCTCAAACAAGACTGTAAAAAACTTTTTCCAATTACATTAATACATAAATATGGTATAAAATTCAGAACCCATTTCTGACTTATGTTTTTAAAACAAGATGCAGATAAGAAATAAAGTCATAATGAATTACACCATACTTTGATATGGCTTGGGTAACTGCCTTCTCAATGTTTGAACACAATTTAAGTATTTAAAGCACCTGGACAAAACTGTGGAACTGTCATGATCTCAAAGATGTGAGTTGATACAAATGAATTCAGAGCTTTGAATGGACTCTTTGATTTCCAGAAGTAACCAGAGGAGTTAATGAAGTGGAAAAGTTGAAATGGACACTATCTTAATGGGGAGTCAAACAGCCGACACGCCGCCTGCGATGCCATCAGAGTCACTGGAGGAGACTCAGAGTTTTATTGATCTACTTTTCCTGGTACTGGGAGATATAAAGACTGGCTGCTGCACCCCAGGGAGGAAGGGGGAGGGATGAGGGAGGCAGGGCTAGAAGGAGGAAGAGAGAAAAACTAACCCTGGTTATAGAGTTTCTGAACGTCCTTGATGACCTGCACTCGAGCTGACCTTCGGAAGATACCTTCCGTTTTTAATCCTGGAAAAGGAAAAAGAGAAACACAGACAGAGAGAACCCACCAGTTTTAAATGGGTCTTCATTAAGTTTAATTTTGAGACGGGTATTACAGTGTACACAATCAGAATAAAAATTAATGTCAATAGTATTATATTTGCTTCTCAAATATAGTTGTTTGAATGTTTTGCATTGTAAGGTGCATATCTGTACAAATGCTAAACCAGCATTTCTATGTTTCTTTGAAAGGAAAGAAAGGAAAAAAGAAAAAACAAGCACAACAAAACCAAACAAATTGGTTGCAAATAATTTGCTTAATAAAATCATGATCCCGGGACCTCGAGACAGGTAAAGTGCAGCTGCCCTTATTTTGCTAAAAATGTAGTCATTTTCAAGAACAACGGTGTATTTATCCAGTTAGTCATAATTTCCTTGTATCATAAAATGTAAAAATATTTCTTACCATTCTGTTTGAGGTATGACACAGTTTGAGACATCACTGGGGGTATCATTGCGCCATTGTTCTTCTCACGAATGCTGACACACACATTTATAAACCCATATTGGACCCACAGAAACTCACAGTAGTAACAGCATTTGCTGAACAGGTACAACAGGTTCAGTTCACTAATTCACAGTTCATTCATGTATCGAATATAAAACTGTCTTGTAAATTAATAAATCAAGAAATGTCTATCATTAAATGCATAGTTCAATTTTAGCCTCTCAATTGGGCAACAGGTAATTATTTGTTGAAATGCATGAGATCCCAATAATGCTGGAAACAAATCATTAGTCCACTCACTACTGTAAGCTCACTCCAAACTGCTGTGTGGGAAGAGGGGGTCGCGGGGGCGGGACCCTCACAGAAGGAGGTGCTCCTCCTTTCTGAGCAGCCCGGAGTTCCTCGTCGTGCCTGAATAAAACAGTTACCGTGGATACTGAATTTCACTTGATTTTTGGACAAGAATGAACATAAACCTGAAGGACATGAGGTGAAATGATGCCAGTCATTCAAGAAATCAGCAGCATTTCAGACCAGCCCAGACAGGTATTCTATAACAATATCCACACCATTTAATGTTGTTAAATTAACTATATAAACCGGTTTCCGATATACTTAATACACTGCAATAAGATAGTTAACATTCAGATATTTATTACACATATATACATACATTACTGTATATTAACATACCAAAATATCAAGATCATACACGATATCAAGAAATTATGCTACTTCTATCTTTCCAAAGTACATCTCTCTTGGTCCTAGACGCCATGCCGGTTAATTTTCTGGCCTTCATTTGCGACTCTTTTCAGGTAAGTCCACTTACTCAATCAAGCAAGTTGGACAAAGTTAATGTTGAACCCTGGGTAGCTGCTCATGGATGGCAGAGAAATGCATGAAAAAAAGTACTGTCAGTGGGAATCATCCATGCACTACACATATAGCAAACAGGCTAGATATAAAGCTAGAACTGCAGAACTTCTTTAAATATAAAAATGATGCCAATAAAAATATCTGCACTAACTTATGCTTTTTGTTCGTTCCTATTACAGAAGCAATCCTCCACTCCGTCTTTCCACTTTCATCAGTATTCAGGACAGGCCTGGTCTGTGCTTGTACATTTCCCTCCAAAGAATTGGCAGTTAAAGATCTCGTCTGATTAGGCAAGCTGCACGTGTTTGATCTGCTACATGCACCCTAAAGGTGCACTAGCGTTTTCAAAGATCTTAAGCTGTGCATTTACACACCTGTAACGTTATTATACGTTAAGCATAAAATACAAAATCTACAGTTTATCATGTGGAAAAATGTACAAAAGCATCAAACCTCAACACAGGTGGGGGGATGATGAGTTGATCGTAGTTGAGGTGTTCTCTTAGCTCGGCCAGGTAGTTCACATAGGTCAGCTTCTTGCCAAACTTGTGGCTGGGTGGAAGAAAATACATCAATTTAAACTCAAATTTAACCAAGGCTTACTTTTATAAAGAGAATATTCTACCACGAGAGTTACTTTTACCAAAAATTATGTGTGTCTACCTTATGAGAGGCTTGAATATGTTCCATATGATTCGAATAAAGTTTGTGGGGTGGACAACGTAGAGGGTTTTAAGATTCTTCTTATATCTATCACCGAATGACAGTCATGGCAGGCACAATATAAAAAATAGCAAAAAAAAGAAAAAGACAAGCATCAAGATCTGAAGACAGAAGTGTTAAATTCACACCCTTCTAGCCATGTGCTTCTTAAGAAAACAGCTTCACTGTCCATTCCATGCTCTGAAATTTACCGTACAGTGATCTGCCTCATTAAAGGCGCCAGGGTTAAATTATTTAGCAGGGGTTCAGATTTGGTATGTGAAGACAGTTGACATAAAGAGAGAGTACATTACAAGAGAGGCGCAAGACCACTGGGGTGAGTAAGTCAAAGGAGTGATGTACTTTCTGTCAAATTCCCGATAGGCTTCTCGGAGCCACCGTAAGGAGGGCTTGTTGGTGCTGCGTAAGCCGTAGTGAAAGTAGACCACTGTGTAATCGCTTTCAACATACTGGTCCAATGTGTACTTTAGATATCTGTGGGGACAGAGAAGCAGCATGAATACAAAGCAACCTGGCAAGCGTTCTCAATCTGAATTAGAAATGAGAAAGCTGAGAAACTTTGTTACGCTCACTCCAGCAGTCTTTGGTGATTGAGCTGATGCGATGGGGGCATGCAACAGCTGCTGAAAATAATCAGCTTTCTGCCATATTTATCATCACCTGAAAAAAAAAAAGAAAGAGAGCGAGGTATTGAATGTTCTTATAAACACCTTCAGCCATCCCACGGATGCCCTAAAAATTGCTTTTTAATAGTTGAACATGCCTACAGTCCTGTATGGACTTTGTATATGTATTTATTTTTAGATTTCTACACTTGAACAGATGAGATGAGAGTCAGATGAGACTTCAACAGTTTATCAGCACATTAGAGGTGATACAGTACACCATGTCTCTTGTTGATGGTTCACAAGCTAATTTAGAAGAAGCCTCCGAGTAGACTGGAAAATAGTAATGGTGGTGGGGCATAGAAAAAGTATTTAGCCACTTGCTTCATCAGTAAGGATAATACAAGCAAAATCTCACAAGTATATAATGTACGTAATATTTCTGCAGTAGTTGTTTTTGCAACCAAACCAGTCATCTTTGCCATTAAATTGAGGTAGTTGCTCTAATAATAATTAGCTGTTACACTTTCTGAGCTCATATTGGGAAATGTTTTGCATCATCAAAGTTAATGTAAATCATAATGTGAGAATAAAGAACTGTCACATGTAAAACCTCTGAGTTAGCTAAGCGTTTAGCTTGATAATGGGTTAAGATAGTGGGAGGGGGAGGTGAAACACAATATTATAGTATTGTATTATTAGTTAATCTTATTTTTACCTGCTGGTGCACAATAATGTCATCATATCAATACCTACAGTCAATAAAAAAATATTACAAAATTGGAAATTAATATAATAGTATGCTTACATCACAGTAAACTGGTACAGACAACACATCATCCAGTAGTGTGTAAATGTTTTTAGTATAAACACCATACTGAGGAACAGCAGCAGCCAGTAAACATAATGTATTCTGGGGGAGTCAGTAACAGCAGTTCAAGCTACTAAGTGGCTTGCGAGAAAAGGCTATAAGTCTATATAAGTAGCAAGAGCTAGGAATAGCAAGTAGTGATGGACAAATGAGTCAAAGACACTAAAGTATTCATCGTATTTTGACTGTCGTTGTTGATTAGTAACAGTGAAGCCAAACCCCAGCCTTTTCATTTGGTTGAAAGTATCCCCAAGTTTCCTAAATCTGCTAAAACTACTGTAAAAATTCATGACAGATGACATCAGTTATGGCGTAATTCAGCACAAGCACAAGGTTGACTAAACCAGAAAAGCCTGTTTTACTTGACCTTTACTGTGACACTGACATTTTACAAATTCCTGATTCTGAAAAGAAACAATAGGACTGCCGACACACGGAGATAACTATTAACATGTATGCTGGGTGCATGTGGGAACGTAAAAACAAACAAAAAAAAAAAAACAACCATATTGTTACCAGTCACTTGGAGGATGCCATGACGTGCAACATCATAGTAAGGATGCGACAGATCTGAACAAGCATTGCCACTGGACGGTGCTGTAGGGCACCCTTCTGAACCCCTCTGCTCCTCCTCTTCCTTCTGCAGTTCTAAAAAGAGACTCCAGCCCTTCAGAGTTATCTTGCAATACCAGAATTTCATCAGACACATCTTTTGTTGGAGATATTTTTAGGTCCTACTCTGTCTGGTAAAACATTACCAAATTAATTGAGTAGAATCCTTTTTAAGTGTGTGTAAGGGCAACATCACATTCTCATCCACTTATTAAAAATACTTGTTGTGAACTAATTTACCAGAAAGGCCTTAAATGCAGTACTAGGTCTAATTTAGTAAAGCTGTTCATTTCAAAGCAAATGTATAATGCTTTATTATATTCCACCTTATACTCGCTCCAAAAGTACCACTTCCAAAAATATGACAAAGTGACATTCCCATAATCCCATTATATTGAAATTTATATACCATTTAGTGGAAACTGGGGAACGCTTCTAAATAAGCCTTGGAAATGTGCTTGTTATCTGTATGATGCATCAATGTTTACTTGGGACAGTGGGGCGGAAAGCAGGCGCTATCTGGTCGGAAAAGGAAATGCTCAGCAGACCACTGTTTATTTTTTGTGGCCTGTGCCTGCTGACTTAAAGGAATGGAAAATTAAGTTTGCACAATTTTTCGCTTACCCCAGAAGCAGTTGATCAGACAAGATGTTTTGAGTGCAAAACATTCTTCTTAGGGTGGAGCTGGAACTACAAGGCTAGTGTGGCCAACGAGGGCAGTCAGCGCTCATGCAAAACATTACCCTAAAAACATCCCCCACACCTCTGTTAACCTGCTAAAACCACACCCAGCTCTTTATTAAGGAGGTACCAACCCATGTTTAGGACACTATATGACTTACTGTGTGCTATAGTAAAAATAGAGCTAAAACAATTTTATACATCAATAATGGTTCTACAAAAACATTAAAGAATGGTACATTACTAACTGCGGTCTCTGGAATATTCTAAGCTGTACTGGTTCTGTTCATTAGCAGTGTTAGGCAGTGACTTTGAAAAACAGCATAAAATATATTAAGTCAAACTAGTTAATTAGCTTAAAATTCAACTCATTCTATTCATATAGAGCTGTTCAAGAGACAATCATATAAAAATGTTTCACTGGTTCAATAGTGCTTCATTTTAAAGTGCTCCATGTTATTACTGTTATACTGTCATGTCACTAAATGTGCATCAGTATATCAACAGTATTAACACTTGCAGTAGCTTATTATGGGCACACCCTTGATACCCTTTAACTCAGACTGTCAGATTACAATACATTTTGTTTAAAAATATTTTCCTAACATTTAGACCTAGTAAGATAAAGTGGTTAATGAATAAAACTATTTTATTTTCAGGCGCATTTATTTTTCTATTAACAAACCTGAATGATCTTCTGTCAAAATATCTGCGAACAAGAGCAGCAATGCAGCAATCAGCATTTTAGACAGAGTCTGTTGTCAAAAACCACCTCAGCAGCAGGGCTGACAAAGAACTAATTACTGACATAACTCAAGTTTAGTCAAGTCTGAACTAGAGGCAGGCCGATATTATCGGCCGTTATGAGTCATTTTCCAAACTATCGGTATCGGCATTTATAATGCTCGATAAATTAATATTTCAAAAATAAAATAAAAACGGACAAAACACCCTTCAACCATGTCATGAGTGTTGGTGTTGTATAGTTTGTCCATCAGACGGCACTCTACACCGTCCCAGTTGGCAACACTCATGTATAACACGCCACACATCCTGCACCCTGCTGATCCAGCCAGAGTCGGGCAGAGAGAACCATTTATCCGCGAGTGAGATCATCGGTAAAGTGTGTTCAATAACTAATGTTAGGAAAATCTGTTAATGTTATATATCGGCCGATATATCGGAATATCGGATTTTAAAACCAACAAATATTTGTATCGGTATCAGCCTTCAAAATATCGGTCGGGCTCTAATACACAGCATTTTTCTCAATTTTCTGGAGAGTCATGACTATTTTTATTGTTCTTGTCTTTGTGTCTCTATGTGTCTCTGCAGCCAAAAGTAAGTAAATATTATTGCTACTGGCGCTGTTGGTAAAGCACCAATGTGCTTTATATTCAGTGCATATATAAATATCTCAAGTAAATAAAATAAAAATAAAACCAAAACAGAATGCAATCAAACAGAGTTAAAAGCCAGCATTTAAAAAAAAAAAGGTGTTAGCATTTCTTAAAATTATCATCTGTTGCTGATCTAACTTGCACTAGAAAGAAAAAAAAAAAGGCCCGTTCCTTTTTTTTTTTTAATACCTAGACCTGGGAACATGAAGCCGAAAATGATTAGATGATCTCAACATTCTGGTTGGAGTGTGAAGGATTAGGAGATCAGTCAGATGTGAAGGTGCCAAACCATCGAGCTCTTAAAAGTTTATACTGAATTCTAAAATGTACAGGAAGCCAGTGCAGCTTTGGCTCCAGTTAAAAGACGAGCAGCTGCATTTCGAACCATTTGCAGGTGACAGAGTAGAGACTGATCCAGGACAAAGTACTCTAAAGGTGAGAAAGTCATACATGACTTTGTCAAAGTCCCTGTGTAGTAAATATGCCTCCACCTTTGCCAACATCCTCAGGTGAAAAAAGCCAGTCGTCACAACTGAATGTATCTGTGTCTTTTCAAATTTTTTTAACAAATACAACATCAAGATTTCTAGCTGTTGGCTGGCAAAATGAGGCTAGCGGGCCAATGGCAGTGTCATAGCCAACCAGCAGAATGGGCTGACAGAATATTTCAGTTTTCTTTTTATTTAAGCTTAGGAAATTAACCTCCATCCCAGATAACTTAAACAGTTCTGCAGAGCCTATACTGACAAACTATTTGCCTAACCAAGCCTAACGGTAGCAGGTATAGTGAGAACAGGATGGGGCCTAAAATAAAATAAGCTGTTTCCTACTGGATCAATACAGCTTTCTGATTTTGACTCTTTCCAAGGACATTTTTTAGCTTTCCTACCTTTTCCCAGATCATCCACCAGACTTCGGACATAAAATCCTCCGCCACACTCAATATCTGTCAACACAAATCACAACATATTCTGTAAATACCATAATTACAACTCATCTTAATATCAAAAACCACGGGTCAAATCAACTTTCATGACCTGATTTATCCTCCACAGATATTGCACACCCTGGTAACAGAAGCTAAACAGCTTGCAAGCAATAATTAATATTTAATGCCTAAAATTTTGATCGCTTATTCAAAATATTAACAAACATCCTTTATTTGAAGAATAAAGATTAAAAAACCCAAATCTTACATTTTTCTGAAATCTGTGTTCACCTTTCACCACTCCAATTAATAAAGCAACGTCTGTTTCATATTTCATGTATAAATTCGACTGAGTGGAGCAGTCGTGACCTCCTGTTACACTGAGGTATAAATATGAGGCAACATACATGCCAAAAAACCCTCAGTCACGCATCACTACTACAGCTTTTTCACCAAAAGGGAACGGATTCCTTTCTGATCCACTCAAATTTTAAACTAGGGTTGTCAAACTCCGGTCCTGGAGGGTCTGTGTCCAGCACAGTTCAATGGTTCTCCTACTCAAACACATTCACTAAATACTTGCTGTTTGGATGAAAACAAATATCTGCAATAATAGAACAAAATTCGCCACCATTTACTTGAACTGCACATTACGCAACGCAGCTGGTTCATTAGATGGTACCCAGGTTCTAAGAATCCAGATTAGAACCAGTCCAAAAATCCGTTCTCTGTCAGTGGAAAGGAGGTACGTGAGAAAGACCAGGAAGTATCACAACAAAACATTGTTGAGTTGTACAAAACAGATCAAAATGCCCATTTGTAACATCAAAAACAATAATTAGGAACCCTAAAGCAACTATACATGTCAAGAAACTGCGTATCTATTTTGGCCCCACACACATTAAAGCGGATGGTTTGAGGAGGCAAATCTCCAGGGATCACAGCTGGAGACTCACAGACATTATTTAGCTCTTGGGGTCAGAACGTGCTCCAAACTACAATCAGACACCAACTATGGAACCGCTAGCTGCTTTAGAGGCTTGCCAGCTGTCAAAGACCAACAAACTTTGGTTGGCCAGACATTTCTGGAACCTTCAGTGGAACCTTGCTCTTTGGTCAGATCAGACCAAAATAGAGCTTTCTGACAGCGGAAACCAAAGAGAAGGATCAACACAACAAAAAGTCAACACAAAAATGGTTCACTGACCACAGTCTAGATTCTGCTATGGTTGTTTCAGCTCCCTGATAACACCCCCACCCCCCCCAAAAAATGTGAATGAGCTGAAAAGTTGAGCCCATGCAGCAATGAATATGAAAGATTTGGAGAGATTCTGTTAAAAAGTCTCAGATCACTGGCCACATGTTCTCCAGTCTTATTAAGCATTGGAGGAGAAGAAATTTTGAATGCAAGATTAAAACGAGATGAAACGAAGAATGTTTTAGCTACATTTATCGCGGTGCTATTACTTCTAAAGCTTCCGTTTATGCTCGCAAGCTACTCTGCGTTCACATGCTAGTGCAAAAATGACAAGTATGCTATTTACTTAATTCTCTCTCTTCGTAATTGCTACATTAAAATGGCCCTTCTGTCAAACAAGATTTAACTGAAAGCACAGCTTTACCCAGCGACTCTGACCGCAACATGATTAAGGGCATTTTCACATTTGGCCCAACGCGATTCTGGAGAGACATCAATTGTTACTAATAGTCAAACCATGATGAGTTTGTTTGGTCTGTGGCACTGACATTGCTAAACTGTGAAAATGCCCTCAGTAAAATTGATCTAAAAGCACAAGAAACTGAACAACATGAATGGGACTACAACATTAGTACGAATGGCCTGTTATTTTAAAAGATCAAAGCATAGCACACAGTGTTTTAATATTTCTACTGACCTAAAGTGAAAAGAGGTGGATTGAAGTCCAGCACTGAAAGACTGTAAACTGTGACTGGCCGTGCAGGCTTAGCTTCTACCTCATGCCCTTCTTTCAGCAAGACCGAAAGGCGCTTTCCATCTTTCTTCAGTGCCGAATACCTACAAGCAGAACAGATGTTTCTCCAGAGCCTCAGTGCAGCATATACCCAGAGCATGTTTAGACACAGTAAGAACAGACTACACATGCAGTTCAACAGGACAGTGCAGCACAGAATCAATTACAATATTACAATACAATGCTGCACAGCATCAAAATCTGATAAGAAAATTAACAGATAGATGGGTAAATAGATAGACAAATAGGTAAATAAATAAATAAACCATTATAATGAAAGTGCAAAACAGCAAAGCTGGGTTTAGAAAGGAGCAAAGGATGCAAGATGCTCATAAATGGGACTAGATATTAAACAGAAAACATACAATCCTGTAACAAATCTATACTAAAATCGCTAGTTTGTCATATCTTCCTGTGAGGTACACCAGTTTATCTGTAGTTGAAGCAAGAATAGAATGCCTTTTATTGTCACTACAGATTAAAAGCAACTCCTGAGATTAAAAGCAAGACATGCATTTAGATACTCATCTTAAACAAATCAAGCAAATAAAAATATCTCTTGCAAAAAGAAAATATTGGATCTGTGTCTATATTGATACTAATACAAGCTTTAAAAATAAGTATCAGTGTCAGAAAGGAAAGGTCAGGTCATGCGGTCTCTACATGATCTGTTTGGCTTAAACTCATCAGTGACTCACAGAGGGGGGACCTGCATGATTTCACCCATGAAATCCTTCAGCTTCTCTTCGAAAGCCTCTCTTGTGATGTGATCTTGAAAAAAGAAAAAGAAAAAAACAACAAACATTGCACAAATGTCAGAACTTAATCATCTTAATGATGGTGAAACATCTGGGCTCCACTGTACCGTAGCTCTTCTCTTGGACAACACTTCCAGTAGAATCAAGGGTGTCGGTTGCTTTGCCCAGTTCACCAACAGCTCTGTATTTCTGTGATTTTTTTACCACAGGGAAAAAAAACAAACATTAAGACATCACTGCATAGCAATCCAGTATATCAATCCAGATCATCAAGCAGAAAAAGGTAACATCTGTACCTTTGATCCAGCAAGCATTGTGGTGAGCATCTTCGTCCCTTCACCAATTCCAACCACTGCGGGAGAGACACACTGTGTTTTGATTGTGTTTTTTTCTTAATGTGGAAGATCTGTAAAGCCATCAGCATTGTGAAAGACCTCATTTTCCCCTCTGTCCCTCCTTCTGTCGGCCTTCACTAGCAGGATGACAGTTTAAACAGTTTCTTCCCTTAGGCCATCAGACTCAATCAGAACTGAATAATAAACTGCACACACACACACACACGCGCGCGCAACCAAACTGCTTCCGTTTTCACTGCACACACACTAAACTGTTATGCTATAAACAAAGAACACCACCCAGCTATCGCTGTAAAATAATGTATATACTGTACATTTTTTCTGATCCTGTTGCTGGTACTTGCTATTTTTCAACAATTATTTATTGCCATCTACCTCAGTTGTTACATTCTACTGCACTTTTTGCATGCTTAATGACTCTTCTGCTAGAATACAGTATGTCAAAATAGTGCTGTTCCTGTCGGCTGCCCTGTATGTTCTGTAAATTACTGTAATGTTTCTCGTGGTTTTTGCACTCTTTCGTCCCGTCCAGCCCTTGTGCAGTTTCAGATTTTGTTTGTGTGCACCACAGCCCTAGAGGAACATTGTGTCACTTCACTGTGTACTCTGTATACAGTTGAAATGACAAACACCTACTTGACTAGACTTGTCTTGGATACTTTACCCAGAACTCCAGAAGCATTGCTGTCCAGGGTCCCACCATGACCCAGCTTTAAGGCTTGCTTCTTCCTCTTTCGTGGGTTCGCATTCATCACACCAGCCTCTGCATATGTGGGAGAGAGAGAAAGAAAAACAGTCACAACAAACCAATAATAATAAATTATAATACACCTGACTTCCAGCCTAAGGTCCATTCGTCCTTCTGATGCTACTCAGATGGAGCATCACTGTATTTCTGCTCTCTAAAGGAAGGAGAAAACAAAAACCAGCCAACCTTTTAAAAGCTTGAGTTTAAGCGCATTTAGCACGTCGGCAGAGGTGGGTCCCTTTTTCTTAAATATGGCAAAAATCCCATTTAAAGCTTGTAACTTTGATAACGAGACAGTGTTTACAGCAGTCATGCCATCAGCAGCCATGCTTCTCCACTACCAAGCGGGGGATGATGACGTCATCCAGCCCACGGTATGTTGGTATTTGTAGTTTTTGGTGCTCCTTTTCCTTTTTTACTATTCTTTCTTCTTGTTGTTGTATGTATTTAGCAATATAAAAATAATGCAACGAGGTAACATGAAACCTAAAAACTTAACAACATTTTATATTTACATACAACAGATTTTTGACAGGCAGGTTCCAGCAAGAGTGAAAGAGAGGAGAAGAAGAGAGTGCAGGCCGGGTGGAGTGAGTGGAGAAGAGGTGCAGGAGTTATCTGTGATGGAATGGGTGGAGAACCGTGGAACTAGTGATTTGTGTGGTGCAATAGGTTGAGAATAGTGGCAGGAGTGGAGTTTTAAAGAGGAGTCTTGCCTAATATTTTAATTGACAAATAAGTGAATGTAAATAAAGTTAACAAATAAAACATGAATATGTTAGTAAAATTGTAATAAATAAATAAAATGTTTTCTCATCTAATAAAGTAATAATAGGATCTAATAAAGAAATAGAATAAAGTAATGGAAGAGGTTGATTGATAAAAGAAAATTGAAAATGAAAAATGTCATATTTTAAAGAAGGCGGAGGATAATAGTGGGGGTTTTAGCAGCTTTTTAAAACTAGCTGGATATTTGATATCAATGGGCTGATTGTAATGAAAAAATACCTTAGAATAATATGCAATTAATAAACGACCACATGGTAGATGAAGAGACAAGGCTTTCTCTGTCGTGTTCATCAAGCTTGGGAATGGTCTGAAGTCTTCTCCCTCCACTGACATGTTAAACTATTGTTTCAAACTTTTCTTGTTTCTGTTGCTTTCAATTGTGGGTGATAGATGTTTTTGTTTACATTTGCCTTTTTACAGCAATTTGAGTAAACGTTTTTTTTGTTAAAATGTGCTAAATAAATTAATTGACAGGACCTGACTATCACAGCAGCTACACCTATTCTACATACACTATTGAACCAAGGCATTGTACCAACTGGGACTGTAATGATATTGCATTCAAACATATAGATTTTAATATGGAGTTGGTCCTCTTATTGCAGCTACAATATCTTTTCCCTTTTTCCCTTGATTAAAGTGTTTCTGTGATAATCTGTGCCCATTCATTCTGTAGACCATTTATGAGGTCAGGCACTGATGTTGGATGAGAAGACTTGGCTCACAATCTCAGTTCCAGGTCATGTATATAGACAGACAGACAGACAGACAGACAGACAGATGGATAGTCCACTTTCAATCTTTCTCTCAAATAGTGCAGTAACTGGTGAATGGCCACATGAGGGTGCTGTTTACACGCCTGGGAGGCTGAATGGACGGTAAAGTGACGGTTTCGAGATGAGATAACGGTAAATCTGGCTCTGCAGAAGTTTCTGCATTTTGTGGCAGTATTGATCTGCATGTGTATTGTCTGGGCTCTAAAAGCTGTAAATGTCTTTGTGAATGATGTAGCTTGGGGAGGCAGCAGTGCGGTCCTGCAGGCTGGGAGTAGAGAGGCAGTGCAGCAGTGAAGCGCTGGGTGAGGAGCTCCAGTGGAAAAAGCTTATGCTCCGGTCGGACAGGAGTTGAGTGGGACACGCCCATGATGAAGGCAGGCTCTCTCTGCCCCCTCTTCTGTGGAGTGTGAGCTTCATGCACGCTCACACAGATACGGCCGTCCTGCTTATGGAGACACACACGTCCACTGTCAGCCCTGTATTCATGCTGAGGAGGCTGCGGGCTCCACCAGAGACACGTGTCTGACCATTTTCCCCAGGTGGAAAAATCCCTGCTGTCATGTCTGCAAGAGGTGAGAGTGAATCATACTAGTTTTCAATACGATCTGATCTACCTGTGTGTGTGTGTGTGTGTGTGTGTGTGTGTGTGTGTGTGTGTGTGTGTGTGTGTTGCTATGGTCGAGCTCAAAGTCCATTTTGACATGCAATGGATTCAACGAGGTGTGTTTCTGTAAATGGTGTTAGTATAGCTTTAATGAGGCAGCCCATTGGTGTGTACTGGATGAGTTACTCATCAAAACACTTACAGATGTCTTGATTTTGATATGTAAACAGGTACAGATGTGCTTAAAGTTAATTTTACCTAGAACAGATTCAGAGAAGAGGTATATTTCTGTGAAATATTTGACTAAACCTTTATAATACATGGCATGCTATTAGAATAGCCTCCATTAAACAGCCCATTGGTATGTGTTGGATGAGTTACTCATTAAACATGTCTTGATCTTGGTCTATCAAAGTTCATTTTTACATGGAGTGTATTCAGTCACAAGGTATATTTCTGTGAAATAGTAGGTGAGGCCTTTGGGATACATGACATGCAATTAGAATGGCATTAATGTAGCATCCCATTGGTGTGTATTGGATGGATTACTCATTATTTAAAGATGTCTTGATCTTGATATGTACACAGATGCATATGATGATGGTCAGAGAATGGAAGTAACTGTGCTTCTTTTTGGACTAAGACACTAGATTCAGTTCCAGCAGATCTACAGAATCATGGGGTTCTTAACACTGACAGGTGGCTGGTCTTAAAGGTGGGACAAGCATCCATAAGGGGGAGATGGTCTTCCTCTGTCCTTCAGTGGAAAGTTACCCAGTGATGGCACATCATGCACATCTCCTGTCGTCATACCGCTCGTGATGCTCGTTCTGCTTTCTGCCTGATCATGCTGTTTTCAGTGTCTGCTAATTATCTGAAGTCACATTGGACGTTCAGATTTGAGAGTAGAGTAGGAAAACAACGTGTGAAAAGATCATAGCAATACTACCATCCTTAGATGTGTGTAATAGATACAGGCACACAATCCAAACATTCTCCAACAGGCACCAGCAGTTCCACTGATGAGCCAAAAGATGAGTAAACGGGAGGAGAACGTTCTAAATTCCACCATCAGTCACATAGACATGGCACATCGACCAAACATTTTGGTTTGTGTGTGCTGTGGTTTGTTTATATGGCCTTAATAAGTCAGTTTCTCCAGAACTGACGGTGCTGTTGAGTGCACAGTAAAGGAAGAAGGGGTGAACGGCAGCATGAGCGCTCGTGGAATGTCTAAATATAGTATGACCCAAAGTCATTGCTTTTCCACTATGCTTCTTTTTTCTTTGCTTGTCTCTCTCATTTCAAAGATTTGTTTTGTTCCAAGACCCCGTTTCCACCGCTTTCCTACACAGTACATTGATCCCGAAGAATTTGTAATCATAGCTTTTATTTTGAAACTGCTAAGTTGTGTTTACACTTTAAAAAAAAAAAAAACTCAAATCAAAACCTGGAGTTCAGTAGATACTGGGATAAATCATTGTTCTCTTTGGGGGTCTCTGCGCTGTGTGTGTGGGTCTGACAGCTGCTTCTTGCTGCACCACTGAGGCTCCATCGTGCTCATAAAGCTGAGTTTTGGCTTGAAGGGTTTGTGAGCTGTGGAAGTGTCTGGTTTCCTCTCAGATTGTTTAACTTGGGCACAGCCCCGGTTACCTCCCGCCCTGATGTGTGGAAGTGCCTCGCTATGTTATTCTTAAAATGCCACTGCAGTCCTTAGTAGCTGTGGGTCAAAAGGTCACACATGTTTCGCTTTTGACCTCTAACCTCTGCGCCCTGGACTGGACAAGTTGCACAGGTGTTCCCTCATTAACATGCAATCAGTGAGGTCACAGCTCTGACACTTTAAATATTTAAATGAACAGAAAAACAAGCCACTCTGTAATTTCCCCCTTATCCATCCATCCACCCATCCATCATCTGTCTGTCTGTCCATCTGACCATCCATCTCTATCTCTCTTCTGCTGAGTCACCCTCATCACTCTTTTTCACTTCGTGCTTTTCTCTTTTCCATTTATTTCTCTCTCTGTCTCTCTCTCTGTCTCTCTCTCTCTCTCTGTCTCTCTCTCTCCGACCCGGGATCATTGTCAGCACAAAGGGAAGCCCAGTTAAGGCTGTCAGATTGAATCAGTGCAGGATCTGAAAAGTAAACCTTCCAAAAACACAGAAACCTTGTTGAACCCCTATTTTTTGGCATTTTATCAGAGAATTTTAATAAGACTATTTTAACAAGATAAAAGTCCCTGTTCTTATGCTTTTCTTGAATTCTGTTCTCGCTCTGGGTCTGTGTTTTCTGTGAGCAAGATTTCAGTGGCAATGCTATAAATTTTAAGCTTATTTTCATATTTTGGCCCTTTTAGTTTAATTTAAATCATCGTTGAATAACCAGTTACTAATATAGTCAATAGAGACTGCCCTTCAGTGGATTTGTATACTGTGACTATGGGAAAAAATAATTATGTGACGGTTAATGAGAGCCCTAATCAGTTCATCAAGTTTCCTCTCATACATCTGTCTATTTTTAGAGTTGTTTTTGTGTTTTTTTACCTGCTCTTGGGTCTTTGTAGGCCTATACGTGTCTGCAGTGAATGACGGGATGAGGTCAGCGGCTATAACTGCTTTATAAGGTAATCTAGTAGCACTGGCCACCCCTCACTGCCTCTGTCACCATACTCGGTAGCTCTTTTTCGTGTGTGTTTTGGAATAAACATGAAAATGTACAATGGATTATACTCATGTGTCGCTCTTTACCTAGCAACTGCTGTTTTCCTCCTATCTGCTTTTTATCATAAGCTAACATTTATTTAGCCGTAATAAAACACGGTTGGATTCTTGGTTGTCTATGAGCCAGAACCTTTTGGTGTATCTCCAATGTCCAGTATATCTTTCAGTGTTGTATTTTTGCTCTCTTGCTAGCTGCTGGCACTCAGGTCTCTGATGATGGCCGGTTAGGTTCTCTGCTGGCCTGTGTGTGTGAGGTTACACAGCAGAGATGGAGCAGGGCTGCTGATCACTGGGGATAGAAGGCAGTGGAAACAGTGGGGCTTTAACTGTTGTTCCAGGCTTAATTAGGCTTGATCCCACCAGGAAGTTGCCCCCTCGCCCCATCTCTGTTCACAGGCCACCCTTAGTGGGCAAGGCCTGGGCCCACTGCATTCCTGTCACTGGGATGTCACCTCTCTGCGGCCAGCCTGGATAAGTGGTGCTTTGGGGCAGGGACGGATTAAGGACCAGGCCAGTGGGGCCGCTGCCCAGGGGCCCTTGGGGTGCAGGTGGCCCGTGGGGCCCCTAGCCCAAAACAATTTGCAACGCTTATCAACAATGTATTTTAGTTTGTCTATTTTAGAGGGCCTACATTCTTTGATCCTCTGCCTACAAGGGCCCCTGACCCTATAGGGCCTCTGATGGAAA